>CM074720.1:521198106-521617624 GCA_037306005.1 Rhinophrynus dorsalis | reverse complement strand
TTTATGCCGTAAAAAGGAGAAAGACATTGAAAACAAAGGTGATACTTGAGAAGTAGAAGAGATTGAATGAATTGGATCCAGCACCCTCTGAACCTTTTTCTTTCCCAGCTATACTTTCAAATAAAATCAGAATTGTGATGAAATGGTAATTACCCTGAGAATGAAACTGTCTGTTTACAGTGAACTCCATTGTCTTAAAGGGTTAGAAATAGTTTTACTAAAAATCGGAATCAAAAGCTCATAAACAAACTCCTGGCTACAAAGGAACGACTTCTTCACCTGATTCTGGACACAGAAAAACGTCTTGTGAAAACGACACCAATAACACCTGGCCATAAAACACGTCCAGAGAAATTATTTGTGACTGGACCATGTTCAGCAACATGTGGCAAACGATTTCAAGATATTTATCGTATTAAAGGTTGTCCAGACATTAAAAACAAATGTCGTGTTGCAGTCCAGGAATGCAGAGTAACCCCAGATTGTGGATGGGGTAAAGTTGTGTATAATACCGAAGACACTGTGCTGTTGGACTGCCAGCTTTAAATCCCATACAAAACAATGTGTCTATGTGTGGAGAGAACTGCCTGAAGATAACGAACCTCCCTCGGGTTTTACTGCATGATAATAGTGTTTTGGAAGTCACTAGAAAACAACATGACATTGTTTATGAGTGCAACACTATCGAGAAATATAGTTTGATTGCCAACGTCAAATTTAAGGTTCCCTCAAAGTCTAAAAGTCAGACAGAGAAGAGGCAGACAGAAAAATGGACTACACAAATGTAACATACATTGCAATTTATATCTGTATAGGACTTGTTGACCTTGCTGCAATCCTTGTTATAGTTAACGTTTTGTATCCTTGCTTATGCCGTAAAAAGGAGAAAGACATTGAAAACAAAGGTGATACTTGAGAAGTAGAAGAGATTGAATGAATTGGATCCAGCACCCTCTGAACCTTTTTCTTTCCCAGTTATACTTTCAAATAAAATCAAAATTGTGATAAAATGTTAATCACCCTGAGAATGAAACTGTCTGTTTACAGTGATCTCCATTGACTTAAAGGGTTAGAAATAGTTTTACTAAAAAATCGAAATCAAAAGCTCATAAACAAACTCCTGGCTACAAGGAACGACTTCTTCACCTGATTCTGGACACACAAAACGTCTTGTGAAAACGACACCAATAACACCTGACCATAAAACACGTCCAGAGAAATCATTTGTGACTGGACCATGTTCAGCAATATGTGGCAAAGGATTTCAAGATATTTATCGTATTAAAGGTTGTCCAGACAATAAATCCAGATGTCGTGTTGCAGTCCAGGAATGCAGAGTAACCCAAGATTGTGGATGGGGTAAAGTTGTGTATAATACCGAAGACACTGTGCTGTTGGACTGCAGCTTTAAATCCCATACAAAACAATATGTCTATGTGTGGAGAGAACTGCCTGAAGATAACGAACCTCCCTCAGGTTTTACTGCATGATAATAGTGTTTTGGAACTCACTAGAAAACAACATGACATTGTTTATGAATGCAACACTATCGAGAAATATAGTTTGATTGCCAACGTCAAATTTAAGGTTCCCTCAAATTCTAAAGTCAGACAGAGAAGAGGCAGACAGAAAAATGGGACTACACAAATGTGACATACATTGCAATTTATATCTGTATAGGACTTGTTGACCTTGCTGCAATCCTCGTTGTAGTTAACCTTTTGTATCCTTGCTTATGCCGTAAAAAGGAGAAAGACATTGAAACAAAGGTGATACTTGAGAAGTAGAAGAGATTGAATGAATTGGATCCAGCACCCTCTGAACCTTTTTCTTTCCCAGTTATACTTTCAGATAAAATCAGAATTGTGATGAAATGGTAATCACCCTGAGAATGAAACTGTCTGTTTACAGTGATCTCCATTGACTTAAAGGGTGAGAAATATCCCCAAAAAATTTATTTGCATTCAGAAGAGCTTAAAAAGGCTGAGCTAAACGCAAAAAACATATCTCTCAAACAGCTATGGTTTGAGAGATACAGGCATTTAAAAAAAAAAAAAAAATTAACCCTGTGTGTGCCACAGGGGAGGGGGGTTAATTGCAGACCCCCCTCCTGTGGCACACACACAGGGCTATTTTTCATTAACCTGTAATCAGAGTTTGTTGGGGGGACATCAGGAAATGTCCTGATGTCCCCCCACAATCTCTGATAGTGAAAAAAAAATATATAATACAAAAAAATAACTCTGAGTGCCGAGGGGGTCCGCAGAACATTGCTTTGCAATGCGCTGGAGACCCCTATGGCACTCACAGGGTCAAGTCTTTTGGAACGATTAGTTTTACTAAGACCTCATTGGGACACCAGGAGGGGTCCTGATGTCCCCCAATGAAGTCTATAATAAAAAAAAAATTGGGAAAAAAAAATTAACCCTGTGTGTCCCACAGGGGAGGGGGTTTACTGCAGACCACCCCTCCTGTGGCACACCCAGGGCTATTTTTCACCAAACAATCTGAATATGGGAACATTCTTACAAAATTGAGGGCGGTAATCCCTGAAAAGGAGAATTGACCTATCCTCAAAGAAATGCCAATTATCAAAGGCCCTGAAGATGTAAAAGGTATCCAGGAATGGCTAGGGGCCATGCACTAGCTGTGGAAACACTACCAAACTTCTAACATCAACTTGGAAAAGGATAAAGTCACTCCAGAGTATGAAGGAAAGATTCCAAACCACGATCCTGGAGTTGGCAAAAATTACGAGAGAACAACTAAATCGGAATCAAAAGCTCATAAACAAACTCCTGGCTACAAAGGAACGACTTCTTCACCTGATTCTGGACACACAAAACGTCTTGTGAAAACGACACTAATAACACCTGGCCATAAAACACGTCCAGAGAAATCATTTGTGACTGGACCATGTTCAGCAACATGTGGCAAAGGATTTCAAGATATTTATCGTATTAAAGGTTGTCCAGACATTAAAACCAAATGTCGTGTTGCAGTCCAGGAATGCAGAGTAACCCCAGATTGTGGATGGGGTAAAGTTGTGTATAATACAGAAGACACTGTGCTGTTGGACGGCAGCTTTAAATCCCATACAAAAAAATATGTCTATGTGTGGAGAGAACTGCCTGAAGATAACGAACCTCCCTCAGGTTTTACTGCATGATAATAGTGTTTTGGAAGTCACTAGAAAACAACATGACATTGTTTATGAGTGCAACAGTATCGAGAAATATAGTTTGATTGCCAACGTCAAATTTAAGGTTCCCTCAAAGTCTAAAAGTCAGACAGAGAAGTGGCAGACAGAAAAATGGGACTACACAAATGTGACATACATTGCAATTTATATCTGTATAGGACTTGTTGACCTTGCCGCAATCCTCGTTATAGTTAACGTTTTGTATCCTTGCTTATGCCGTAAAAAGGAGAAAGACATTGAAAACAAAGGTGATACTTGAGAAGTAGAAGAGATTGAATGAATTGGATCCAGCACCCTCTGAACCTTTTTCTTTCCCAGCTATACTTTCAAATAAAATCAGAATTGTGATGAAATGGTAATTACCCTGAGAATGAAACTGTCTGTTTACAGTGAACTCCATTGTCTTAAAGGGTTAGAAATAGTTTTACTAAAAAATCGGAATCAAAAGCTCATAAACAAACTCCTGGCTACAAAGGAACGACTTCTTCACCTGATTCTGGACACAGAAAACGTCTTGTGAAAACGACACCAATAACACCTGGCCATAAAACACGTCCAGAGAAATTATTTGTGACTGGACCATGTTCAGCAACATGCGGCAAACGATTTCAAGATATTTATCGTATTAAAGGTTGTCCAGACATTAAAAACAAATGTCGTGTTGCAGTCCAGGAATGCAGAGTAACCCCAGATTGTGGATGGGGTAAAGTTGTGTATAATACCGAAGACACTGTGCTGTTGGACTGCAGCTTTAAATCCCATACAAAACAATGTGTCTATGTGTGGAGAGAACTGCCTGAAGATAACGAACCTCCCTCGGGTTTTACTGCATGATAATAGTGTTTTGGAAGTCACTAGAAAACAACATGACATTGTTTATGAGTGCAACACTATCGAGAAATATAGTTTGATTGCCAACGTCAAATTTAAGGTTCCCTCAAAGTCTAAAAGTCAGACAGAGAAGAGGCAGACAGAAAAATGGGACTACACAAATGTAACATACATTGCAATTTATATCTGTATAGGACTTGTTGACCTTGCTGCAATCCTCGTTATAGTTAACGTTTTGTATCCTTGCTTATGCCGTAAAAAGGAGAAAGACATTGAAAACAAAGGTGATACTTGAGAAGTAGAAGAGATCGAATGAATTGGATCCAGCACCCTCTGAACCTTTTTCTTTCCCAGTTATACTTTCAAATAAAATCAAAATTGTGATAAAATGTTAATCACCCTGAGAATGAAACTGTCTGTTTACAGTGATCTCCATTGACTTAAAGGGTTAGAAATAGTTTTACTAAAAAATCGAAATCAAAAGCTCATAAACAAACTCCTGGCTACAAAGGAACGACTTCTTCACCTGATTCTGGACACACAAAACGTCTTGTTAAAACGACACCAATAACACCTGACCATAAAACACGTCCAGAGAAATCATTTGTGACTGGACCATGTTCAGCAATATGTGGCAAAGGATTTCAAGATATTTATCGTATTAAAGGTTGTCCAGACAATAAATCCAGATGTCGTGTTGCAGTCCAGGAATGCAGAGTAACCCAAGATTGTGGATGGGGTAAAGTTGTGTATAATACCGAAGACACTGTGCTGTTGGACTGCAGCTTTAAATCCCATACAAAACAATATGTCTATGTGTGGAGAGAACTGCCTGAAGATAACGAACCTCCCTCAGGTTTTACTGCATGATAATAGTGTTTTGGAAGTCACTAGAAAACAACATGACATTGTTTATGAATGCAACACTATCGAGAAATATAGTTTGATTGCCAACGTCAAATTTAAGGTTCCCTCAAATTCTAAAAGTCAGACAGAGAAGAGGCAGACAGAAAAATGGGACTACACAAATGTGACATACATTGCAATTTATATCTGTATAGGACTTGTTGACCTTGCTGCAATCCTCGTTGTAGTTAACCTTTTGTATCCTTGCTTATGCCGTAAAAAGGAGAAAGACATTGAAAACAAAGGTGATACTTGAGAAGTAGAAGAGATTGAATGAATTGGATCCAGCACCCTCTGAACCTTTTTCTTTCCCAGTTATACTTTCAGATAAAATCAGAATTGTGATGAAATGGTAATCACCCTGAGAATGAAACTGTCTGTTTACAGTGATCTCCATTGACTTAAAGGGTGAGAAATATCCCAAAAAAATTTATTTGCATTCAGAAGAGCTTAAAAAGGCTGAGCTAAACGCAAAAAACATATCTCTCAAACAGCTATGGTTTGAGAGATACAGGCATTTAAAAAAAAAAAAAAAATTAACCCTGTGTGTGCCACAGGGGAGGGGGGTTAATTGCAGACCCCCCTCCTGTGGCACACACACAGGGCTATTTTTCATTAACCTGTAATCAGAGTTTGTTGGGGGGACATCAGGAAATGTCCTGATGTCCCCCCACAATCTCTGATAGTGAAAAAAAAAATATAATACAAAAAAATTACTCTGAGTGCCGAGGGGGTCCGCAGAACATTGCTTTGCAATGCGCTGGAGACCCCTATGGCACTCACAGGGTCAAGTCTTTTGGGAACGATTAGTTTTACTAAGACCTCATTGGGACACCAGGAGGGGTCCTGATGTCCCCCAATGAAGTCTATAATAAAAAAAAAATTGGGAAAAAAAAATTAACCCTGTGTGTCCCACAGGGGAGGGGGTTTACTGCAGACCACCCCTCCTGTGGCACACCCAGGGCTATTTTTCACCAAACAATCTGAATATGGGAACATTCTTACAAAATTGAGGGCGGTAATCCCTGAAAAGGAGAATTGACCTATCCTCAAAGAAATGCCAATTATCAAAGGCCCTGAAGATGTAAAAGGTATCCAGGAATGGCTAGGGGCCATGCACTAGCTGTGGAAACACTACCAAACTTCTAACATCAACTTGGAAAAGGATAAAGTCACTCCAGAGTATGAAGGAAAGATTCCAAACCACGATCCTGGAGTTGGCAAAAATTACGAGAGAACAACTAAATCGGAATCAAAAGCTCATAAACAAACTCCTGGCTACAAAGGAACGACTTCTTCACCTGATTCTGGACACACAAAACGTCTTGTGAAAACGACACTAATAACACCTGGCCATAAAACACGTCCAGAGAAATCATTTGTGACTGGACCATGTTCAGCAACATGTGGCAAAGGATTTCAAGATATTTATCGTATTAAAGGTTGTCCAGACATTAAAACCAAATGTCGTGTTGCAGTCCAGGAATGCAGAGTAACCCCAGATTGTGGATGGGGTAAAGTTGTGTATAATACAGAAGACACTGTGCTGTTGGACGGCAGCTTTAAATCCCATACAAAAAAATATGTCTATGTGTGGAGAGAACTGCCTGAAGATAACGAACCTCCCTCAGGTTTTACTGCATGATAATAGTGTTTTGGAAGTCACTAGAAAACAACATGACATTGTTTATGAGTGCAACAGTATCGAGAAATATAGTTTGATTGCCAACGTCAAATTTAAGGTTCCCTCAAAGTCTAAAAGTCAGACAGAGAAGTGGCAGACAGAAAAATGGGACTACACAAATGTGACATACATTGCAATTTATATCTGTATAGGACTTGTTGACCTTGCCGCAATCCTCGTTATAGTTAACGTTTTGTATCCTTGCTTATGCCGTAAAAAGGAGAAAGACATTGAAAACAAAGGTGATACTTGAGAAGTAGAAGAGATTGAATGAATTGGATCCAGCACCCTCTGAACCTTTTTCTTTCCCAGCTATACTTTCAAATAAAATCAGAATTGTGATGAAATGGTAATTACCCTGAGAATGAAACTGTCTGTTTACAGTGAACTCCATTGTCTTAAAGGGTTAGAAATAGTTTTACTAAAAAATCGGAATCAAAAGCTCATAAACAAACTCCTGGCTACAAAGGAACGACTTCTTCACCTGATTCTGGACACAGAAAACGTCTTGTGAAAACGACACCAATAACACCTGGCCATAAAACACGTCCAGAGAAATTATTTGTGACTGGACCATGTTCAGCAACATGTGGCAAACGATTTCAAGATATTTATCGTATTAAAGGTTGTCCAGACATTAAAAACAAATGTCGTGTTGCAGTCCAGGAATGCAGAGTAACCCCAGATTGTGGATGGGGTAAAGTTGTGTATAATACCGAAGACACTGTGCTGTTGGACTGCAGCTTTAAATCCCATACAAAACAATGTGTCTATGTGTGGAGAGAACTGCCTGAAGATAACGAACCTCCCTCGGGTTTTACTGCATGATAATAGTGTTTTGGAAGTCACTAGAAAACAACATGACATTGTTTATGAGTGCAACACTATCGAGAAATATAGTTTGATTGCCAACGTCAAATTTAAGGTTCCCTCAAAGTCTAAAAGTCAGACAGAGAAGAGGCAGACAGAAAAATGGGACTACACAAATGTAACATACATTGCAATTTATATCTGTATAGGACTTGTTGACCTTGCTGCAATCCTTGTTATAGTTAACGTTTTGTATCCTTGCTTATGCCGTAAAAAGGAGAAAGACATTGAAAACAAAGGTGATACTTGAGAAGTAGAAGAGATCGAATGAATTGGATCCAGCACCCTCTGAACCTTTTTCTTTCCCAGTTATACTTTCAAATAAAATCAAAATTGTGATAAAATGTTAATCACCCTGAGAATGAAACTGTCTGTTTACAGTGATCTCCATTGACTTAAAGGGTTAGAAATAGTTTTACTAAAAAATCGAAATCAAAAGCTCATAAACAAACTCCTGGCTACAAAGGAACGACTTCTTCACCTGATTCTGGACACACAAAACGTCTTGTGAAAACGACACCAATAACACCTGACCATAAAACACGTCCAGAGAAATCATTTGTGACTGGACCATGTTCAGCAATATGTGGCAAAGGATTTCAAGATATTTATCGTATTAAAGGTTGTCCAGACAATAAATCCAGATGTCGTGTTGCAGTCCAGGAATGCAGAGTAACCCAAGATTGTGGATGGGGTAAAGTTGTGTATAATACCGAAGACACTGTGCTGTTGGACTGCAGCTTTAAATCCCATACAAAACAATATGTCTATGTGTGGAGAGAACTGCCTGAAGATAACGAACCTCCCTCAGGTTTTACTGCATGATAATAGTGTTTTGGAAGTCACTAGAAAACAACATGACATTGTTTATGAATGCAACACTATCGAGAAATATAGTTTGATTGCCAACGTCAAATTTAAGGTTCCCTCAAATTCTAAAAGTCAGACAGAGAAGAGGCAGACAGAAAATGGGACTACACAAATGTGACATACATTGCAATTTATATCTGTATAGGACTTGTTGACCTTGCTGCAATCCTCGTTGTAGTTAACCTTTTGTATCCTTGCTTATGCCGTAAAAAGGAGAAAGACATTGAAAACAAAGGTGATACTTGAGAAGTAGAAGAGATTGAATGAATTGGATCCAGCACCCTCTGAACCTTTTTCTTTCCCAGTTATACTTTCAGATAAAATCAGAATTGTGATGAAATGGTAATCACCCTGAGAATGAAACTGTCTGTTTACAGTGATCTCCATTGACTTAAAGGGTGAGAAATATCCCAAAAAAATTTATTTGCATTCAGAAGAGCTTAAAAAGGCTGAGCTAAACGCAAAAAACATATCTCTCAAACAGCTATGGTTTGAGAGATACAGGCATTTAAAAAAAAAAAAAAAAATTAACCCTGTGTGTGCCACAGGGGAGGGGGGTTAATTGCAGACCCCCCTCCTGTGGCACACACACAGGGCTATTTTTCATTAACCTGTAATCAGAGTTTGTTGGGGGGACATCAGGAAATGTCCTGATGTCCCCCCACAATCTCTGATAGTGAAACAAAAAAAATATAATACAAAAAAATAACTCTGAGTGCCGAGGGGGTCCGCAGAACATTGCTTTGCAATGCGCTGGAGACCCCTATGGCACTCACAGGGTCAAGTCTTTTGGGAACGATTAGTTTTACTAAGACCTCATTGGGACACCAGGAGGGGTCCTGATGTCCCCCAATGAAGTCTATAATAAAAAAAAAAATTGGAAAAAAAAAATTAACCCTGTGTGTCCCACAGGGGAGGGGGTTTACTGCAGACCACCCCTCCTGTGGCACACCCAGGGCTGTTTTTCACCAAACAATCTGAATATGGGAACATTCTTACAAAATTGAGGGCGGTAATCCCTGAAAAGGAGAATCGACCTATCCTCAAAGAAATGCCAATTATCAAAGGCCCTGAAGATGTAAAAGGTATCCAGGAATGGCTAGGGGCCATGCACTAGCTGTGGAAACACTACCAAACTTCTAACATCAACTTGGAAAAGGATAAAGTCACTCCAGAGTATGAAGGAAAGATTCCAAACCACGATCCTGGAGTTGGCAAAAATTACGAGAGAACAACTAAATCGGAATCAAAAGCTCATAAACAAACTCCTGGCTACAAAGGAACGACTTCTTCACCTGATTCTGGACACACAAAACGTCTTGTGAAAACGACACTAATAACACCTGTCCATAAAACACGTCCAGAGAAATCATTTGTGACTGGACCATGTTCAGCAACATGTGGCAAAGGATTTCAAGATATTTATCGTATTAAAGGTTGTCCAGACATTAAAACCAAATGTCGTGTTGCAGTCCAGGAATGCAGAGTAACCCCAGATTGTGGATGGGGTAAAGTTGTGTATAATACAGAAGACACTGTGCTGTTGGACGGCAGCTTTAAATCCCATACAAAAAAATATGTCTATGTGTGGAGAGAACTGCCTGAAGATAACGAACCTCCCTCAGGTTTTACTGCATGATAATAGTGTTTTGGAAGTCACTAGAAAACAACATGACATTGTTTATGAGTGCAACAGTATCGAGAAATATAGTTTGATTGCGAATGTCAAATTTAAGGTTCCCTCAAAGTCTAAAAGTCAGACAGAGAAGTGGCAGACAGAAAAATGGGACTACACAAATGTGACATACATTGCAATTTATATCTGTATAGGACTTGTTGACCTTGCCGCAATCCTCGTTATAGTTAACGTTTTGTATCCTTGCTTATGCCGTAAAAAGGAGAAAGACATTGAAAACAAAGGTGATACTTGAGAAGTAGAAGAGATTGAATGAATTGGATCCAGCACCCTCTGAACCTTTTTCTTTCCCAGCTATACTTTCAAATAAAATCAGAATTGTGATGAAATGGTAATTACCCTGAGAATGAAACTGTCTGTTTACAGTGAACTCCATTGTCTTAAAGGGTTAGAAATAGTTTTACTAAAAAATCGGAATCAAAAGCTCATAAACAAACTCCTGGCTACAAAGGAACGACTTCTTCACCTGATTCTGGACACAGAAAACGTCTTGTGAAAACGACACCAATAACACCTGGCCATAAAACACGTCCAGAGAAATTATTTGTGACTGGACCATGTTCAGCAACATGTGGCAAAGGATTTCAAGATATTTATCGTATTAAAGGTTGTCCAGACATTAAAAACAAATGTCGTGTTGCAGTCCAGGAATGCAGAGTAACCCCAGATTGTGGATGGGGTAAAGTTGTGTATAATACCGAAGACACTGTGCTGTTGGACTGCAGCTTTAAATCCCATACAAAACAATGTGTCTATGTGTGGAGAGAACTGCCTGAAGATAACGAACCTCCCTCGGGTTTTACTGCATGATAATAGTGTTTTGGAAGTCACTAGAAAACAACATGACATTGTTTATGAGTGCAACACTATCGAGAAATATAGTTTGATTGCCAACATCAAATTTAAGGTTCCCTCAAAGTCTAAAAGTCAGACAGAGAAGAGGCAGACAGAAAAATGGAACTACACAAATGTAACATACATTGCAATTTATATCTGTATAGGACTTGTTGACCTTGCTGCAATCCTTGTTATAGTTAACGTTTTGTATCCTTGCTTATGCCGTAAAAAGGAGAAAGACATTGAAAACAAAGGTGATACTTGAGAAGTAGAAGAGATCGAATGAATTGGATCCAGCACCCTCTGAACCTTTTTCTTTCCCAGTTATACTTTCAAATAAAATCAAAATTGTGATAAAATGTTAATCACCCTGAGAATGAAACTGTCTGTTTACAGTGATCTCCATTGACTTAAAGGGTTAGAAATAGTTTTACTAAAAAATCGAAATCAAAAGCTCATAAACAAACTCCTGGCTACAAAGGAACGACTTCTTCACCTGATTCTGGACACAGAAAACGTCTTGTGAAAACGACACCAATAACACCTGGCCATAAAACACGTCCAGAGAAATTATTTGTGACTGGACCACGTTCATCAACATGTGGCAAAGGATTTCAAGATATTTATCGTATTAAAGGTTGTCCAGACAATAAATCCAGATGTCGTGTTGCAGTCCAGGAATGCAGAGTAACCAAAGATTGTGGATGGGGTAAAGTTGTGTATAATACCGAAGACACTGTGCTGTTGGACTGCAGCTTTAAATCCCATACAAAACAATATGTCTATGTGTGGAGAGAACTGCCTGAAGATAACGAACCTCCCTCATGTTTTACTGCATTATAATAGTGTTTTGGAAGTCACTAGAAAACAACATGACATTGTTTATGAATGCAACACTATCGAGAAATATAGTTTGATTGCCAACGTCAAATTTAAGGTTCCCTCAAATTCTAAAAGTCAGACAGAGAAGAGGCAGACAGAAAAATGGGACTACACAAATGTGACATACATTGCAATTTATATCTGTATAGGACTTGTTGACCTTGCTGCAATCCTCGTTGTAGTTAACCTTTTGTATCCTTGCTTATGCCGTAAAAAGGAGAAAGACATTGAAAACAAAGGTGATACTTGAGAAGTAGAAGAGATTGAATGAATTGGATCCAGCACCCTCTGAACCTTTTTCTTTCCCAGTTATACTTTCAGATAAAATCAGAATTGTGATGAAATGGTAATCACCCTGAGAATGAAACTGTCTGTTTACAGTGATCTCCATTGACTTAAAGGGTGAGAAATATCCCCAAAAAATTTATTTGCATTCAGAAGAGCTTAAAAAGGCTGAGCTAAACGCAAAAAACATATCTCTCAAACAGCTATGGTTTGAGAGATACAGGCATTTAAAAAAAAAAAAAAAATTAACCCTGTGTGTGCCACAGGGTAGGGGGGTTTATTGCAGACCCCCCTCCTGTGGCACACACACAGGGCTATTTTTCATTAACCTGTAATCAGAGTTTGTTGGGGGGACATCAGGAAATGTCCTGATGTCCCCCCACAATCTCTGATAGTGAAAAAAAAAATATAATACAAAAAAATAACTCTGAGTGCCGAGGGGGTCCGCAGAACATTGCTTTGCAATGCGCTGGAGACCCCTATGGCACTCACAGGGTCAAGTCTTTTGGGAACGATTAGTTTTACTAAGACCTCATTGGGACACCAGGAGGGGTCCTGATGTCCCCCAATGAAGTCTATAATAAAAAAAAAATTGGGAAAAAAAAATTAACCCTGTGTGTCCCACAGGGGAGGGGGTTTACTGCAGACCACCCCTCCTGTGGCACACCCAGGGCTATTTTTCACCAAACAATCTGAATATGGGAACATTCTTACAAAATTGAGGGCGGTAATCCCTGAAAAGGAGAATCGACCTATCCTCAAAGAAATGCCAATTATCAAAGGCCCTGAAGATGTAAAAGGTATCCAGGAATGGCTAGGGGCCATGCACTAGCTGTGGAAACACTACCAAACTTCTAACATCAACTTGGAAAAGGATAAAGTCACTCCAGAGTATGAAGGAAAGATTCCAAACCACGATCCTGGAGTTGGCAAAAATTACGAGAGAACAACTAAATCGGAATCAAAAGCTCATAAACAAACTCCTGGCTACAAAGGAACGACTTCTTCACCTGATTCTGGACACACAAAACGTCTTGTGAAAACGACACTAATAACACCTGGCCATAAAACACGTCCAGAGAAATCATTTGTGACTGGACCATGTTCAGCAACATGTGGCAAAGGATTTCAAGATATTTATCGTATTAAAGGTTGTCCAGACATTAAAACCAAATGTCGTGTTGCAGTCCAGGAATGCAGAGTAACCCCAGATTGTGGATGGGGTAAAGTTGTGTATAATACAGAAGACACTGTGCTGTTGGACGGCAGCTTTAAATCCCATACAAAAAAATATGTCTATGTGTGGAGAGAACTGCCTGAAGATAACGAACCTCCCTCAGGTTTTACTGCATGATAATAGTGTTTTGGAAGTCACTAGAAAACAACATGACATTGTTTATGAGTGCAACAGTATCGAGAAATATAGTTTGATTGCGAATGTCAAATTTAAGGTTCCCTCAAAGTCTAAAAGTCAGACAGAGAAGTGGCAGACAGAAAAATGGGACTACACAAATGTGACATACATTGCAATTTATATCTGTATAGGACTTGTTGACCTTGCCGCAATCCTCGTTATAGTTAACGTTTTGTATCCTTGCTTATGCCGTAAAAAGGAGAAAGACATTGAAAACAAAGGTGATACTTGAGAAGTAGAAGAGATTGAATGAATTGGATCCAGCACCCTCTGAACCTTTTTCTTTCCCAGCTATACTTTCAAATAAAATCAGAATTGTGATGAAATGGTAATTACCCTGAGAATGAAACTGTCTGTTTACAGTGAACTCCATTGTCTTAAAGGGTTAGAAATAGTTTTACTAAAAAATCGGAATCAAAAGCTCATAAACAAACTCCTGGCTACAAAGGAACGACTTCTTCACCTGATTCTGGACACAGAAAACGTCTTGTGAAAACGACACCAATAACACCTGGCCATAAAACACGTCCAGAGAAATTATTTGTGACTGGACCATGTTCAGCAACATGTGGCAAAGGATTTCAAGATATTTATCGTATTAAAGGTTGTCCAGACATTAAAAACAAATGTCGTGTTGCAGTCCAGGAATGCAGAGTAACCCCAGATTGTGGATGGGGTAAAGTTGTGTATAATACCGAAGACACTGTGCTGTTGGACTGCAGCTTTAAATCCCATACAAAACAATGTGTCTATGTGTGGAGAGAACTGCCTGAAGATAACGAACCTCCCTCGGGTTTTACTGCATGATAATAGTGTTTTGGAAGTCACTAGAAAACAACATGACATTGTTTATGAGTGCAACACTATCGAGAAATATAGTTTGATTGCCAACATCAAATTTAAGGTTCCCTCAAAGTCTAAAAGTCAGACAGAGAAGAGGCAGACAGAAAAATGGAACTACACAAATGTAACATACATTGCAATTTATATCTGTATAGGACTTGTTGACCTTGCTGCAATCCTTGTTATAGTTAACGTTTTGTATCCTTGCTTATGCCGTAAAAAGGAGAAAGACATTGAAAACAAAGGTGATACTTGAGAAGTAGAAGAGATCGAATGAATTGGATCCAGCACCCTCTGAACCTTTTTCTTTCCCAGTTATACTTTCAAATAAAATCAAAATTGTGATAAAATGTTAATCACCCTGAGAATGAAACTGTCTGTTTACAGTGATCTCCATTGACTTAAAGGGTTAGAAATAGTTTTACTAAAAAATCGAAATCAAAAGCTCATAAACAAACTCCTGGCTACAAAGGAACGACTTCTTCACCTGATTCTGGACACAGAAAACGTCTTGTGAAAACGACACCAATAACACCTGGCCATAAAACACGTCCAGAGAAATTATTTGTGACTGGACCACGTTCATCAACATGTGGCAAAGGATTTCAAGATATTTATCGTATTAAAGGTTGTCCAGACAATAAATCCAGATGTCGTGTTGCAGTCCAGGAATGCAGAGTAACCAAAGATTGTGGATGGGGTAAAGTTGTGTATAATACCGAAGACACTGTGCTGTTGGACTGCAGCTTTAAATCCCATACAAAACAATATGTCTATGTGTGGAGAGAACTGCCTGAAGATAACGAACCTCCCTCATGTTTTACTGCATTATAATAGTGTTTTGGAAGTCACTAGAAAACAACATGACATTGTTTATGAATGCAACACTATCGAGAAATATAGTTTGATTGCCAACGTCAAATTTAAGGTTCCCTCAAATTCTAAAAGTCAGACAGAGAAGAGGCAGACAGAAAAATGGGACTACACAAATGTGACATACATTGCAATTTATATCTGTATAGGACTTGTTGACCTTGCTGCAATCCTCGTTGTAGTTAACCTTTTGTATCCTTGCTTATGCCGTAAAAAGGAGAAAGACACTGAAAACAAAGGTGATACTTGAGAAGTAGAAGAGATTGAATGAATTGGATCCAGCACCCTCTGAACCTTTTTCTTTCCCAGTTATACTTTCAGATAAAATCAGAATTGTGATGAAATGGTAATCACCCTGAGAATGAAACTGTCTGTTTACAGTGATCTCCATTGACTTAAAGGGTGAGAAATATCCCCAAAAAATTTATTTGCATTCAGAAGAGCTTAAAAAGGCTGAGCTAAACGCAAAAAACATATCTCTCAAACAGCTATGGTTTGAGAGATACAGGCATTTAAAAAAAAAAAAAAAATTAACCCTGTGTGTGCCACAGGGTAGGGGGGTTTATTGCAGACCCCCCTCCTGTGGCACACACACAGGGCTATTTTTCATTAACCTGTAATCAGAGTTTGTTGGGGGGACATCAGGAAATGTCCTGATGTCCCCCCACAATCTCTGATAGTGAAAAAAAAAATATAATACAAAAAAATAACTCTGAGTGCCGAGGGGGTCCGCAGAACATTGCTTTGCAATGCGCTGGAGACCCCTATGGCACTCACAGGGTCAAGTCTTTTGGGAACGATTAGTTTTACTAAGACCTCATTGGGACACCAGGAGGGGTCCTGATGTCCCCCAATGAAGTCTATAATAAAAAAAAAATTGGGAAAAAAAAATTAACCCTGTGTGTCCCACAGGGGAGGGGGTTTACTGCAGACCACCCCTCCTGTGGCACACCCAGGGCTATTTTTCACCAAACAATCTGAATATGGGAACATTCTTACAAAATTGAGGGCGGTAATCCCTGAAAAGGAGAATCGACCTATCCTCAAAGAAATGCCAATTATCAAAGGCCCTGAAGATGTAAAAGGTATCCAGGAATGGCTAGGGGCCATGCACTAGCTGTGGAAACACTACCAAACTTCTAACATCAACTTGGAAAAGGATAAAGTCACTCCAGAGTATGAAGGAAAGATTCCAAACCACGATCCTGGAGTTGGCAAAAATTACGAGAGAACAACTAAATCGGAATCAAAAGCTCATAAACAAACTCCTGGCTACAAAGGAACGACTTCTTCACCTGATTCTGGACACACAAAACGTCTTGTGAAAACGACACTAATAACACCTGGCCATAAAACACGTCCAGAGAAATCATTTGTGACTGGACCATGTTCAGCAACATGTGGCAAAGGATTTCAAGATATTTATCGTATTAAAGGTTGTCCAGACATTAAAACCAAATGTCGTGTTGCAGTCCAGGAATGCAGAGTAACCCCAGATTGTGGATGGGGTAAAGTTGTGTATAATACAGAAGACAATGTGCTGTTGGACGGCAGCTTTAAATCCCATACAAAAAAATATGTCTATGTGTGGAGAGAACTGCCTGAAGATAACGAACCTCCCTCAGGTTTTACTGCATGATAATAGTGTTTTGGAAGTCACTAGAAAACAACATGACATTGTTTATGAGTGCAACAGTATCGAGAAATATAGTTTGATTGCCAACGTCAAATTTAAGGTTCCCTCAAAGTCTAAAAGTCAGACAGAGAAGTGGCAGACAGAAAAATGGGACTACACAAATGTGACATACATTGCAATTTATATCTGTATAGGACTTGTTGACCTTGCCGCAATCCTCGTTATAGTTAACGTTTTGTATCCTTGCTTATGCCGTAAAAAGGAGAAAGACATTGAAAACAAAGGTGATACTTGAGAAGTAGAAGAGATTGAATGAATTGGATCCAGCACCCTCTGAACCTTTTTCTTTCCCAGCTATACTTTCAAATAAAATCAGAATTGTGATGAAATGGTAATTACCCTGAGAATGAAACTGTCTGTTTACAGTGAACTCCATTGTCTTAAAGGGTTAGAAATAGTTTTACTAAAAAATCGGAATCAAAAGCTCATAAACAAACTCCTGGCTACAAAGGAACGACTTCTTCACCTGATTCTGGACACACAAAACGTCTTGTGAAAACGACACCAATAACACCTGGCCATAAAACACGTCCAGAGAAATTATTTGTGACTGGACCATGTTCAGCAACATGTGGCAAACGATTTCAAGATATTTATCGTATTAAAGGTTGTCCAGACATTAAAAACAAATGTCGTGTTGCAGTCCAGGAATGCAGAGTAACCCCAGATTGTGGATGGGGTAAAGTTGTGTATAATACCGAAGACACTGTGCTGTTGGACTGCAGCTTTAAATCCCATACAAAACAATGTGTCTATGTGTGGAGAGAACTGCCTGAAGATAACGAACCTCCCTCGGGTTTTACTGCATGATAATAGTGTTTTGGAAGTCACTAGAAAACAACATGACATTTTTTTATGAGTGCAACACTATCGAGAAATATAGTTTGATTGCCAACGTCAAATTTAAGGTTCCCTCAAAGTCTAAAAGTCAGACAGAGAAGAGGCAGACAGAAAAATGGAACTACACAAATGTAACATACATTGCAATTTATATCTGTATAGGACTTGTTGACCTTGCTGCAATCCTTGTTATAGTTAACGTTTTGTATCCTTGCTTATGCCGTAAAAAGGAGAAAGACATTGAAAACAAAGGTGATACTTGAGAAGTAGACGAGATCGAATGAATTGGATCCAGCACCCTCTGAACCTTTTTCTTTCCCAGTTATACTTTCAAATAAAATCAAAATTGTGATAAAATGTTAATCACCCTGAGAATGAAACTGTCTGTTTACAGTGATCTCCATTGACTTAAAGGGTTAGAAATAGTTTTACTAAAAAATCGAAATCAAAAGCTCATAAACAAACTCCTGGCTACAAAGGAACGACTTCTTCACCTGATTCTGGACACAGAAAACGTCTTGTGAAAACGACACCAATAACACCTGACCATAAAACACGTCCAGAGAAATCATTTGTGACTGGACCATGTTCAGCAATATGTGGCAAAGGATTTCAAGATATTTATCGTATTAAAGGTTGTCCAGACAATAAATCCAGATGTCGTGTTGCAGTCCAGGAATGCAGAGTAACCCAAGATTGTGGATGGGGTAAAGTTGTGTATAATACCGAAGACACTGTGCTGTTGGACTGCAGCTTTAAATCCCATACAAAACAATATGTCTATGTGTGGAGAGAACTGCCTGAAGATAACGAACCTCCCTCAGGTTTTACTGCATGATAATAGTGTTTTGGAAGTCACTAGAAAACAACATGACATTGTTTATGAATGCAACACTATCGAGAAATATAGTTTGATTGCCAACGTCAAATTTAAGGTTCCCTCAAAGTCTAAAAGTCAGACAGAGAAGAGGCAGACAGAAAAATGGGACTACACAAATGTGACATACATTGCAATTTATATCTGTATAGGACTTGTTGACCTTGCTGCAATCCTCGTTGTAGTTAACCTTTTGTATCCTTGCTTATGCCGTAAAAAGGAGAAAGACATTGAAAACAAAGGTGATACTTGAGAAGTAGAAGAGATTGAATGAATTGGATCCAGCACCCTCTGAACCTTTTTCTTTCCCAGTTATACTTTCAGATAAAATCAGAATTGTGATGAAATGGTAATCACCCTGAGAATGAAACTGTCTGTTTACAGTGATCTCCATTGACTTAAAGGGTGAGAAATATCCCAAAAAAATTTATTTGCATTCAGAAGAGCTTAAAAAGGCTGAGCTAAACGCAAAAAACATATCTCTCAAACAGCTATGGTTTGAGAGATACAGGCATTTAAAAAAAAAAAAAAATTAACCCTGTGTGTGCCACAGGGGAGGGGGGTTAATTGCAGACCCCCCTCCTGTGGCACACACACAGGGCTATTTTTCATTAACCTGTAATCAGAGTTTGTTGGGGGGACATCAGGAAATGTCCTGATGTCCCCCCACAATCTCTGATAGTGAAAAAAAAAATATAATACAAAAAAATTACTCTGAGTGCCGAGGGGGTCCGCAGAACATTGCTTTGCAATGCGCTGGAGACCCCTATGGCACTCACAGGGTCAAGTCTTTTGGGAACGATTAGTTTTACTAAGACCTCATTGGGACACCAGGAGGGGTCCTGATGTCCCCCAATGAAGTCTATAATAAAAAAAAAATTGGGAAAAAAAAATTAACCCTGTGTGTCCCACAGGGGAGGGGGTTTACTGCAGACCACCCCTCCTGTGGCACACCCAGGGCTATTTTTCACCAAACAATCTGAATATGGGAACATTCTTACAAAATTGAGGGCGGTAATCCCTGAAAAGGAGAATTGACCTATCCTCAAAGAAATGCCAATTATCAAAGGCCCTGAAGATGTAAAAGGTATCCAGGAATGGCTAGGGGCCATGCACTAGCTGTGGAAACACTACCAAACTTCTAACATCAACTTGGAAAAGGATAAAGTCACTCCAGAGTATGAAGGAAAGATTCCAAACCACGATCCTGGAGTTGGCAAAAATTACGAGAGAACAACTAAATCGGAATCAAAAGCTCATAAACAAACTCCTGGCTACAAAGGAACGACTTCTTCACCTGATTCTGGACACACAAAACGTCTTGTGAAAACGACACTAATAACACCTGGCCATAAAACACGTCCAGAGAAATCATTTGTGACTGGACCATGTTCAGCAACATGTGGCAAAGGATTTCAAGATATTTATCGTATTAAAGGTTGTCCAGACATTAAAACCAAATGTCGTGTTGCAGTCCAGGAATGCAGAGTAACCCCAGATTGTGGATGGGGTAAAGTTGTGTATAATACAGAAGACACTGTGCTGTTGGACGGCAGCTTTAAATCCCATATAAAAAAATATGTCTATGTGTGGAGAGAACTGCCTGAAGATAACGAACCTCCCTCAGGTTTTACTGCATGATAATAGTGTTTTGGAAGTCACTAGAAAACAACATGACATTGTTTATGAGTGCAACAGTATCGAGAAATATAGTTTGATTGCCAACGTCAAATTTAAGGTTCCCTCAAAGTCTAAAAGTCAGACAGAGAAGTGGCAGACAGAAAAATGGGACTACACAAATGTGACATACATTGCAATTTATATCTGTATAGGACTTGTTGACCTTGCCGCAATCCTCGTTATAGTTAACGTTTTGTATCCTTGCTTATGCCGTAAAAAGGAGAAAGACATTGAAAACAAAGGTGATACTTGAGAAGTAGAAGAGATTGAATGAATTGGATCCAGCACCCTCTGAACCTTTTTCTTTCCCAGCTATACTTTCAAATAAAATCAGAATTGTGATGAAATGGTAATTACCCTGAGAATGAAACTGTCTGTTTACAGTGAACTCCATTGTCTTAAAGGGTTAGAAATAGTTTTACTAAAAAATCGGAATCAAAAGCTCATAAACAAACTCCTGGCTACAAAGGAACGACTTCTTCACCTGATTCTGGACACAGAAAACGTCTTGTGAAAACGACACCAATAACACCTGGCCATAAAACACGTCCAGAGAAATTATTTGTGACTGGACCATGTTCAGCAACATGTGGCAAACGATTTCAAGATATTTATCGTATTAAAGGTTGTCCAGACATTAAAAACAAATGTCGTGTTGCAGTCCAGGAATGCAGAGTAACCCCAGATTGTGGATGGGGTAAAGTTGTGTATAATACCGAAGACACTGTGCTGTTGGACTGCAGCTTTAAATCCCATACAAAACAATGTGTCTATGTGTGGAGAGAACTGCCTGAAGATAACGAACCTCCCTCGGGTTTTACTGCATGATAATAGTGTTTTGGAAGTCACTAGAAAACAACATGACATTGTTTATGAGTGCAACACTATCGAGAAATATAGTTTGATTGCCAACGTCAAATTTAAGGTTCCCTCAAAGTCTAAAAGTCAGACAGAGAAGAGGCAGACAGAAAAATGGGACTACACAAATGTAACATACATTGCAATTTATATCTGTATAGGACTTGTTGACCTTGCTGCAATCCTTGTTATAGTTAACGTTTTGTATCCTTGCTTATGCCGTAAAAAGGAGAAAGACATTGAAAATAAAGGTGATACTTGAGAAGTAGAAGAGATCGAATGAATTTGATCCAGCACCCTCTGAACCTTTTTCTTTCCCAGTTATATTTTCAAATAAAATCAAAATTGTGATAAAATGTTAATCACCCTGAGAATGAAACTGTCTGTTTACAGTGATCTCCATTGACTTAAAGGGTTAGAAATAGTTTTACTAAAAAATCGAAATCAAAACCTCATAAACAAACTCCTGGCTACAAAGGAACGACTTCTTCACCTGATTCTGGACACAGAAAACGTCTTGTGAAAACGACACCAATAACACCTGACCATAAAACACGTCCAGAGAAATCATTTGTGACTGGACCATGTTCAGCAATATGTGGCAAAGGATTTCAAGATATTTATCGTATTAAAGGTTGTCCAGACAATAAATCCAGATGTCGTGTTGCAGTCCAGGAATGCAGAGTAACCCAAGATTGTGGATGGGGTAAAGTTGTGTATAATACCGAAGACACTGTGCTGTTGGACTGCAGCTTTAAATCCCATACAAAACAATATGTCTATGTGTGGAGAGAACTGCCTGAAGATAACGAACCTCCCTCAGGTTTTACTGCATGATAATAGTGTTTTGGAAGTCACTAGAAAACAACATGACATTGTTTATGAATGCAACACTATCGAGAAATATAGTTTGATTGCCAACGTCAAATTTAAGGTTCCCTCAAAGTCTAAAAGTCAGACAGAGAAGAGGCAGACAGAAAAATGGGACTACACAAATGTGACATACATTGCAATTTATATCTGTATAGGACTTGTTGACCTTGCTGCAATCCTCGTTGTAGTTAACCTTTTGTATCCTTGCTTATGCCGTAAAAAGGAGAAAGACATTGAAAACAAAGGTGATACTTGAGAAGTAGAAGAGATTGAATGAATTGGATCCAGCACCCTCTGAACCTTTTTCTTTCCCAGTTATACTTTCAGATAAAATCAGAATTGTGATGAAATGGTAATCACCCTGAGAATGAAACTGTCTGTTTACAGTGATCTCCATTGACTTAAAGGGTGAGAAATATCCCAAAAAAATTTATTTGCATTCAGAAGAGCTTAAAAAGGCTGAGCTAAACGCAAAAAACATATCTCTCAAACAGCTATGGTTTGAGAGATACAGGCATTTAAAAAAAAAAAAAAATTAACCCTGTGTGTGCCACAGGGGAGGGGGGTTAATTGCAGACCCCCCTCCTGTGGCACACACACAGGGCTATTTTTCATTAACCTGTAATCAGAGTTTGTTGGGGGGACATCAGGAAATGTCCTGATGTCCCCCCACAATCTCTGATAGTGAAAAAAAAATATATAATACAAAAAAATAACTCTGAGTGCCGAGGGGGTCCGCAGAACATTGCTTTGCAATGCGCTGGAGACCCCTATGGCACTCACAGGGTCAAGTCTTTTGGGAACGATTAGTTTTACTAAGACCTCATTGGGACACCAGGAGGGGTCCTGATGTCCCCCAATGAAGTCTATAATAAAAAAAAAATTGGGAAAAAAAAATTAACCCTGTGTGTCCCACAGGGGAGGGGGTTTACTGCAGACCACCCCTCCTGTGGCACACCCAGGGCTATTTTTCACCAAACAATCTGAATATGGGAACATTCTTACAAAATTGAGGGCAGTAATCCCTGAAAAGGAGAATTGACCTATCCTCAAAGAAATGCCAATTATCAAAGGCCCTGAAGATGTAAAAGGTATCCAGGAATGGCTAGGGGCCATGCACTAGCTGTGGAAACACTACCAAACTTCTAACATCAACTTGGAAAAGGATAAAGTCACTCCAGAGTATGAAGGAAAGATTCCAAACCACGATCCTGGAGTTGGCAAAAATTACGAGAGAACAACTAAATCGGAATCAAAAGCTCATAAACAAACTCCTGGCTACAAAGGAACGACTTCTTCACCTGATTCTGGACACACAAAACGTCTTGTGAAAACGACACTAATAACACCTGGCCATAAAACACGTCCAGAGAAATCATTTGTGACTGGACCATGTTCAGCAACATGTGGCAAAGGATTTCAAGATATTTATCGTATTAAAGGTTGTCCAGACATTAAAACCAAATGTCGTGTTGCAGTCCAGGAATGCAGAGTAACCCCAGATTGTGGATGGGGTAAAGTTGTGTATAACACAGAAGACACTGTGCTGTTGGACGGCAGCTTTAAATCCCATACAAAAAAATATGTCTATGTGTGGAGAGAACTGCCTGAAGATAACGAACCTCCCTCAGGTTTTACTGCATGATAATAGTGTTTTGGAAGTCACTAGAAAACAACATGACATTGTTTATGAGTGCAACAGTATCGAGAAATATAGTTTGATTGCCAACGTCAAATTTAAGGTTCCCTCAAAGTCTAAAAGTCAGACAGAGAAGTGGCAGACAGAAAAATGGGACTACACAAATGTGACATACATTGCAATTTATATCTGTATAGGACTTGTTGACCTTGCCGCAATCCTCGTTATAGTTAACGTTTTGTATCCTTGCTTATGCCGTAAAAAGGAGAAAGACATTGAAAACAAAGGTGATACTTGAGAAGTAGAAGAGATTGAATGAATTGGATCCAGCACCCTCTGAACCTTTTTCTTTCCCAGCTATACTTTCAAATAAAATCAGAATTGTGATGAAATGGTAATTACCCTGAGAATGAAACTGTCTGTTTACAGTGAACTCCATTGTCTTAAAGGGTTAGAAATAGTTTTACTAAAAAATCGGAATCAAAAGCTCATAAACAAACTCCTGGCTACAAAGGAACGACTTCTTCACCTGATTCTGGACACAGAAAACGTCTTGTGAAAACGACACCAATAACACCTGGCCATAAAACACGTCCAGAGAAATTATTTGTGACTGGACCATGTTCAGCAACATGTGGCAAACGATTTCAAGATATTTATCGTATTAAAGGTTGTCCAGACATTAAAAACAAATGTCGTGTTGCAGTCCAGGAATGCAGAGTAACCCCAGATTGTGGATGGGGTAAAGTTGTGTATAATACCGAAGACACTGTGCTGTTGGACTGCAGCTTTAAATCCCATACAAAACAATGTGTCTATGTGTGGAGAGAACTGCCTGAAGATAACGAACCTCCCTCGGGTTTTACTGCATGATAATAGTGTTTTGGAAGTCACTAGAAAACAACATGACATTGTTTATGAGTGCAACACTATCGAGAAATATAGTTTGATTGCCAACGTCAAATTTAAGGTTCCCTCAAAGTCTAAAAGTCAGACAGAGAAGAGGCAGACAGAAAAATGGGACTACACAAATGTAACATACATTGCAATTTATATCTGTATAGGACTTGTTGACCTTGCTGCAATCCTTGTTATAGTTAACGTTTTGTATCCTTGCTTATGCCGTAAAAAGGAGAAAGACATTGAAAACAAAGGTGATACTTGAGAAGTAGAAGAGATCGAATGAATTGGATCCAGCACCCTCTGAACCTTTTTCTTTCCCAGTTATACTTTCAAATAAAATCAAAATTGTGATAAAATGTTAATCACCCTGAGAATGAAACTGTCTGTTTACAGTGATCTCCATTGACTTAAAGGGTTAGAAATAGTTTTACTAAAAAATCGAAATCAAAACCTCATAAACAAACTCCTGGCTACAAAGGAACGACTTCTTCACCTGATTCTGGACACAGAAAACGTCTTGTGAAAACGACACCAATAACACCTGACCATAAAACACGTCCAGAGAAATCATTTGTGACTGGACCATGTTCAGCAATATGTGGCAAAGGATTTCAAGATATTTATCGTATTAAAGGTTGTCCAGACAATAAATCCAGATGTCGTGTTGCAGTCCAGGAATGCAGAGTAACCCAAGATTGTGGATGGGGTAAAGTTGTGTATAATACCGAAGACACTGTGCTGTTGGACTGCAGCTTTAAATCCCATACAAAACAATATGTCTATGTGTGGAGAGAACTGCCTGAAGATAACGAACCTCCCTCAGGTTTTACTGCATGATAATAGTGTTTTGGAAGTCACTAGAAAACAACATGACATTGTTTATGAATGCAACACTATCGAGAAATATAGTTTGATTGCCAACGTCAAATTTAAGGTTCCCTCAAAGTCTAAAAGTCAGACAGAGAAGAGGCAGACAGAAAAATGGGACTACACAAATGTGACATACATTGCAATTTATATCTGTATAGGACTTGTTGACCTTGCTGCAATCCTCGTTGTAGTTAACCTTTTGTATCCTTGCTTATGCCGTAAAAAGGAGAAAGACATTGAAAACAAAGGTGATACTTGAGAAGTAGAAGAGATTGAATGAATTGGATCCAGCACCCTCTGAACCTTTTTCTTTCCCAGTTATACTTTCAGATAAAATCAGAATTGTGATGAAATGGTAATCACCCTGAGAATGAAACTGTCTGTTTACAGTGATCTCCATTGACTTAAAGGGTGAGAAATATCCCAAAAAAATTTATTTGCATTCAGAAGAGCTTAAAAAGGCTGAGCTAAACGCAAAAAACATATCTCTCAAACAGCTATGGTTTGAGAGATACAGGCATTTAAAAAAAAAAAAAAATTAACCCTGTGTGTGCCACAGGGGAGGGGGGTTAATTGCAGACCCCCCTCCTGTGGCACACACACAGGGCTATTTTTCATTAACCTGTAATCAGAGTTTGTTGGGGGGACATCAGGAAATGTCCTGATGTCCCCCCACAATCTCTGATAGTGAAAAAAAAATATATAATACAAAAAAATAACTCTGAGTGCCGAGGGGGTCCGCAGAACATTGCTTTGCAATGCGCTGGAGACCCCTATGGCACTCACAGGGTCAAGTCTTTTGGGAACGATTAGTTTTACTAAGACCTCATTGGGACACCAGGAGGGGTCCTGATGTCCCCCAATGAAGTCTATAATAAAAAAAAAATTGGGAAAAAAAAATTAACCCTGTGTGTCCCACAGGGGAGGGGGTTTACTGCAGACCACCCCTCCTGTGGCACACCCAGGGCTATTTTTCACCAAACAATCTGAATATGGGAACATTCTTACAAAATTGAGGGCAGTAATCCCTGAAAAGGAGAATTGACCTATCCTCAAAGAAATGCCAATTATCAAAGGCCCTGAAGATGTAAAAGGTATCCAGGAATGGCTAGGGGCCATGCACTAGCTGTGGAAACACTACCAAACTTCTAACATCAACTTGGAAAAGGATAAAGTCACTCCAGAGTATGAAGGAAAGATTCCAAACCACGATCCTGGAGTTGGCAAAAATTACGAGAGAACAACTAAATCGGAATCAAAAGCTCATAAACAAACTCCTGGCTACAAAGGAACGACTTCTTCACCTGATTCTGGACACACAAAACGTCTTGTGAAAACGACACTAATAACACCTGGCCATAAAACACGTCCAGAGAAATCATTTGTGACTGGACCATGTTCAGCAACATGTGGCAAAGGATTTCAAGATATTTATCGTATTAAAGGTTGTCCAGACATTAAAACCAAATGTCGTGTTGCAGTCCAGGAATGCAGAGTAACCCCAGATTGTGGATGGGGTAAAGTTGTGTATAACACAGAAGACACTGTGCTGTTGGACGGCAGCTTTAAATCCCATACAAAAAAATATGTCTATGTGTGGAGAGAACTGCCTGAAGATAACGAACCTCCCTCAGGTTTTACTGCATGATAATAGTGTTTTGGAAGTCACTAGAAAACAACATGACATTGTTTATGAGTGCAACAGTATCGAGAAATATAGTTTGATTGCCAACGTCAAATTTAAGGTTCCCTCAAAGTCTAAAAGTCAGACAGAGAAGTGGCAGACAGAAAAATGGGACTACACAAATGTGACATACATTGCAATTTATATCTGTATAGGACTTGTTGACCTTGCCGCAATCCTCGTTATAGTTAACGTTTTGTATCCTTGCTTATGCCGTAAAAAGGAGAAAGACATTGAAAACAAAGGTGATACTTGAGAAGTAGAAGAGATTGAATGAATTGGATCCAGCACCCTCTGAACCTTTTTCTTTCCCAGCTATACTTTCAAATAAAATCAGAATTGTGATGAAATGGTAATTACCCTGAGAATGGAACTGTCTGTTTACAGTGAACTCCATTGTCTTAAAGGGTTAGAAATAGTTTTACTAAAAAATCGGAATCAAAAGCTCATAAACAAACTCCTGGCTACAAAGGAACGACTTCTTCACCTGATTCTGGACACAGAAAACGTCTTGTGAAAACGACACCAATAACACCTGGCCATAAAACACGTCCAGATAAATTATTTGTGACTGGACCATGTTCAGCAACATGTGGCAAAGGATTTCAAGATATTTATCGTATTAAAGGTTGTCCAGACAATTAATCCAGATGTCGTGTTGCAGTCCAGGAATGCAGAGTAACCCAAGATTGTGGATGGGGTAAAGTTGTGTATAATACCGAAGACACTGTGCTGTTGGACTGCAGCTTTAAATCCCATACAAAACAATATGTCTTATGTGTGGAGAGAACTGCCTGAAGATAACGAACCTCCCTCAGGTTTTACTGCATGATAATAGTGTTTTGGAAGTCACTAGAAAACAACATGACATTGTTTATGAGTGCAACACTATCGAGAAATATAGTTTGATTGCCAACGTCAAATTTAAGGTTCCCTCAAAGTCTAAAAGTCAAACAGAGAAGAGGCAGACAGAAAAATGGGACTACACAAATGTGACATACATTGCAATTTATATCTGTATAGGACTTGTTGACCTTGCTGCAATCCTCGTTATAGTTAACGTTTTGTATCCTTGCTTATGCCGTAAAAAGGAGAAAGACATTGAAAACAAAGGTGATACTTGAGAAGTAGAAGAGATCGAATGAATTGGATCCAGCACCCTCTGAACCTTTTTCTTTCCCAGTTATACTTTCAGATAAAATCAGAATTGTGATGAAATGGTAATCACCCTGAGAATGAAACTGTCTGTTTACAGTGATCTCCATTGACTTAAAGGGTTAGAAATATCCCCCAAAAATGTATTTGCTTTCAGAAGAGCTTAAAACGCTGAGCTAAACGCAAAAAACATATCTCTCAAACAGCTATGGTTTGAGAGATACAGGCATTTAAAGTTCAATGTCTCCTACTGACAGCTGTAAAGCTGTCAGCAAGAGATCCGTGTCGACCGACACTGAGGAGCTTGAGCAGTGCCGCAACCTTGTTAGTTACAACAAATCCCTTCATTGGAATGGTCTAAAACGTGTGCCTGGTTTGCACAAGGATCTCTTGCTGACAGCTATACAGTTGTCAGAAGGAGACATCGAACTTTAAATGCCTGTATCTCTCAAACCATAGCGGTTTGAGATATATGGTTTATTGCATTTAGCTCAGCTTTTTAACCCCTAGAGTGTCAGCTACTTACAACGTACGAGAATGGAGAGCTGTACCTGCTTTGCCACGCTTGTACGTTGTACATCTAAAATGCGGTCACTGCAAAGGCCGGTATAACTGGCTTGCAGTGGCCACATTTTAGATGAAATGCAGCCTGTCACTCATGGGGGGGTGCATGAGGATCACTCCTCATGCCTCCCCAGGTATTGATCTCCCAGTTGATCGCGCTGGGAGATCAATATTTACAAAGCAGAAGCGGAGCTTCTGCTTTCCACTCTCTCCTACCCGAACTTCCGGGTAGGAGTGGGCGGGACCGGGGGAAGCCTCCTAACTCATCGGTAACTCCTACCGTATTTGTACAGATAAGTAATGTTTGAGAAAATGTTAGAAAAATTAGAGGTTGCAGTAGGTGTAGTTTTGTACTTATAGCGCCCCCTGATGTAGGTAAACTCATATCAATGGGGTGTCATTTTTCTCCTAAGAGCACTAGCTAATGTATACTGTTGGAAATTCCATGTTTTCTACAGATTTCGGTACATTTCAAGGGGCAGAAATGTAAGAAAATGCCTTTTTTTTCATTTGCTCCACCTTCTGCAGGTATTTGTGCACTCCAGGCTTGGGGTAACAAGGCAAGTCACCCATCATTAGATGCGGCAGGGTGTCTTCTTTTCAAAATGGTATGGTTTGTGTACCCTTTCTTCACTTCTCTAGTTGTTATAACCATTCTTGTACAGACAGTTAATGTTTGACAATATGTTAGAAAAATTAGAGGTTGCAATAGGTGTAGTTTTGTACTGGTAGTGCCCACTGAGGTAGGTGAACTAATACCAATGAGGTGTCATTTTTCTCCTAAGAACCCTAGTTAATGAATACAGTTGGAAATTCCATGTTTTTTACAGATTTCGGTACATTTGAAGGGGCAGAAATGTAAGAAAATGCCTTTTTTTTTCATTAACGCCACCTTCTGGAGGAATTTGTGCACACCAGGCTTGGGGTAACAAGGCAAGTCACCTATCACTAGATGCGGCAGGGTGTCTTGTGTACAAAATGGTATGGTTTGTTTACCCTTTCTTTACTTCTGTAGTTGTTATAACCATTTTTGTACCGGCAAGTAATATTTGAGAAAATGTTTGAAAATTTTGAGGTTGTAGTAAGTGTCGTTTTGGACTTCTAGCGCCCCCTGAGGTAGGTAAACCCATACCAGTGGGGTGCCATTTTTGTCCTAAGAGCACTAGCTAATGAATACAGTTGGAAATGCCATGGTTTCCACAGATTTCAGTACATTTGAAGGGGCAGAAATGTAAGAAAATTACTTTTTTTTCCCATTGGCGCCACATTCTGGAGGCATTTGTGCACACCAGGCTTGGGGTAACAGGGCAAGTCACCCCTCTTTAGATGCACATATTAGTTTATAAAGTTGAAAATGTCATTTTGCGCTGCTAGTGATTAGGGCTCTACGCTAGCCACGGACGTAGGTAAAACTATACAAATTCTGTATTTTTTTACTCGGGGGAGTCGGGGCTTTTTCAAATAATTGAAACTTTTTCAATCAAGGTAAATGTTTTTGATACATAGTATGTGATTTTAGCATACTGAGTCAATTTTCACTTTTTTGACATTATGACATGATAGCTTTTTGCACGATTTAAAATTCTCTTCATGTAAAGTACCACAAGAAAGCTCAATTTGTTCTGAAAAAAACAACATATAGTTTTCCATATGTAACTAAAAATCCCCAGAGGAAATCAAGCCTAGATGGAAGGATAGGAAAAATGCTGAAAAAGTATCTGGCCTGCAGGGTACAGGAAATGGCCTGAGCCTCTGGCACTGAAGGGGTTAAGCTCTTCTAAATGTGAAAAACCTTTTTTGGACATTACTAATCCTTAAACATGTGTTCCCATTCTTGAAAACATTATTGTCCCCTGTGTGTGCATGCATTAGAGAGTGTTGGGCCATTTACCAGCATTGAATGGTTTTGTTAGTGTGTATGATGTACAGAGGGATGGTGCCATCCAGTCTAGCTGACCAATGAGACTGTGTTATGAAATAGCCCAGTGTTGGTTGGGGGGGGTAGGGCAATTCTGAGAGTGGAATGTGTGTCGCTTCCCCCTTACATCAACTAAGCAAAAAGAGACCTTGTAAATGTTACCTGTGACATCAGATCCTGTAGGGGGTGGGTAGAAGGAAGTGTAAGAGAAGGGAGAAAGATGAGAGGAGAGAATGGAGTAACAGGGGAGCAGGTCTCTCCAGAATGGAGGGAGGCCTGGGGCCAGTGTGGAGTTGGACTGGTCCATGTGCTTTCTGATGGAGTACTGGGGAAGCTGGGACTGTTGAGTGCCCTCACCAGAGTGAGTGGGCACTGAAGTGGCCAGACGCCCCTTCCATTTGTGGGCTGTAAGTCAAGGCGGCTGCAGCCACAGAAAGTTCCCTGATGTTCCCATAACAAGGATGGTGGCCATGAAGCTAAACGTCGGTGGCTATGGCACAAGAATAAGGAAAGTGGCTGTGGATAATCTCTTAGATGCCTCATCCAACTCCTCTGTCAGGACTAAAAGATTCAAGGAAACTCCATGCAATCCAGCACCAGGAGCAGTGGGCGGAGTGCCCACTATTGCCTCTAGTGGTACTATGTGTAAGCTCCAGTGTAAAGCTAAAATGGACTGGGAGTATTATATGTAACCCCTGGCAATCTATACAACTTTGCTGATACATCAAGAAGAGAAAGCAGAAGTGTGTAGTTTTTATGTTTTACCCCTGTTTGTTTGCCTGTAATTGTTGGCTTATGTTTGTGTGCCGTGACCTCTCTAATAAATGCAGTGTATTATGTTTTTGACTGGCTGGATAAATCACTTAACCCTTGGTCTACCAAGCAGTAACCCCTGTACCACGTCACAAGAATTAATTACAGAGGTAATATTGTAATATACAACTGGATTTTGACATATATCAAGCGGTATTTTGTACACTTATAGTAGACAGAGGAATGTGTGTTTATTTCCCTTTCTTTTTTAGTTTTCCTGTAGCCATCAGCCTTATTTGTTTTATATTAATATGCTTGTTTCTAATAGAGATGATGATTTCGTTTGATAAAAGACTTAGGGGTAGATTTAAAGGCAGCCGTTAAGCTCAAAAAACACCAAGGGGTGTTGTAACGTGTAGTAAGCCATACAAAGGGCCATGTAATGAACTGCTAATGGTACTCAGTATGCCGGCCGCTACACTAACGTGTGTTTTGGTCCATGAAAACAAAAAAAACCCTCTCCATTTTGCCTTTTAAAGCACTGTGTTAGCTGAAAAAACCTGATAAGGGACTCAGTTACCGCACAAAACTTAAGACCCAGCTGTTAACTGGCAAAAGAACCCAATGTCCACAGTGGATGTATTGATATGGGGCCCTAAGCCCCACATCAATACATCCAAAGTGCCTAAAACCTGTCCAAAGTTAGTCGGATTAACCCTATGAGTGCCGGTGGGGTATAATTACTCGACTAAGTAAAGCAACATTGCATTAAGACTTACCATTAATCCTGATGTCTAGCAGAGTCCGCAGCTTGCTGGTCCTTCTGTTCTTCAGTCTTCTGTTTTCTTTTTTTTTTATAAATTCAAGTTTTATTGAGGTTTTATCAGAAAGTGAAACACAGAACAAAACAAAAGACTAGATAGCCAAAAATGCAAGATAAAAGGGAATACATAGCATAAATCAGTTCACAATAGTGATCTAACATAAGAGTGCATAGTCAATATAAATCATACAAAAAGTAAAACATAAAGTAGCATAGCCAAGGAGCATAGAGTTGAAGATAAGGGGTAAAATAAAAGGCACTAGACAAGAAGAAGACAGACGGAAACATAGAGCAAAAGGAACACGCAAACAGGGGGGGGGGGGGAGGGAAAAAAAAAAAAAAAAATTTGTATAGTAAAGAGGGAGGGGGGAAGAGGGGGAAAACCCCCCTAAGAGCTGACTCAGTCCAAAAGAGATTGCGTCTGCGGGTCCTCCAGAAATTGCAGCCAGGAAAACCAGGTGCCAAGATATCTATCACCCTGCAAATCCGCACGGTAAACAATTTCCTCCAATGCTCGAGTCCTCTCCACCCGCTGGACCCACTCACGAATAGTAGGGGGCGTAGTATCTCCCCAGTGAAGGGGAATGAGGGCCTTGGCTTCATTCAGTAAGTGTTTAACTAGCGATCTCTTATAGCTAGAAAGGGGAACAGAAGTGTGATGCAGAAGTAGAGACGCCGGTAGAAACGGGGGAGGGGTGTCCGAAAACTTGCACACAATCGAGTGAACACGCGACCAGAACGGAGCAAGAACCGAGCAGTCCCACCAAATGTGCAGTAAAGTACCGGGCTCAGACTGACATCTCCAACATAAATCAGAGACATCCGGGGAGAAGCGGTGAATCAAATCAGGCGTTCGGTACCAATGGGTAAGTAGTTTATAAGACATTTCCTGAATCTTAGAACTCAGAGAGCATTTATGGGTTAAAAGGAATATCTTCTCCCATTGGGGGGCACTTAAGGAGATCCGCAAAGCTGATTCCCATTTCCTCACGAAAGGCGGCAGAGAGGAATCTTCCTGAGAGCGAAGCAAGTTGCACAAAAAAGAAATGCCCCGTGAAGGCAACGACCCTCCTCGACACAACTCCTCAAATGGAGTGGCCGGGCGCAGCAGATCTTGTCTATGCTGTAAAGATCTCACGAAATAACTTAATTGAGTATGATGAAAATAATCAAGCGGCGTAGGAGGTCGATGGGGTAACAGCTCTGAGAGAGGTTTAACCTTAGCCTCCGGGGTCAAAAAGTCTTCAATCGCGATTGGGTTAGCTAAGGAAGAGGTCAGAAAGTCACCTGGGCCAGTGCCCGGAATGAAGTCCGGATTATACCGCAATGGCGTCAAGGGTGAAGGATAGGAGGACAACCGGAGATGTTTAGAGGTAGAAAAAAACACAGAAAGTGTAGCCAACGTCAGAGGGTGATCAGAAGAAAGGTGTTTGGCATGATGTGGCTTCAACCAGGGAAGCACCCGTAACGGGGCACGAATACCAGAAGCCTCCACATCAATCCAAGACTTATGTGGGGGTTGAAAGGTCCATTCCAGAAGGCGAAGCAAATGGCAAGCACGATAATAGAGTTTGGGACAGGGCAAGGCCAAACCTCCCCGCAGTTTAGAACGAGTCAAAAGCTCATAGCGTAGCCTAGGACTCTTTCGAGCCCAGACAATCCCCAGAAATAGTGTTTTAAGAGAAGAGAAGAAAGCCATTGGCAATTTAATGGGCAGCGTCTGGAACAAGTATAGCAATCTGGGAAGAACATTCATTTTCAAAGTGTTAATTCTACCAGTCCATGAAATATGCAAGGGAGACCAAGTTGCAAAGTCCCAACGTAGAACGTCAAGAAAAGGGGGGAAGTTACGGAGATAAAGGCGGCCAGGGTCATCCATCACCCATATCCCCAGGTACTTAAGACCGTCCCTGCACCATTTGAATGGGAATGACGAGGATAGATGCGTCGCTTCCGAGGATGGTAGGTTAATGTTTAGAATTTCGGATTTGGAAAAATTGATTTTAAGATTCGCGAGTGATCCATAAAGCTCAAATTCTTTCAGAAGAACCGGCAGGGACAGTCTAGGTTTAGTGAGGACAAACAACAGATCGTCAGCAAACCCCAAAACTTTGTGTTGAACACCAAGGACCGACAATCCCCCCACATCTGGGTTTTGTCGAATCGCCTCCATGAAAGGTTCAAGAGAAAGAATAAACAACAAGGGGGATAGGGGGCAGCCCTGTCTCGTACCATTAGAAATCCCAAAGGATTCCGAAAGGACTCCATTAATCCGAATCCTGGCAGAAGGACAAGAGTACAAAGAAGAGAGCCATGCTAGCATGTGTGGGCCAAAACCCACCTGGGTCAGAACCTCAAATAAAAAGGACCAATCCAGGCGGTCAAAGGCCTTCTCGGCGTCCGTAGACAGTAAAATAGCGGGGGTAGAAGTGGTTCGGGCACGGTGAATCAAATTGATCGCCCGTATCGTACAATCCCTAGATTCCCGACCCGGAACAAATCCAGCCTGATCAGAGTGGATTAAAGATGGCATGAATGGGCCTATACGATTGGCCAGGATTTTGGAGAAAAGTTTCAAGTCTACATTGAGAAGCGATATTGGTCGGTAACTGCCACAATGCTCTGGATCTTTCCCCTCCTTCGGAATAAGGGATATTGTGGCTGAGAGAGTATGAGGACAAAAAGGGTGGCCCTCCAGGACCGCATTAAAGGCCCTCAGCAAAGGAGGACCAAGAGCCTCGCGGCATACTTTGTAGTATGAAACAGGTAGGCCATCCGGACCCGGGCACTTCCCCGGTTTGGCAGTCTTTAATGCGAGAGAGAGCTCCGAGTCAGAGATCGGACGGTCCAATAGTTCCGAGTCGGCAGGGGATAATTTCCGCTTCAGATGTCGATGCAAATAGGAAGAAATCCTGAGTCGAAATTGATCTCTGCGAGAAGGATCAGAGGAGGTCGGCGAATGATTATACAAGGATGAGTAAAAGGAAACAAACTCCTTGGCGATATCAGAGGGAAGCCTCTTAACAGAGCCCCCTGGAGAGCGGATTTTAGAGATGTAGGCAAGTTGTTTGCGCTTATGTAAGGCCCTTGCCAAATATTTCCCGGGTTTATCCCCGTGTTCATAGAACACGGCGCGATATTTAAAAATGTGTTTCCGAGCTTGTCGATGCAAAAGGGAAGAGAGTTCCCGACGCAAGACCAAAAGGCGCTGTAGATCAGCAGCCCCCAGACTATCTTTATGTTGACGCTCCAGCAGGGCAATTTGCGAGTAGAGTTCACCAAGCTTCCTGGAGCATGCCCTCTTCGCGGCGGAAGCAAGTTTAAGGAAATGACCCCGTATTACGCATTTATGAGCCTCCCACACAGTGGGCGCTGTAACATCAGGGGTATTGTTAATGATGAAATAGTCACGCAAAAGCGATTTAGTAGAAGAAAGGACAGCCTGATCTGAGAGCAGAGAGACATTAAGTCTCCAGGAAGACTGTGTCGGTCGAATCAGCGGAGAAGAAAGGCACACTGTCAAAGGAGCATGGTCCGACCAAGATATCGGACCATAGCAGGCCATCTGCAGGAGCGGCAAATGATAGTGGGAAACAAAAAAATAGTCAATACGTGAGTATCTAGCATGGGGCATAGAATAAAAACTATAGTCCCTATCATCAGGATGTAGAGCTCTCCAGTAATCTACCAGTTGATCATCATGAAGCAATCGCCTAATTTTCAGTAAGACGTGGGTCGAGACACTGCTAACGCCCGCCGAAGTATCAAGTGAAGGGTCCAAAGGAAGGTTAAAGTCCCCACCCAGGACCAGGAAGCCCTCCCGAAAAGCACGCAAGGAGGTCAAGAGCCCCGCAAAACATTTATGTTGGCGAGAATTAGGGAGATAAATGGATGCAAAAGTATAAACCTGATCCGCAATAGTGCCCTTAACAAAGACGTAACGGCCGTTAGGGTCAGAAAGAGACGCTAGTACAACAAAAGGAACCAATTTAGAAATGAGAATCGCTGTACCTTTGGACTTAGAGTGACAGTCCGAGCTGAGAAAACAGAGAGGAAAATCGTGGGAGACCAAGCTGGGAGGAGAGGAACTCCGAAAATGAGTTTCCTGGACAAAAGCCACTGAAACACGTTGTTTCTTCAGATCACGGGTAAGGAGCGACCTCTTTTCGGGGGTATTAAGACCCTTGACATTAAGAGTCAGGACCCGGAGATCAGCTGGAACATAGGAGGAATCAGCAGACATCATGAAAAACTAACTATGGGAAGAGAAAAAAAAAAAAAAGGGGGGGGGGAGAAAAACGGAGGAAACAAGGGGAAGCAAACAACAAAAGAGGGAAAAGACACAACAAGAAAAATACAGTTATCTTATACGCTGAGGTCCAATTGGACACTGAAGGCAGTCCCAAACCCAATAATAAGGGCAGGGCCACGTTCACACCAATAGAAAAATGGCCTCGGTATAAAGGGAAATGTCAACCAAAGGAGAAGAACAAAGACTCCAAATAGGAGCCAAAGGAGTACAGAGGACCACACGAAAAAAGTGAGGTCCGCTGCCTTCCCAGAAATAATAACATACAATAATGCATAAACAATTCAACTGGGTACAGTATATCAGCAAAGAAACCAAACAGACACATGGTAGGCCTAAGCTCCGACCAAGGGCGGACGGCCCCCGCAAAAATGCAGCAGACCAACCGCCCAGGGTCTAAGCGAGTGGCCCACGGCACTGCCCACATAGTAGCCCGCCCGGTTAGCAAGGGCACTGCACATGGTACCCCCCTCTCACCCACAACCAGGGGACAGGGATCGCCAAAAAGGCAACCCTATCACCAGACCTATACCTCCACCAACCACCTGCCCCCCATGTGCAACCGGACAAAGGCAGACATCACATAGCGACACATATAATAGAGGATATGCAATAGGGAAAGTCCAGGCCGGGGGCACAGCCAAGAGAACAAATCTACAAGCTCCCCGACTCCACCACATCCACACACCCCGTCAGAGGACTAAACTATCCCCCAAAGGAGCGCGCAAAGAGGGGAGAAGAGAAGAAAAGAAAAGCCCCCGGCCCAGACCCACCCAAGGCACAGCCTTGCATCACACCCCAAGTCCCTGTGCGGGAAAAATGTAACAAAACAGTAAATAAAACAAAACCCAGCACTTTCCCATGGTGGGGGATCATGGCAACCCGCCCCAGAGCAGGAACCCCCATACAAGGGACCCCCCTCCAGGTCAGCACCACCACCCCCCATCATACAAGAGGGCGCCCCCAAAATAAAAACAAACCCCCCCAAAGTCTCCCACCCAACAGCTAAAACCCCATAACTGGGTAACTAAACACCCGGGAGGTGAGGGCCCAAGAAAGCAGGGAGAAAGAGCGAACGCAAGCGCAACTTCAATAGCGGGGTAGGGAAACAAAGGGACAAAAGGGGGAAAGGGGATAAAAAGACAAAGGGAGGGGAGGTCAGGGAAACAGACACAGAAGGGACACCCCAAATAGAGTAAGGAAACTTCCCGGGTACAGAGCGTGGTAGAGACAGAGCACTACTGGAAAAGGGAGGGCGCAAGCGCAAAGGGGGACAAAGAATAGGGATCAAAGCAACGAAAATATAGAAGGAACATAATACCCAAAACATCCCTCCAGCAACAGTAAATACAAAGCGTAATATAAAGTGCAGGGAACAAATTCTCAGAGCTGGAGATCTAAGGGACAAAACAGTAGGTGAGAGTTAGAGGCAGAGGTAGTGTAAGTAAAGGGGCATCGTGGCACCCAAGGTGTCCCTACTGTGAGAAGGTACATCAGGTTAAGTAGCAACGCAAAAGAGTCTCCACAGTCACTCCTCAATGTCCATCCCTCTTCGAAAGTTCGGTTCAACTATGGATTGGGTATCCCCTGGAGGGGCAGAGTTCCTTGTGGTCCGTCGCACACGGGTACGGGCCGGATAGCGTTGCTCCGGGAGAGACCAGTCCCTAATCCGCAAGTCAGGAACCCCCAGCTGGTCCAAGAAGGCTGGAAGGTCATGAAAATAGTGCAAGGCAGGCGTAGAGTCAGGTAAGAAGACCCTCAGGCCAACAGGAAAGTTCCAAGCATATCGGATATTCCGCTGTTGTAGTACGGTAGTGAGGGGCCTCAAGGCCCGACGGGCCTGAAGAGTTAAATCGGAAAGGTCTTGGAAAAAAGTAATCTCAGAATCCTCGTGGCGCCAGGTTCCCAGGTCGCGAGCTCGTCGCATGATCTCCTCTTTTAATTGAAAGTCCACTAGGCAGCAAATAATGTCCCTGGGGGGCCTCCATCCATGCTTCTCGGTCGCAGCGCCCTATGCGCCCTTTCCATGCGTATGGTAGCATCCGGAGGGCGACCGAGAACCGCGTTGAAAATACTGGTCAAAAGGGAAACCACATCTTCCTCGGCCGAGTTGGCCGGTTCAGGGACACCGCGCACCCTGATATTATGGCGTCGGCCTCGATTATCCAAGTCTTCAAGCCTCCTCCTAAATTCTGCCAGGTACAAAGAGTGTTGAGTAGATGTTTGGGCAAGATGGGTGATTTTGCGCGTATGTTGCAAGGATGCGTCTTCTTGCTTCGCCACCCTGCTCTCAAGGCCCCTCAGGTCAGTGCGTAGCTTGGCCACCTCGTCTTGTACCGTATGCTTCAGCTCCGAGAGGAGTTTGTGAAAGTCCGCTTTCCACGGAGCGGAGGAGAAGATGCTGTCGGTAGAGTTAGAGATAGATTGTCCCGGTAAGGGTGCGTCACCAAGCTGCAGGTCAGGAATCTCCTCTCCAGAGGAGTGCGAGCAGGATGGGGATCCAGTCCCGAGGCCGTCGCCCATGTGGGAGTCGACCGAGGCCTGCGAGTGGAAAAAGTCCCTCAGGGAAGCCGCAGCAGGTTTATCTCTACTGCCGGGGGTTGAAGAACCCAAGGTGCCACGTTTGGTTCGATCCATATTGCAAAACACCAGTTAGATAGCTTAGTTAGTTAGGGAAGGCAGCGGAGCTCTGAAGTTAAGCAGCCATCTTCTCCAACGGTCAGCCACGCCCCCAACCACGGTCACTGTTCAGTCTTCTGTTTTCTCTCTGTAAAATAAAAGAAATGAATTAACACCAAGCATGAATTAAGACATTCTTGAACCCTTTGAGTGGCAGAGGCAACATATTGCAGGCTCACTTTCATTGCCCTCATAGCCATTGGATAAGATGTTCTTCACATCCCAGCCAATCATTTTCAAGAACAGCTGCTCAAATCTGATTGGCTGGGAAATGAAGAACATCCCAGCCAATGGCTGTGAGGGCAGAGGAAGTAAGACTGCCCACAAATAAAGGTAGGCTCACTTCAAATGCCCTCAGTGTATTACGGGCATCGTCCCGTACACATGTTTCATATGCTAAGGGAACTCTGTGCAGTACCAGGACATTTTCACTTTCACTGTACAAATTGAATGAAATAGGCGTAGGGGAAAATGTTTGTGTGTGGATCGGAAATTGGCTGAAAGATAGAATGCAAAAAGTGGTAGTAAATGGCAAGTTCTCCAGTTGGATAAAAGTGATAAGTGGAGTACCTCAGGGATCTGTCCTGGGTCTTCTTCTTTTTAATTTGTTTATTAATGACCTCCCAGAGGGCATAGGGAGCCATGTATCAGTGTTTGCTGATGACACAAAATTAAGTAAGGTAGTAAAGTCTAAACTGGATGTGTCTTCATTACAAGAGGATTTGGACAAATTGAGTAACTGGGCAGGTAAATGGCAAATGAGATTCAATATAGACAAGTGTAAAGTTATGCATTTTGGGTATAATAATAAAAATGCAACATATAGTTTAAATGGTGTTTCTCTGGGGAAATCTACTAATGAAAAGGATTTAGGAGTAATGGTAGACAATAGACTTAGCTGTAGCGTGCAGTGCCAGCTGGCAGCTGCAAAGGCCAATAAGATATTGGCATGTATTAAAAGGGGTGTTGACTCAAGGGAGGAAGATATAATTATGCCTCTTTACAGGTCCATGGTAAGACCCCACCTAGAATATGCTGTTCAATTCTGGGCGCCCTTTCTGAAAAAGGACATTATGAAACTAGAGAGAGTGCAGAGGAGGGCTACAAAACTAGTAAGGGGAATGGAAAGTTTTAGTTATGAAGAGAGGCTAGAAAAGTTAAACTTGTACACACTAGAGAAACAGCGTCTTAGAGGGGATATGATAACACTATATAAGTATGTTCAAGACCCATATAAAGGGCTCTCCAAAGACCTGTTCATTAACAGTACAGTACACAGGACAAGGGGCCACCCGCTTAGACTTGAGGAAAGAAGATTTAATCTACAACAGCAGAAGGGTTTCTTTACAGTAAGGACAATAAAGGTGTGGAATTCACTTCCTGAGGAGGTGGTGCTATCAAATACATTAGATGCCTTTAAAAGGGGCCTGGTTACTTATTTAAAAGAGCATAACATAGAGGGCTATGTACGTTAGTATTGGGATTAATATTTAGTTAGGGCTTGTTGATCCAGGGAGAAATCTCTTCTTTTTGATCAACGATGGTAAACAGGAATAGGAAAAGGGTTGAACTAGATGGACGCAAGTCTTTTTTCAACCTAAATTACTATGTTACTTTTCCCAGAAATAAAACTGTGAATCTCTTCTAAACTATACATTTGCTGTACTTTTGGTTAACGTGATTCACGGGCAATTTTCAAATATGTAAAGAAAATTCAAAATGATAGGTCCACTCTAAAGAAATAACCATTGGAATCCTTTTTAGAGAGCTTAAAAAAGCCCCCAAAATTACCCCAATGCGAAACTAATAAGCAGAGAGAAAATGGTTGTATTGTCCGCTTTCCTTGGGCTGGATCAGGCACAGAAATCCAGGGGGACGATAGCTTTCCAATTCTCCAGCCTGATCCCCATGTCCCAGAGAACCCTCCCCAAATTCCTGATATGATGTTTTTTAATCCTATGGCAAGATGTCTGCTCTCCGTCCTGCCTGTCAGCCCATGAAGAATGGCTATTTCTCCATAACAAGGTAATCATTCTGGCAACTAGTGCTACTAAGCAGCTAGTCGCCAGATGTGGACTTATTGAAGCTAAAGTTGCTTAGGTTTGGTAGTTCCGCTTTAACACACATTTGTACTGGAGTGATAGATCCCCTTTAACCTCTCTTTTGCTAGGTCACATTGATCTGTCTGTTCTCTCAATGGATGGTTCAACCAAGATTAAAAATAAATAAATATATAACCCCTCTCCAGTCTCCACCCTTCAGGATCCACAACCATCCCATCCGAAGTTCTGCGAATTAAAAAAACAAACAAACCAACCACTGTATGTGTGTATGCATATGAGTGTGTGAATGCATATTAGTCTGCATGTGTATGTATGTGTGTCAGTGCTTATGTGTGTATGTACAAATGTATGTGGGTATACATATATAGTACCGAGTGTCTATCAAGGATGACGATGAATTAAAAGAATATAGTGAGAAGACATACTGTTAAAAGTGTGATGTGCAAATGTACTTTTTATGCAGGCAATATCTGTATTAACCCTTTCAGTGCCAGAGGGGTATGTAACACTTTGCAAATCAATGTGCTGCATACCCCTCTGGCACTGAAAGGGTTAATAAAAGGAGAAGACTAGCAAGTTGCCAGATTCTCCATCTCCGCCACACACACCCCTGGGTGCACAAACACACCCAGGGGTGGAAGTAAAGAGGAGATATTCATATCTCCTCCATTATGTCTTCGTAGGAGACACACAGTGGTGTGATGTAGACAAGAGTGGCCAGGGGCCTGTCACTCCTGTCAAAATTTCTGCAAGGAATTTGTCCCTCCTCTCTATCTCCTCTTGGAAAGAAAACAAAACATGTCAGATTTACACCATCGGCACACTTCATAGGAGCCATGTGAGTGCCCAGGCCATGTTGGACGTTCTACTTTAGGAGCTACGTGTGCACCATTAAAATGTGAGGGACACAGAACGATGGATAATCAAAACAGAGAGACTGCGTATGAGTCAGAGGTTTCGCACCAAACTGATGCCACGAGTTATCCCTTTCCCTACTGACATGCCTTGGTCTCCTATCAATCACCAATTATCACTTTGCCTCATCCTCATCAGAGCAGCAGCACTGTGGGAAGTGTCCTCCACACATCACAGTGCACCATCGTGGACACAATGCTCACATCACAGTCTTACATATTGTGCGCAGGACACACCAAGTGCAAGCCTATGCTGTGAGCGCTTGTAGGACTTTGTCCCCGGTGGTGCACTGTGTTACTGCACTGTGTCACACTGCCCAGGATATTCACGTGTATGGTGACATAGTTTGGAGGACGCTTCCTCTGATCCTTCTCTGCTCTGCAGTGCTCCACATTTACAGCCCATTGTAACAAGGAGGATTAACCCCTTTGCTTTATCTAACACATTTGATATCTTAGAGTCTAATATAACCTTGCCTCACATCACATTCCTACACTAGTAAGTTTTCCCGTGCTTCATCACATTGTAAAATGCTGTGTGTAACTGTGCAAAATCCTCCTCCAGCTCTGATAGCCGGTGTGACATTTCTGTGCTTCTCGCTCTCAATTCCTGTATCCGCACTTTAACCTCTGCCCACTAGGTTTCAGCTAAGGCCCCCTCTAGCACTCGAAGGGTTAACAACAAGCCCACGATCCTTGGTTTGTTGACTGAAAGTGACAACTCCATAGGCTCACGTTACCTGCTGCCTTTCAAAATAATGACAAAAAAATGAGATGTATATAAGGCTTTGTAATTACATAGGGCTGTTCTATTCATTCACTAAAAATTCCACATACCTCACAGCTTTATGTATGAGGGACTCACATACTGCCCAAGGACAGTATAAATTAAGCCATTCCTGTCACAAAAAGGGGTGGGGCTTAATAGTGATGGGGCGGGGCTTATAGGCCTGTTACATATTGAGTTCACCACAACTCCAATCAGTTATGTGAAGGTGAATTCAAAAAACAGGGATTATTAGCATGTCTCATATATATATATATATATATATATATATATATATATATATCTATGTTACTAAAAGGAGAAGCTTGGCAGGCAGCCAAGCAGCACTGAGGCGACATTCATGTTTCCTCAAACATAACACAGGGGCGTGATTTTCGCCCCTGGCTACTCCTATGAAAATCTCTGCATGAAGATGGCCCCCAGCCACATAACACAGGTACGAGATTTGCCCCCCCCCCCCAACGATTTACATGCCACTTCAAGGTGAGGGAGACCTACAGCACACTCAAAACATTGTCTGACACATGCGTAGTTGACCCGTCATCACAAATTCCTCTCACCAAAAAAAAAAATATCATGCCAAGTCGCTGTGCCACTCAGATGCATTACATTCCTATTTATGAGGGCCACCGGAGTTCAGCTTCTCTCACTATTGCCTGTATTACAGAACATCTACCCTTCCAGTGCCAGACGCTCTGCACAGACTTCGCCCCCCAAGGATTTACGTGCCAATGCACAGACTTGGCCCCCCAGGGACTTATGTGCCACTACAAGGTCAGGGACACCTACAGCACACTCAACACATTGTCTGCCACATGTGTGGTTGGCACCTCATCACTAATTCCTCTTACAAAAAAAATATGATCATGGACAACTCGCTGCCACTCAAATGCATTACATTCCTATTTATGAGGGCCACCTGAGTTCGCCCGCTCTCACTATTGCCTCTGTTATAAAACGTGCACCATTTCACTGCCACGCTTATATCCAAAGCATTGGATATACTTATGCTACTCAATTGGTTAATTATCACTCTACTCCGATGCACCACACTTCACTCTGCTCCCTCTTATGTCCCCTGTCAAGATGGGAACCTAACACAGAGCCCATTTCTTACAAAATCCTCTATTACCAACATTTTGCTTTAAAAAAAAAAAATACACCACTCATACCGCTGTAACGCAATACACATCACCTCCAAACAATGTCTGCCACCCAAAAATGTTCGTCTTCCTTTACATACATATCATACTCATACCGCTCCAACACACAAAACACCGCTTCACAACAATGTACTTCTCTATTGCAAAAAAAAACAAAACACATTTCACACCCTCATATCACTCTCTGTTATTATGCAATAATACTCAAATATCAATACTTTACACAAGATGCAGTAATGGTGCTACACAACACTTTGCTTCCCAACAGTACCGTAATGCAACATTTCATTTATTCCGCAATGGAAAAAAATGTCTCTAATATCTTTTCTATGCTTTCTCTTATTCACTTTGACGACCATGAAAATAGCGCATTTCAAATGTCACGTCACTGAAAAAGGCGATATCAGATCAGAATGTCAGCGTTTTCATTCTCCTGTATCGCAAGGTGAAACGTTGCATACATATCAATAATAAATATGCTTGCCTACCTCTTTACCATGATCTTCAGCAGACATGGGGGACAGAAGGTTCCTTAAGTAACTGAAAGGGGTCAGCAACATTTTACTGACCGACTGGCACTCAAAGAGTTACCACACATTGTGTTCAATGATAATTATCCCTTCTCTCTGGCCTGTCTGCACTGTGGACCCCCCGGCCACCAGGGGCACTGTGACAAATGGATGCACCTAGTAAGGCAGTGTGTATAGGCATACCTGGGAACTCTCCGGTTTTGCCCCGGAGACTCCGGATATCAGACTGAATTACCGGGTCTCCTGGGCAATTTTTGGATCACCGGGTGGGCAGAGTTTAAATAAAAACTCTGCCCACTTGCGCTCCGTCCCGCCTGGTTCCTCCCACTCCCCGCATTCTTAGATACATTTTGTAGGTTTTTTTTTGTTTTTTTTTGTCCGCCCCCCCCACACTCGACTAAGCCCCGCCCCTTTTATGACGCGAATTGCGTCATTTTCCTCCCCCTGGGCACTGACAGGGTTACCCTCCGGGTAGCACTGTTTCAAAAGTTCCCAGGTATGTGTATAGGGGGTGAAGGCAGGGCTCCGATAACCCTTTGAGTGCCAGGTCACTCAATAATATGTTGCTCACCCCTTTCAATTACTTAAGGAACTTCCTGTTCTCCATGTCTGCTGAAGATCCTGCCAAGCAGAATAATCACCGGATCATTTCACAAAGAGGTACCCAAGCATATTTATTCTTCATATGTATGTGACATTTCAATAGGATACCCTCTGTTATTATGCCATTCAGCACATTTTACATCACATTACTTTGCACTCTTTGCTTATTTCATGACTTCACAACCAACCATTTCATGTACATTTGCATCTTCACTTTTTTAGTGCCACAGAAGTACAGCGCACACACACCTTCCCTTGTATACAGTGCTAGCAAAAGGGGCACGGCGTTGCCCATGGGGATTAAGTCCTTTAAGTGCTTGAGGGGTATTGAATGCATTCATTGAGAACGCTTTGAGTACATATGTCACATTGAAAGGGTTAAGTGTTTGAGTGCCAAAGAGGTATCCATGCAGTGGAACGTGTTGGACACCTCTTTGGCACTAAAGGAACTGCACATTTTATTTGCTTTCTTTAAACCCCTCAGTGGCAAACAGGTATCCAACACATTAAACTGCATGGATACCTCTTTTTCTCTCAAACACTTAACCCTTTCAATTCCAAGAAAGTACACAAACCATTGTGAATCAATGCCATGGATACCCCTGAAGCACCCAAAGAACTTAATCCCCACGGGCAACGCCGTGCCCCTTTTGCTAGTATATATATATATATATATATATATATATATATATATATATATATATGTATATATAATACACACTAGCAGTTTTGGACGGCGTTGCCCGTCATGGGTTTCTATTTCTGCTATTTTGTGTTTCAAATGTAATGTGTTTAAAAAGTGTTTTATAGGGTCTCTGAATGCGTATATGTGTGTGAGTATGTGTGTGACAGCATGTGTGTATGTTATTGGATGTATATGTGTTGATATGTGTGTATATATGTGTGTGTTTGTAAATGTATGCATTGTGTATGTGTGTATATGTCATGTTACTGTGTATGTATGTAGGGTAGAAATAAATTGTGACATATGTAGATGATGTGAGTAATAGTAATGCAGTTGAATAACAGATGGTGCAAAACACACTTTGTAGAACACGTTATATTCAGTGTTTAAAAAATGTAAATAAAACATCTTTAATGTATATACGTATGTTGTTGTATGTATACATATTGATTGAGGTGTGTGTGTAAGAGCTGTAGTATACATTTATGTGTGTGTATATAGGTGTGAGCACAGGGCTGGATTTACATCACAGGAGCCTGTAGGCACAGAAATCTGAAGCGCCCCTCCCCCATTGGCTATCTGCACTGGACACCTCCACAATGCTCCAAATCTACACATTACCCCCCATTTCCATATTGCCCTCACATTACCCCATCATCTCCACATTGCCCCCATCAACTCCAACTTGCCCTCCACATTGCCCTCACATTACTCCCATTACCTCCAACTTGCCCCATCAGCTCCAACTTGCCCTCACATTACCCCCATCATCTCCAACTTGCACCATCAGCTCCACATTGCCTCGTTTCCTACCTCCCTGGTGGTCCAGTGGCAGGCTTCTGCACAGAACTGTAGCTCCCGTTGCTCCCGCTGCTCCCGCGCGTTCTTCTCTTTAGGAATGCAGAGTCCTGGGAGATGATGTTATCTCCCAGCGCTCTGCATTACTAAACAGCCACCAAGGGAGCAATAGCAAGATCACTGGGCGGCAGGCAGCGGGTAGGGTGAATGAAAATATAAAAAAAAAAAAAAAAAAAAGAATTGATTTCAATGACAGGTGCCCCTCTGTGGGGTGCGCCTGTAGGCAGATGCCTACTCTGCCTTATGGCAAATCCGGCCCTGTGTGAGCATGTGTGAGTATGTAAATATGTGTTACAGTGTGTGCAGAGGCGTAGCGGAGGCCCTTGCAGCCCCCGCGGAGCGGGGGGGCCCCACCAGTCTAGGCCCCCCCCCAGAAATTTTGCACCCATAGTATGTATTGGAGGCCCCAGCACACTTGGAGCTCCCAATAGCACATATATTATTTATTAAATAGGCCCCCAATTTGCCCATACATGTATTATTATAAGCGTTTCACCATTCCCACTGTCAGCAGCAGAGCCGGCACGAATGTCAACAAAGCAGAGCCAGACCTCACCTCGTATAAGCCCATGCTCTGCTTAGTGGGATGATGTAATGCGCAGCAGCGCGCTGCGTCATCACATAGCTTTGCGGGCTGCTTAAAATTTGAAAAAAAAAAAAACCAGACACTTCAGTTCTCCTGCTGTGGGGCAGGCTGCAATGAAATTGCAGTAGCGTCGCCAGGGGGATAATGAATGAAAAAGGATGGCGGCTCTTTCTTCTCTTGGCTCTGTTCAGTCTGCTGTGGTAAGTCAACTGTAAAGCAGCATAGAGCAGTTATTTAAGTTTAACCATTTGAGTGCCATAGGCGCAAATGGTTAACAGTCTAACAGAAATAGTGAGGTAGACAATATGGATGTACAGCGTGAGGTGGACAGTGTGTGTGCGGGACAATGTGAGGTGAACCGTGTTGGAGACCATGTCTGTGAGGTGGACATTGTGGGAGTGGACAGTTTGAGATGGGCAATGTGGAGGTGGACAGTGTGAGATGGACAGTGTGGTGGTGAGGACAGTGTGAGGTGGTCAATGTGGGAGTGGACTTTGAGGGACAATGTGAGGTGGACAATGTGGTGGTAGACAGTGTGGGAGACCATGTCTGTGAGGTGGACATTGTGGGAGTGGACAGTTTGAGATGGGCAATGTGGGGGTGGACAGTGTGAGATGGGCAATGTGGGGGTGGACAGTGTGAGATGGACAATGTGGTGGTGAGGACAGTGTGAGGTGGTCAATGTGGGAGTGGACTTTGAGGGACAATGTGGTGGTGGACAGTGTGAGGTGGTCAACGTGGGGGTGGACAGTGTGAGATGGACAATGTGGTGGTGAGGACAGTGTGTGGTGGTCAATGTGGGAGTGGACTTTGAGGAACAATGTGAGGTGGACAATGTGGTGGTGGACAGTGTGAGGTGGTCAACGTGGGGGTGGACAGTGTGAGTTGGACAATGTGGTGGTGAGGACAGTGTGAGGTGGTCAATGTGGGAGTGGACTTTGAGGGACAATGTGAGGTGGACAATGTGGTGGTGGACAGTGTGAGGTGGTCAACGTGGGGGTGGACAGTGCATGGTGGTCAATGTGGGGGTGGACAGTGGGAGATGGACAATGTGGTGGTTGACAGTGTGAGGTGATCAATGTGGGGGTGGATTGTGAGGGATAATGTGAGATGGACAGTGTGAGGTGGTCAACGTGGGGGTGGACAGTGCATGGTGGTCAATGTGGGGGTGGACAGTGGGAGATGGACAATGTGGTGGTTGACAGTGTGAGGTGATCAATGTGGGGGTGGATTGTGAGGGATAATGTGAGATGGACAGTGTGAGGTGGTCAATGTGGGGGTGGATTGTGAGGGATAATGTGAGATGGACAGTGTGAGGTGGTCAATGTGGGGGTGGACTGTGAGAGACAATGTGGGGCTGGACTGTAAGGGATAATGTTAGGTGGACAATGTGGTGGTGGACAGTGTGAAGTGGTCAATGTGGGGGTGGACTGTGAGGGACAATGTTGGGGAGGACAGTGTGTGAGTTGGACAATGTGGGTGTGGACAGTGTGAGGTGGTCAATGTGGGTGTGGACAGTGTGTGAGGTGGACAATGTGGTGGTGGACAGTGTGAGGTGGTCAATGTGGGGTGGACTGTGAGGGACAATGCTGTGGTGGACAGTGTGTGAGTTGGACAATGTGGGTGTGGACAGTGTGAGGTGGTCAGCGTGGGGGTGGACAGTGTTTGAGTCGGACAATGTGAGGTGGACAGTATGTGGTGGTCAATGTGGGGGTGGACAGTGTGAGATGGACAATGTGGGGGTGGACAGTGCGAGATGGACAGTGTGGGGGTGGACAGTGTGAGGTGATCAATGTGGAGGTGGACTGTGAGGGATAATGTGAGATGGACAATGTGGTGGTGGACAGTGTGAGGTGGTCAATGTGGGGGTGGACTGTGAGGGACACTGTGGGGGGTGGACAGTGTGTGGGGGACAATGTGGATGTGGACAGTGTGTGGGGGACAATGTGGGTGTGGACAGTGTGTGGGGGACAATGTGGGTGTGGACAGTGTGATGTGGACAATGTTGGTGTAGGCAGTCTGAGATGGACAGTGTGGGTGTGCACAATGTGAGGCAGACAAATGTGCGTGGACAGTGTGGATGGACAGCGTGAGTGTGGACATTGACTAATATTAATAATTTAAGCCTCAAGATGTAAGCCCCACTGTCCACCTTCCATTGTCCACCACACACTGTCCACCTTTCATTGTCCACCACACACTGTCCACATCCACATTGTCCACCACGCACTGTCCACCTTTCATTGTCCATCACACACACTGTTCGCCTCACGTTGTCCACCACACACTGTCCACAACCACATTGTCCACCTCCTATTGTCCACCTCGCACTGTAAAAGAAAAGGTTATGGTTTTAAAATGTGCATATCTTCAAATCGCAACCCTGACTTTGAGCCAGTTTTGACAAAATGATCCTGTTAAACTTATGTTTTTGTTGGTAAATAATAAAGAAAAACAGTCTTGGCCAGTATTGGGCAATCATAAGGATCTAATTTCTGCTCTAAGATATCCATCAATATACTGTACTGTATACTGGTGTATATGTTAGTACAGAAATTTTGTTTTTATGATTGCCTTCCCCTGGCCATGCCAATAAATTGTTTTAACCCCTTAAGGACCCTTGACGTACCAGGACCGTCACGGTCCTTGAACTACTCAAGGACAGATGACGGTCATGGTACGTCACGTACTTTTTACTTACAGCGATCTACCGGGAGCGCTGTAAGTAAAAATAGGGCCTGAAATAGACCGCTCCAAGATCGGAGCGATCTCTTTCAAGCCCCATAATGACGCGCTGATACGCGTGACAGGTCACGTGTACCGTCGCGTCCAGGTGCGCTTATGCAGTCATTATGGGACGGAAATGTCCCATGACCGCCGGTCCTTAAGGGGTTAAACATATATATCTACTAAATGCATGCAGTGAGTGTGCACATTTGATAAGAAAAAGTATTTGTCAAGGGTGGGCAATCATAAAAACTCTATTTCTGTATGTAACACACGCACATCTGTATTCTGTTGCATTATAAGTTAGTATGGACATGGAATTCTTATGCCTACCCACCCCTGGCAAAATATTTTTTGTAAACAAATACACAGTATATTGTTGAGTATATTAATACAGAACTGTGTTTTTATGATTGTCCACCTCTGCTGGCCAATACTTTTTTTTAACACATATCTACAGATTAGTAGATATGTAATAAAAAAAAGTATTGGCCAGAAGGGGTGAGCAATCATAAAAACCACATTTCTGTAATAATATATTCAACAACAGTATACGGCATATTTTTGCACTGTTAACAATTATGTTTACAAAAAAAAAAGATTTTGCCAGGGGTTGGCAGGCATAAGAATCCCATGTCTGTACTAACTTATAATGCACCAATATACAGTATATAGCTGTGCATATGTTAATACAGAAATGGGGGGTTTATGATTGCCTACTTTTGGTAAATACTTTTTATTCTTAACCATAATTACTAACCTATACACCAGATGTGTACATTCGCTGACTGTATTTATCTACTTCTTAGTAGATAGATATGTTTAAAACAAAGGTAAGTTGGGGGAACAGTTTCCCCCTCTATCATCCACCATTCTTTGTTGTCCCTCCTCTATCTCCTTCAGCTATTTGTTAATACTAAATGGAGCAATACTGGAGCAAACCAATTACACCATGGGGACAAATACCAAATCCTAGTGTGAAGCAACGTGTTGGAGTTTTTTTTAGCATTCAATGAGTTAAAATATAAAGCTGTTGGAAGTTTGTGAATATTTACTTGTTTGCGCTGGTGAAGTTGGTTTGCTCCAGAATTGCTCCACACATGCCTCAGGCATGCAAGGGCACACATGCCTCAGGCACGCAAGGGCACACATGCCTCAGACACGCAAGGGCACACATGCCTCAGACACGCAAGGGCACACATGCCTCAGGCACGCAAGGGCACACATGCCTCAGACACGCAAGGGCACACATGCCTCAGGCACGCAAGGGCACACATGCCTCAGGCACGCAAGGGCACACATGCCTCAGGCACGCAAGGGCACACATGCCTCAGGCACGCAAGGGCACACATGCCTCAGGCAGGCAAGGGCACACATGCCTCAGGCACGCACAGGCACACATGCCTCAGGCACGCAAGGGCACACATGCCTCAGGCACATACTCATGCAGACACACAGAAGTATTCAGGCTGACACAGACCATTTCTCCAGTGTGTGTGTGTGTGTGTGTGTGTATGTGTGTGTGTGTGTGTGTGTGTGTGTGTGTCTCTCTCTCTAGACAATAAAAGATCAGCGGTGGGGGCCCTTGCCACTTACACTTGTCCTGGGCCCCATGATTTCTTATGGCAGTCCTGCTGGGCACACACGGGTACAGCCCAAAATTGTTGCGGATTTTACGGTTTGCTACATACTCCCCTGAAATCGGAGTCAGAGGTTCTAGCAATGCAACCAAAAAGGGTCTTAGCATGAAAGTATTAATTTTGTTTAGAGGCCCATTACATAATGTCCCTGGGGCTACTACACACCGCACCTCCTTCACATAGGCCATTATCTTTGTATTGTGAGGCATTCAATTGGAGGATTAGGTGTCAAAGCAATTTCATCCGATGTGACTTCATAACTGCTACACCACCATCTCTTCTCTTTGAGCAGATAAGATGTTGATCCAGGGAAATATCCGACTGCCATTTGGAGTCAAAAAGATTTTTTTTTTTTTACCCACTTGGGGCTTATTTGGAAAAGGATTCAATATTTTTTTGCCTTCTGCTAGATCAACATGGGTGATATGGTATGGGTTGAACTTGATGGCTTCATGTTGTTTTTTCAGCCTCATCAACTATTTTACTATAATGAGTATCCTACAATGATATTCTGTACATGGAAGATCTGGTAGAAAACACTGGGGGTGATGCTGTAAGGGGTGATAAAGAGATAATAAGTGGAGGTAAGTTCTCCAGTGATATCACTTTAATTCCTATGTTGTTCTAGGACTTGGGGAAGTGATATCATTGGAGAAGGTATCGCCAATTTATCACACCTTAGTGCATCTCCCCAGTTGTCTGGGCCCGGACACTTTGCTTCTCAAATAGGCTTTCCTCCCTTCCATTGCATTAAATACATTATCCAATTTATGTATACTGCCCACTGTTGTATGCAGCATGTCTTTCTGCCCCCTCAATCCCTGCTATACATTTAGGTTCCACAGAGTTTACACGTCTATGACTACTTATTGGTAGTTATATAAGTGTAAGCTTTTTGGTATCACTAATATACCACCATTTCATTTGTATGTGGTATGACTAGTGTAGCTCAATTTCAATTATAAGCTCTTTTGTATCATTGGTGTAGCTCAATTTCAATGGTATACTCTGTGGTATCACTAGTGTAGCTCGATTTCAGTGGCCTACTCTGTGGCATTACTAGCCTAGCTATTTATGTGTAAACTCTGTGGTATCACTAATGTAGCTCAGTGTCAGTTGAAAGCTATGATATCTCAAAAATAATTAGGCTGAATATTAAAGGTTATTCAGAGTTAATAATCAGATTTAAATATTTTCACTCAAGTAGGTGCTACATGAGAAAGCCCACTGCAAGGCTGCACTACTCAAAATGTACCCTGTTTAAATTATGTTAAAAAGCATTAAATTACTGATTGATTCTTGCCTTGCTTCACAACATTAATGCTATTTATAAAATAAACAAAAGTGGGAGGACTGGGACAGCGTGCTGGTACGATAGTAGAAATGGGTCACTTGATTGTACTTGCCCTCCCTTGCACCCAAGAGTTAATACAGAATTGTGGAATATGTATTTTTGTATCTGGATAGTCCATTATGCTGCTGTGGTGCCCATACATTTATAGAAATGGAAAAGGTCAGGTTAGTGGGTGGTGGGCTATGGCTGCTGCTCGCTCGGTGTATGTGTATAATAGTGGATTTGAGGACTCAGAAAACTGAACCAATGTTTCCCACTTTGGAATGGAGCTCCGTAATATGATAGCCCTTGTGTGCCAGAAGAGGGAGCAATGCACTGCTGTTCAGTGCATTGCTTGCCCCTCTGGCACTCAAGGGATTAATCACTGACCCCAAGTTCATGCTCAGAAAATGTTTATTTTTTGTTTTCTTTTTTTTATCTCTTTGAGTGCTGCAAATGCCTTCAACTGTCTTGTCTGATGCATCGGTTTATTTATTTATTGTTATGGGTGAGGTTTAATTGAGGGCTGTGGCTTAATTGAGGCGTGACGCGGGGGTCCCTTATTAGCGTTCGCAGGGGGGCCCTTGCATTTTGTGTTACGCTTCTGGGTGTGTGTGAATGTGTGAGTATGTAAATATGTGTTACAGTGTATGTGAATGTGTTAGTATGTAAATATGTGTTATGGTGTGTGTGAGTGTGTGAGTATGTAAATATGTGTTACATTGTATGTGAATGTGTTAGTATGTAAATATGTGTTACGGTCTGTGTGAATGTTAGTATGTAAATATGTGTTACGGTGTGTGTGAATGTGTTAGTATGTAAATATGTGTTATGGTGTGTGTGAATGTGTGAGTATATAAATATGTGTTACGATGTGTGTGAGTGTGTATGTAAACATGTGTATATGTCATGTTACTATGTATGTATGTAGGGTAGAAATAAATTGTGACATATGTAGATGATGTGAGTAATAGTAATGCAGTTGAATAACAGATGGTGCAAAACACACTTTGTAGAACACATTATATTCAGTGTTTAACCCCTTAAGGACCCATGACGGTCCTGCACTGTCATGGGTTGTTATACCCTTAACGACTCCGTGCACGCTGCTATCATTAAATCCAGGCTGAGACTGAGCTCTCCGAGGCATTCAGTCTCAGCCCTTCTTCCTTCTTCCGGTTCATGCGATCGCCGTATCAGCGATCACATGTACCGGCATAGTGACAGACAGAGGCTCTCAAACTAAGGGAGACAGAAGTAGACGGGAGACACCTAGTGGTTAAAAAAAATATAGCAGTTGGGGGTATTAACCCCTTCACTGCTGGTGCAGGAGGCTGGCTAAATGCAGGTCAATTTTTGACCTGCAATTTTACACTTTTTTTTTTTTTTTTTTTTTAAACACAACACACTTTTTTTTTTCCAAAAACATTTTTATTTAAAAAAAAAATATATAATTAAACAATATTACAAGTGTGATTGTTGTGGAGCCATGTAATACACTTATATACACCACCAAATGCCAGGGACAAAAAAGTGTCAAAATAGGGTGGGAAAAAGGGACATGGGGATTTTCACCCAGGGGGGATAGTGGCCACTTTAAACTGCGCATTTTGTAGGTATGACTGACCGGTCATACCTTTCATGCAGTCTCCATAAAAATTTAACCCTTTGTGGCCAATTGATCCCAAGAGAAAAATCAAAAATGGTGTTTTTTTTTACATTTTTTAACCTTTTTTTTTTAATTTTAATAAAGTGAATGGTGGGTTATCCATATAAATAGGGTATCAAATGAAAGCCCTATTTATGCTTAAAAAAACAGTATATAATTTATGGGGGTGGAATAAAAGCCTAAGAGGGAAAACACTGTTGAACAAAGACATAGTCAAAAAGGTCAGAATTGCTCCGGTTATGGTGTGTGTGAGCGTGTGAGTATGTAAATATGTGTTATGGTGTGTGTGAATGTGTGAGTATGTAAATATGTGTTACGGTGTGTGTGAATGTTTTAGTATGTAAATATGTGTTACGGTGTGTGTGAATGTGTTAGTATGTAAATATGTGTTATGGTGTGTGTGAATGTGTGAGTATATAAATATGTGTTACGGTGTGTGAGTGTGTGAGTATGTAAATATGTGTTACAGTGTGTGAATATGTTACTATGTAAATATGTGTTACAGTGTGTGTGTGTGAATGTGTGAGTATATAAATATGTGTTATGGTGTTTTTGAGTGTGTGAGTATGTAAATATGTGTTACAGTGTGTGTGAATGTGAGTATGTAAATATGTGTTACAGTGTGTGTGAATGTTTTAGTATGTAAATATGTGTTACGGTGTGTGTGAATATGTTAGTATGTAAATATGTGTTATAGTGTTTGTGAGTATGTAAATATGTGTTACGGTGTGTGTGAGTGTGTGAGTATGTAAATATGTGTTACAGTGTGTGTGAATATATTAGTATGTAAATAAGTGTTATGGTGTGTGTGAATATGTTAGTATGTAAATATGTGTTACGGTGCGCGTGAATGTGTTAGTATGTACATATGTGTTATTGTGTGTGTGAATATGTTAGTATGTAAATATGTGTTACGGTGTGTGTGATTTTGTGAGTATGTAAATATGTGTTACAGTGTGTGTGAATGTGTGAGTATGTAAATATGTGTTACGGTGTGTGTGAATGTGTCAGTATGTAAATATGTGTTACGGTGTGTGTGAGTGTGTTAGTATGCAAATATGTGTTATGGTGTGTGTGAATGTGTGAGTATATAAATATGTGTTACGGTGTGTGTGAGTATGTTAATATGTGTTACAGTGTGTGAATATGTTACTATGTAAATATGTGTTAAAGTGTGTGTGAATGTGTGACTATATAAATATGTGTTATGGTGTTTATGAGTGTGTGAGTATGTAAATATGTGTTACAGTGTGTGTGAATGTGTGAGTATGTAAATATGTGTTACGGTGTGTGTTAATGTGTGAGTATATAAATATGTGTTACGGTGTGTGAGTATGTAAATATGTGTTACAGTGTGTGAATATGTTACTATGTAAATATGTGTTACAGTGTGTGTGTGTGAATGTGTGAGTATATAAATATGTGTTATGGTGTTTTTGAGTGTGTGAGTATGTAAATATGTGTTACAGTGTGTGTGAATGTGAGTATGTAAATATGTGTTACAGTGTGTGTGAATGTTTTAGTATGTAAATATGTGTTACGGTGTGTGTGAATATGTTAGTATGTAAATATGTGTTATAGTGTTTGTGAGTATGTAAATATGTGTTACGGTGTGTGTGAGTGTGTGAGTATGTAAATATGTGTTACAGTGTGTGTGAATATATTAGTATGTAAATAAGTGTTATGGTGTGTGTGAATATGTTAGTATGTAAATATGTGTTACGGTGCGCGTGAATGTGTTAGTATGTACATATGTGTTATTGTGTGTGTGAATATGTTAGTATGTAAATATGTGTTAAGGTGTGTGTGATTTTGTGAGTATGTAAATATGTGTTACAGTGTGTGTGAATGTGTGAGTATGTAAATATGTGTTACGGTGTGTGTGAATGTGTCAGTATGTAAATATGTGTTACGGTGTGTGTGAGTGTGTTAGTATGCAAATATGTGTTATGGTGTGTGTGAATGTGTGAGTATATAAATATGTGTTACGGTGTGTGTGAGTATGTTAATATGTGTTACAGTGTGTGAATATGTTACTATGTAAATATGTGTTAAAGTGTGTGTGAATGTGTGACTATATAAATATGTGTTATGGTGTTTATGAGTGTGTGAGTATGTAAATATGTGTTACAGTGTGTGTGAATGTGTGAGTATGTAAATATGTGTTACGGTGTGTGTGAATGTTTTAGTATGTAAATATGTGTTACGGTGTATGTGAATATGTTAGTATGTAAATATGTGTTATGGTGTTTGTGAGTGTGTGAGTATGTAAATATGTGTTACGGTGTGTGTGAATATATTAGTATGTAAATATGTGTTATGGTGTGTGTGAATATGTTAGTATGTAAATAAATGTTACAGTGTGTGTGAATGTGTGGGTATGTAAATATGTGTTACACAGTGTGTGTGAATGTGTGAGTATGTAAATATGTGTTACGGTGTGTGTGAATGTGTTAGTATGTAAATATGTGTTACGGTGTGTATGAATATGTAAGTATGTGAAAATGTGTTACGGTGCGCGTGAATGTGTTAGTATGTAAATATGTGTTACGGTGCGTGTGAATGTGTGCGTATGTAAATATGTGTTACAGGGTGTGTGAATGTGTGAGTATGTAAATATGCGTTAAGGTGTGTGTGAATGTGTGAATATGTAAATATGTGTTACGGTGTGTGTGAATATGTTAGTATGTAAATATGTGTTATGGTGTTTGTGAGTGTGTGAGTATGTAAATACGTGTTACGGTGTGTGAGTGTATGAGTATGTAAATATGTGTTACAGTGCATGTGAATGTGTTAGTATGTAAATATGTGTTATGGTGTGTGTAAATATGTTAGTATGTAAGTATGTGTTACGGTGTGTGTGAGTATGTAAATATGTGTTACAGTGTGTATGAATATGTTAGTATGTAAATATGTGTTACGGTGTGTGTGAATGTGTGATTATGTAAATATGTGTTACGGTGTGTGTGTGAATGTGTGAGTATGTAAATATGTGTTACGGTGTGTGAATGGGTTAGTATGTAAATATGTGTTATGGTGTGTGAATGTGTGAGTATATAAATATGTGTTACGGTGTGTGTGAGTATGTAGATATGTGTTACAGTGGGTGAATATGTTACTATGTAAATATGTGTTACAGTGTGTGTGAATGTGTGAGTATATAAATATGTGTTACGGTGTGTGTGAATGTTTTAGTATGTAAATATGTGTTACGGTGTATGTGAATATGTTAGTATGTAAATATGTGTTATGGTGTTTGTGAGTGTGTGAGTATGTAAATATGTGTTACGGTGTGTGTGAGTATGTAAATATGTGTTACAGTGTGTGTGAATGTGTGAGTATGTAAATATGTGTTACGGTGTGTGTGAATGTTTTAGTATGTAAATATGTGTTACGGTGTATGTGAATATGTTAGTATGTAAATATGTGTTATGGTGTTTGTGAGTGTGTGAGTATGTAAATATGTGTTACGGTGTGTGTGAGTATGTAAATATGTGTTACAGTGTGTGTGAATATATTAGTATGTAAATATGTGTTATGGTGTGTGTGAATATGTTAGTATGTAAATATGTGTTACGGTGTGTGTGAATGTGTGGGTATGTAAATATGTGTTACACAGTGTGTGTGAATGTGTGAGTATGTAAATATGTGTTACGGTGTGTGTGAATGTGTTAGTATGTAAATATGTGTTACGGTGTGTATGAATATGTAAGTATGTGAAAATGTGTTACGGTGCGCGTGAATGTGTTAGTATGTAAATATGTGTTACGGTGCGTGTGAATGTGTGCGTATGTAAATATGTGTTACAGGGTGTGTGAATGTGTGAGTATGTAAATATGCGTTAAGGTGTGTGTGAATGTGTGAATATGTAAATATGTGTTACGGTGTGTGTGAATATGTTAGTATGTAAATATGTGTTATGGTGTTTGTGAGTGTGTGAGTATGTAAATACGTGTTACGGTGTGTGAGTGTGTGAGTATGTAAATATGTGTTACAGTGTGTGTGAATATATTAGTATGTAAATATGTGTTACGGTGCATGTGAATGTGTTAGTATGTAAATATGTGTTATGGTGTGTGTAAATATGTTAGTATGTAAGTATGTGTTACGGTGTGTGTGAGTGTGTGAGTATGTAAATATGTGTTACAGTGTGTGTGAATGTGTGAGTATGTAAATATGTGTTACGGTGTGTGTGAATGTGTGAGTATGTAAATATGTGTTATGGTGTGTGTAAGTATGTTAGCATGTAAGTATGTGTTACAGTGTGTGTGAATGTGTGAGTATATAAATATGTGTTATGGTGTTTTTGAGTGTGTGAGTATGTAAATATGTGTTACAGTATGTGTGAACGTGTGAGTATGTAAATATGTGTTACAGTGTGTGTGAATATATTAGTATGTAAATATGTGTTATGGTGTGTGTGAATATGTTAGTATGTAAATATGCATTACAATGTGTGATTATGTTACTATGTAAATATGTGTTACAGTGTGTGTGAATGTGTGAGTATATAAATATGTGTTATGGTGTTTGTGACTGTGTGAGTATGTAAATATGTGTTACAGTGTGTGTCAATGTGTGAGTATGTAAATATGTGTTACGGTGTTTGAATGAATTAGTATTTAAATATGTGTTACGGTGTGTGTGAATATGTTAGTATGTAAATATGTTTTATGGTGTTTGTGAGTGTGTGAGTATGTAAATATGTGTTACGGTGTGTGTGAGTATGTAAATATGTTTTACAGTGTGTGTGACTATATTAGTATGTAAATATGTGTTATGGTGTGTGTGAATATGTTAGTATGTATATATGTGTTACGGTGCGAGTGAATGTGTTAGTATGTAAATATGTGTTATGGTGTGTAAATATGTTAGTATGTAAATATGTGTTACGGTGTGTGTGAGTATGTAAATATGTGTTACAGTGTGTATGAATATGTTAGTATGTAAATATGTGTTACGGTGCGCATGAATGTGTGATTATGTAAATATGTGTTACGGTGTGTGTGAATGTGTGAGTATGTAAATATGTGTTACGGTGTGTGAATGTGTGAGTATATAAATATGTGTTACAGTGTGTGTGAGTATGTAGATATGTGTTACAGTGTGTGAATATGTTACTATGTAAATATGTGTTACAGTGTGTGTGAATGTGTGAGTATATAAATATGTGTTATGGTGTTTGTGAGTGTGTGAGTATGTAAATATGTGTTACAGTGTGTGTGAATGTCTGAATATGTAAATATGTGTTACGGTGTTTGTGAATGTTTTAGTATGTAAATATGTGTTACAGTGTGTGTGAATATGTTAGTATGTAAATATGTATTATGATGTTTGTGAGTGTGTGAGTATGTAAATATGTGTTACGGTGTGTGTGAGTGTGCGAGTATGTAAATATGTGTTACAGTGTGTGTGAATATATTAGTATGTAAATATGTGTTATGGTGTGTGTGAATATGTTAGTATGTAAATATGTGTTACGGTGCGAGTGAATGTGTTAGTATGTAAATATGTGTTACAGTGTGTGTGAATGTGTTGGTATGTAAATATGTGTTACAGTGTGTGTGAATGTGTTGGTATGTAAATATGTGTTACGGTGTGTGTTAGTGTGTGAGTATGTAAATATGTGTTACAGTGTGTGTGAATGTGTGAGTATGTAAATATGTGTTACGGTGTGTGTGAATATGTTAGTATGTAAATAGGTGTTACGGTGCACGTGAATGTGTGAGTATGTAAATATGTGTTAAGGTGTGTGTGAATGTGTGAATATGTAAATATGTTTTACGATGTGTGTGAATGTGTTAGTATGTAAATATGTGTTACGGTGTTTGTGAGTGTGTGAGTATATAAATAGGTGTTACGGTGTGTGTGAATGTGTTAGTATGTAAATATGTGTTATGGTGTGTGTGAATATGTTAGTATGTAAATATGTGTTAAGGTGTGTGTGTGAATGTGTGAATATGTAAATATGTGTTACGGTGTGTGAATGTGTGAGTATATAAATATGTGTTACAGTGTGTGTGAGTATGTAGATATGTGTTACAGTGTGTGAATATGTTACTATGTAAATATGTGTTACAGTGTGTGTGAATGTGTGAGTATATAAATATGTGTTATGGTGTTTGTGAGTGTGTGAGTATGTAAATATGTGTTACAGTGTGTGTGAATGTCTGAATATGTAAATATGTGTTACGGTGTGTGTGAATGTTTTAGTATGTAAATATGTGTTACAGTGTGTGTGAATATGTTAGTATGTAAATATGTATTATGATGTTTGTGAGTGTGTGAGTATGTAAATATGTGTTACGGTGTGTGTGAGTGTGCGAGTATGTAAATATGTGTTACAGTGTGTGTGAATATATTAGTATGTAAATATGTGTTATGGTGTGTGTGAATATGTTAGTATGTAAATATGTGTTACGGTGCGAGTGAATGTGTTAGTATGTAAATATGTGTTACAGTGTGTGTGAATGTGTTGGTATGTAAATATGTGTTACAGTGTGTGTGAATGTGTTGGTATGTAAATATGTGTTACGGTGTGTGTTAGTGTGTGAGTATGTAAATATGTGTTACAGTGTGTGTGAATGTGTGAGTATGTAAATATGTGTTACGGTGTGTGTGAATATGTTAGTATGTAAATAGGTGTTACGGTGCACGTGAATGTGTGAGTATGTAAATATGTGTTAAGGTGTGTGTGAATGTGTGAATATGTAAATATGTTTTACGATGTGTGTGAATGTGTTAGTATGTAAATATGTGTTACGGTGTTTGTGAGTGTGTGAGTATATAAATAGGTGTTACGGTGTGTGTGAATGTGTTAGTATGTAAATATGTGTTATGGTGTGTGTGAATATGTTAGTATGTAAATATGTGTTAAGGTGTGTGTGTGAATGTGTGAATATGTAAATATGTGTTACGGTGTGTGTGAATGTGTTAGTATGTAAATATGTGTTACGGTGTTTGTGAGTGTGTGAGTATATAAATAGGTGTTACGGTGTGTGTGAATGTGTGAGTATGTAAATATGTGTTACAGTGTTTGTGAATATATCTGTATGTGTTATTGTGTTTATACATGTAGGCGTGTGTGTCTACATTTGTTCTGTATGTTAGTGTATGTCGAATACATCGATAGAACGCATTAACCCCTTGATGCCAGAGGGGTGTTTTACCCACAAACAATGTATTTACAATATTAGCATTTTATGTGTGACATGGTTGAAATATTATTTTAATCTCTGCTTCAAGGCACCTTTTTTTACCCTGTGAGTGCCAGAGGGGTGGGCAACATCGCAATGCATTGCCTAGCCCCTTTGGCAGTAAAATATCTTAAAAGGGGTTAAGCTTTCAGGCAATCCGTATGGGGGTGAGAGAGACTAAGATCAGACACTAACCCCTGCGTTCCATGTCTGCAGAAGTATTAGTGACGTCACGTCGCACACACTGCGGGAAAGCAGACTTTAATCCTTTGGGTGCCACAAGGGTATGCAACACATTGCTTTATCCCTCTGGCACTCAAAAGGTTACTGTACTACTCCTGCATTTCCCCTCTGCAGTAGTATTGGTGATGTCCTGTCGAACACATGTGGCATCCTGTGTTGAATGGAGTCTCCAAGTGTGTTATACACCGTGTTGGTTTGCAATGTGTTGTGTACCCATGCGGCACTGAAAGGGTTAACCTCCCTTTGTAGTGCTAATCATTAGAACACTACTTTCAACTAATGAGGAGTGCGTAGTTGTTACAATTCTTTTACTGGTACGTGGCCATGAGACAGTGATGTTAACACACACACACACACACACACACTGTTACCCCATTGAGTGCCAGAGACTTACGCAACACATTGCATTAGCCTCTGGCACTCAATGGTGTGTGTCACCATCACTTTCTCATGCTTCTGTTTACATCATCGCTAGCTGTGCCGGAGCCCTAGGGATCACACGATCCAAACACTGGGTGGGAGCAAGCTGGTGGAGGGCCAAAAATGGTCCGCGAGACAACACAGGGCTAAAAACAGGCCACAAGATGGTGGTGGGAATGTGGTGACAGCCGCGCAGTGGTACAGGGAACAGGGCAGATGTTGTGTTTGCCTTTGAAAGGCGCTCGCTCCACTGCTGCTCTCCTGTGCAAGGGAGCCTTGGTCCAGCACGGAGTGTAGCTGAGGGCGGAAGATGCCATGAGGGGAGGAGAGGAGGAGGCAGATGACAGGCAGCCACCTCGCTGCACTTCTATGCTAAGCACTGCGCACTCACAGCTCTGGGGCAAGGCATGCTCACACACACATACCCTCAGATGGAGTGGAGAGGTCCAACACAGCATGAGTAGCACATAGCAGGGTGAGTGTATTGGAGGAATGAGAGTATACGGGAGAGGAGAATGAATGAGAGAGTCAGTGCATTGGAGGAATGAGAGTATAGGGGAGAGGATAAATTCAGAGGAAGAGGTTAGTCATGAGGACATGAGTATAGGGGAGAATACAATGATTGAGAGCAGAGAAATTCTGTGGAACAGCTTACCGTAACCAGTGTGATACCATGCCCCTCTGTATTTTGAAAACTTCCGAATGGTGGAGATGTGTGGCTTGTGTGTGAGTGATGTGGGTGTGTCTGAGGTGTAGGAGCGAGTGGCATCCATTTTGTTTTTTTCTTTCTTGGATACTGGTGGGCAGACTGGATAGTGGGGGGCAGGCCAACTCCCTGCATGATTTTCACAGGCCTAGCAGCCTGTGAAAATCACGCCCCCATTGAATCAGCCAATGGGAGCAGTAACTCCTCCTTACTGCTGTCCCTGTGTGTGTTTGCCAGGCACACAGAAGTATTCTTATATATATATATATATATATATATATATATATATATATATATATATATACTAGCAAAAGGGGCACGGCGTTGCCTGTGGGGATTAAGTTCTTTGGGTGCTTCAGGGGTATCCATGGCATTGATTCACAATGGTTTGTGTACTTTCAAACACTTAACCCTTTCACTGTGCCAAATGTACTTAAAGCGTTCTCAATGAATGCATTCAATACCACTCAAGCACTTAAAGGACTTAATCCCCATGGGCAACGCCATGCCCCTTTTGCTAGTACTGTATACAAGGGAAGGTGTGTGTGCGCTGTAATTCTGTGGCACTAAAAGAGTGAAGATGCAAATGTACATGAAATGGTTGGTTGTGAAGTCATGAAATAAGCAAAGAGTGCAGAGTAATGTGATGTAAAATGTGTTGAAGGGCATAATAACAGAGGGTATCCTACTGAAATGTCACATACATATGAAGAATAAATATGCTTGGGTACCTCTTTGTGAAATGATCCGGTGATTATTCTGCTTGGCAGGATCTTCAGCAGACATGGAGAACAGGAGGTTCCTTAAGTAGTTGAAAGGGGTGAGCAACATATTATTGAGTGACCTGGCACTCAAAGGGTTATCAGAGCCCTGCCTTCACCCCCTATACACACTGCCTTACTACGTGCATCCATTTGTCACAGTGCCCCTGGCGGCCGGTGGCCCACAGTGCAGACAGGCCAGAGAGAAGGGATAATTATCATTGAACACGATGTGTGCTAACAGGGCTCCGATAACTCTTTGAGTGCCAGGTCGGTCAGTAAAATGTTGCTGACCCCTTTCAGTTACTTAAGGAACCTTCTGTCCCCCATGTCTGCTGAAGATCATGGTAAAGAGGTAGGCAAGCATATTTATTATTGATATGTATGCAACGTTTCACCTTGCGATACAGGAGAATGAAAACGCTGACATTCTGATCTGATATCGCCTTTTTAAGTGACGTGACATTTGAAATGCGCTATTTTCATGGTCGTCAAAGTGAATAAGAGAAAGCATAGAAAAGATATTAGAGACATTTTTTTCCATTGCGGAATAAATGAAATATTGCATTCCGGTATTGTTGGGAAGCAATGTGTTGTGTAGCACCATTACTGCATCTTGTGTACACTATGATATTTGAGTATTCTATACATATAAAAGAAGAATTTGTGCCTGCCAAAACACACCCAGCGGAGACAGAAAGGATGAGTTACTGTTCTCATTGGATGATTTAATCATGCAGGGAGTTGGCCCGCCCACACTATGCAGCCCGCCCACCACTATCAAAGTCAGAAAAAAACAAAATGGCTGCCACCTGCTCCTACACCACAGACAAACACACATGCCCCACTCACACACTGCACCAAACAAACACAAACACACACTTGCCCCACTCACACACACAGTCCACCACACACACACACATGCCCCACTCACACACACAGCACAAAACACACATGCCCCACTCACACACACAGCACCACACACACAAAGCTAGAAAGAAATATGGCTGACACACACACACAGTCACTCACCCTGACTCCCAGTGGCCTCAGCAGGACCTGTAGTGCAGCACCAGGGGAACAAAATGGCACTCAAAGGGTTAAGGTAGGCCCTCTGCTGATTTCTTCACTGTCATCATTTGCCATGCAAGACACAGGACAGACAGCCATCAGATTCACATTTAACCCACTGACTGCCACAGGGTTGTGTATCAAGTTTTACCCCTCAGGGAGTGTGTTCAAACCCCTCACACTGTAAACTTGCATTTCCCTCCCACTTCTCCTCCTTCCCCAGCCTATAATTAACACTTTTCCGCATTTATGTTAAGCCCCGCCCCTACTCGTGATTAAGCCCCGCCCACTTTTAACCCCATTGCTCTCTCCACTTCAGCTCACATGAGTCCCCTCCAGGGACTCCACAAGTCAAACTTCCCAGGTATGAATACACTTCCCACTGCTATTTAACTCTGACATGCCTCTCTATACCTTAACCCTTTGAGTGCCAGAGGGGTGCACAACTCATGCGCGCATGTGTTTCTGCTCATATATGTTGCGTGTATGTGTGTACATCTCTGTTACATATGTGTGTCCATGCGTGCATCTCCAGTGTGTCTGCATGTTTCTGCTGCTCACTGTGTGTATGTGCATACCTCCCAACATTTCACATGGCCAAAGAGGGACACTTTAGTTTTTCAGGTGATATTGTTGGGGGCGTGGCGGGTGGGCAGGGCATTAGTAAGAATTTTTAGGTTATTTCATGACCTATTACTGGCTATTTATGTTACTGAATAAATGATTTAGTGCAAGACCAAAGTATTTTATTTGCACAGACTAATGTATAAACACATATACTGAAGTTTAAAAAATATTTATATGAGCTTTATTGCTGTAGAGCAAAGTAATACACACCACACAGTCAGGTCTGGTGCAAGGATTTTTGCCACCCTAGGCAAAACCTAATTTTGCTTCCCATTTGGCTCCGCCCCTTGTGTCCCACCCCTTTATACCCCACCTACTTATACCCAACCTCTTTTCATGATTGTCCTCTCTCTGCCCCCTGGGCCAGTCTGCCCCTGGTCTGGAGATGCTTATAAGATATGCCCACCACCAGCTCCAACTTGCCCCTATCAGCTCCACTTTGGCCCACCAGCTCCACTTTGCCCCTATCAGAACCACTTTGCCCCACCAGCTCCACTTTGCCCCCGATCAGCTCCAACTTGCCCCTATCAGCTCCACTTTGCCCCCCATCCTCTCCAACTTGCCCCCATTGGCTCCACTTTGCCCCCCATTGGCTCCACTATGCCCCCTCAGCTCTAACTTGCCCCCATCAGCTCCACTTTGCCCCCATCAGCTCCACTTTGCCCCTATCTGCTCCAACTTGCCCCCACCACCTCCACTTTGCCCCCCATCCGCTCCAACTTACACCCATCCGCTCCAACTTGCACTCATCCGCTCCAACTTGCCCCATCAGCTCCACTTCGCCCCCCATCAGCTCCACTTTGCCCCCCATCCGCTCCAACTTGCCCCCATTAGCTCCAACTTGCTCCCATCAGCTCAACTATGCCCCCTCAGCTCCAACTTGCCCCCATCAGCTCCACTTTGCCCCCATCAGCTCCGCTTTGCCCCCCATCCACTCCAACTTGACCCCAGCAGCTCCACTATGCCCCCTCAGCTCCAACTTGCCCCCCATCACATACCTGTAGCTCCCGCGCAGTCTTCTCTTTAGTAATGCAGAGCGAGCCGGGAGATCATGACTCCCAGCGCGCTCTGCATTACTAAAGATCCAATCCGATGAGGGAGCACAGTAGCAACACAGACCTGACTGTGTTGTGGTTCCAGGCGTGGTGCGTGTGGGCACAGCTCTTCTCCGCTGCATACCCGCTCCCCCAGTACGTGTGTGCCCTTGGCCGGCGCCTACCTCTCCTATAGGTGGCGTCGGCCCTGCACACAGTCTGGCCTCCTAAAAAGAGGGACAACAGGGTGGGAAAGAGGGACATAGGGATTTGGCCCTCAAAGAGTGACTGTCCCTCCTAAAGAGGGACACTTGGGATGTGTGGTATGTGTCTGCCTGTGTGTTGCATATGTCTGTGTTTATCAGTGTGTCTACATTTCACACACGTGCGCCCAACGGTCATAACATGACGGGCAACGCCGTCCCACATTGCTAGTATTGCATAATAACAGTGAGCGATATGAGGGTATGAAATGTGTTGTTTTTTTTGCAATAGAGAAGTACATTGTTGTGAAGCGGTGTTTTGTGTGTTGGAGTGGTATGAGTATGGTATGTATGTAGTGGAAGACGAACATTTTTGGGAGGCAGACATTGTTTGGAGGTGATGTGTATTGCGTTACAGCGGTATGAGTGGTGTATTTTTTTTTAAAGCAAAATGTTGGTAATAGAGGATTTTGTAAGAAATGGGCTCTGTGTTAGGTTCCCATCTTGACAGGGGACATAAGAGGAAGCAGAGTGAAGTGTGGTACATCGGAGTAGAGTGATAATTAACCCATTGAGTAGCATAAATGTATCCAATGCTTTGGATGTGAGAGTGGCAGTGAAAGGGCGCACGTTTTATAACAGAGGCAATAGTGAGAGCGGGCGAACTCAGGTGGCCCTCATAAATAGGAATGTAATGCAATTGAGTGGCACAGCGAGTTGTCCATGATCATATTTTTTTTTGTAAGAGGAATTAGTGATGAGGTGCCAACCACACATGTAGCAGACAATGTGTTGAGTGTGCTGTAGGTGTCCCTGACCTTGTAGTCGCACATAAGTCCTTGGGGGGCCAAGTCTGTGCATTGGCACGTAAATCCTTGGGGGGCGAAGTCTGTGCAGAGAGTCTGGCACTGGAAGGGTGGACGTTCTGTAATACAGGCAATAGTGAGAGAAGCTGAACTCCGGTGGCCCTCATAAATAGGAATGTAATGCATCTGAGTGGCACAGCGACTTGGCATGATATTTTTTTTTTTGGTGAGAGGAATTTGTGATGACGGGCCAACTACGCATGTGTCAGACAATGTGTTGAGTGTGCTGTAGATCTCCCTCACCTTTAAGTGGCATGTAAATCGTTGGGGGGGCCAAATCTCGCACCTGTGTTATGTGGCTGGGGGCCATCTTCATGCAGAGATTTTCATAGGAGTAGCCAGGGGCGAAAATCACGCCCCTGTGTTATGTTTGAGGAAACATTAATGTCTCCTCAGTGCTGCTTGGCTGCCTGCCAAGATTCTCCTTCTAGTGCCACGTCCCTGGGTGTGTTCAGTGCCAGAGAATCTTGGCTGCCAAGCTTCTCCTTTTAGTAATATAGATAAAGGCACATAGGTTATTTTCATATTTTAAATGAAGAGCTTTGCAAAATGAACAGTGGCAACTAATGCCTGACTTTTGTGAGCTCCTGAATCCTTTAAAGGAGACCACCTTACTGGTAGTCATGCGGGTGCAGGAATTAGCGAGATACATCCACTATTATGTTTACTAAATTAAAAAGAAGCCACAACATAGATTTGAACCAGCTGGTGAACCAGCCAATGGAGGGCCCAGTGCAAACATTTTTTGGGATAACCTAACCTCAAACTTTTCTCCCAGGGCTGTAACTAGAACCTTTTAGGGTCTGTTGCCAATGAGTACTATTGGATTTTGGGTCCTGTCACATCTGTATCCTCAGCACCCCCTGTAGGCAGCCCCTGCAGCAGACCTCCTAGGATTCTGTGAACACATTTAAAGGAATCCATTTAGAGATATATCTGTAGATAGATATGGACTGGAAGATTTCATTGTGGAGGATGAGAAAGAGAAATTTAGCTGAAGAACTACCATATTTGCTCGAATATAAGACAAGATTTTTTTCAGCAGCCTGAAGCTGAGAAAGTGACCTCGCCTTATTCGAAGTTGCCCTAAAATCGTTACATTATTACCTATTGATCGTGTTTGGCAACACAGCCCACCCTGAAGACATCCCACACTGCAGATAGCCCACCCTCAACACCCAGTTAGATGCATATGTACTGGAGCAATGGATGCTGGGAGAAATGGTGTGGCAACAGACGTAATAATTCTTGGATATACAGGTATATTAAAATAATATACCGATATTCCTAAGAATTACTACATTCCAGCTGTTGTAACATCTCTCCCAGTATCCACTGCTGCAGTACATATGCATCCGATTGGCTGGTTGGTCCGGCTCCTAATATTGACATAATTGAGGAGCACTACTGCCATCCAGCCAATAAGGCACATACCAGAATTGAAGAGGGCTGGCTTTTTATGAATCCGATTCCCGTCCAGAGCTGTCTGTAGAACAGGCTGTGTTTATTAAAATTTGAACTTCAGAAACACTTTTACGGTAGAGTTAACAATCAGGCCTTTCAAAACATTTTTACAGCTGCTTTATTTCAATGTAAACCTTAAAAAAGTATACAATTAATAGTGGCTTACACATTGGTTTGCATAAATAATTACAATTCAAGGTAAAACCTTTAGAAACTTTAGCATAGTCTACTATGGCAAGGTAAGCCCTGAAAAAATTGTTTGCAGTCCTATGGCAAGGTAAGCTACTAGGAACATTATGCCACCAGTGACATTATGGTGCTTGCTAATTTAGGGAGAGATTTTATTCCAGCAAGAAGGTCAGTTCTTCAGTCACATTCTGACCTACATTCAGAATTAGATTTCTGAATGACGCTTTTTTTTTCTTTTTACCTGAAAAAAAAAAATGGGAGTTTATTTGGTGGTAGCACAAAAGGCAGACAATTTAAAGTGTTATTGATGTCCACAAAAACGTTTTTTTTGCATTTTGAAGAGCTTAAAAAGCTGAGCTAAATGCAAAAAACTGTATCTCTCAAACCGCAATGGTTTAAGAGATACAAGCGTTTAAAGTTTGATCTCTCCTACTAACAGCTGTAAAGCTGTGAGCAGGAGATCCGTGTCGCTGACACGGAGGTGCCTGAGCAGAGCCGCAATCCCTTTATTTACTACGAATCCCTTCATTGGAATGGTCTAAAACGTGTGCCTGGTTTTCAAGCATACGTTTTAGACCATTCCAATGAAGGGATTCATGGTAAATAACGAGATTGTGGCACTTCACAAACGCCTCCAGGTCGGCCGACATGGATCTCCTGCTGACAGCTTTACATCTGTCAGTAGGAGAGATCAAACTTTAAATGCCTGTATTTCTTAAACCATACCGGTTTGAGAGATATGTTTTTTTTTGCATTTAGCTCATCTTTTTAAGCTCTGCTAAATGCAAAAAAACTTTTTTGTGGACATTACTAACACTTTAATGGGATTTTTTAAAGTGGAAGTGTCACCTACAGACAACATCCCCATAATAGTTAGATTATATATCACAAACAACGAAAAGGTATTTCTTTTTTTATTTCAAGCTTGCTGTTGTATAAACTTAACTTATAAAGTCTGGGCTTAAGGTACTTCCGTGTAGCCTGCGGTTCACTGCGGTTAAACCTCAGCCCGACGCTCGGCCTCTGCTCTCCTACCTGCTCCGATGACGGCAGCTTCTTTCTGTAAGCTGGAGCAATCTCATTGGCAGAGATCGATATCTAGCCAATGAGAGCACTCCTGCTTACAGACAGAAGCCGCCGTCATCGGAGCAGGGAGGAGAGCAGAGGCAGAGCGTCGGGCTGCAGTCTATGCGGAAGAAGCTGTATCCCAGACTTTATAAGTTAAGTTTGTACAACATCAAAGCTTGAAATAAAAAAATAAATACCTTTTCATTTTGTGATATATAATCTATCTATTATGGGGATGTTGTCCGTAGGTGACACTTCCACTTTAATCATTGCAATTTTCGTGAAATAGTTTTTTCTTTTTTTTTCTGTGAAAAGAAAAAGATGCTTTCTCCCATCCCCACTCTATGTGTACTAAACCTGGGCTGTTCTGACCTTACTTCATTCTGCATCTCTCTGTACTGGACCTGACCCATTCTGCCTTTGCTCCACTCTTGATCACTGTGTATCAGGCCCAATGCATTCTAACCGTGCTCCAGTCTTGATCTATAATTAAGACTGGAGCAAGGTCAGCATGTACTGGCTCTGATAATCACTGTGTCCTGATCCTGACCCATTCTGACCTTGTGTACTGACCCGGTACCCATTCTGCCCATCTTCCAACTTGAATTTCTGTGTACCAAACCTGCCCTATTCTGACTTTTCCAAGTATGATTATATTTGTGTTGAACCTGGACTGTTCTGATTTTTCTCCATTCTGAATTTGCATATTGATCCTGGCCCATTATTGCCTCAATCTGAATATCTGTGCACCAAAACTGCCCATTTCGACCTTGCACCAGTCTAAATATCTGTTCATTGACCCTGATTCATTCTGACCTTGCACCAGTCTAAATATCTGTTCATTGACCCTGATTCATTCTGACCTTGCACCATTCTGAATCACCTTGTATTGAACCTTGTCTGTTCTGACCTTGTGCCATTCTGAATCTATTTGCATTGGATCTGACTCATTCTGACATTGCACCATTCTGAATCACCTTGTATTGAACCTTGTCTGTTCTGACCTTGTGCCATTCTGAATCTATCTGCATTGGATCTGGCCCATTCTGACCTTGCTCAGAATCTCTGTGTATTGAACCTGTCACATTCTGACCTTTTTCCAGTATTTATCCCTGTGTACTGTGCTCAGCACATTCTGAACTTGCTCTAGTCTGAATCTCTGTGTATTGAACCTAGCCTTACCCCAATATATATCCCTTTTTTCTGGACCCAGTCTGTTCTTATCCTGCTTCAATATCTACCCCCTGTACTAAACCGGTCCTTTTCTGACCTTATTGAAGTAGATAGCCCCCTGTACTAAATCCAGCCCATTCTAGGGTTGCCATCTTTTCTTTAAAAAAAATACCGGCCATGGCATTCTCTCCATAGACTTAACATTGGACAGAAGCCAATATTTTACCGGCTGGGTGGCAACCCTAGCCCATTCTGGCGTTACTCCATCCAGAGCCTCTGCTAAACCCTGGCATATTCAAACCTAGAGGCTCAGCGCCTAAGAAAATTCAAGTAAAGACACCAAACCAGGGGTGGACAACATGAGGCTCTCCGGGGTGTTGCTGGACTATTCTTGGATGTCAAATGATGATGGAAGTTGTAGTCCAGCAACAGCTGGAGGGCCTCAAGTTGCCAGACCTGAACTAGACTCCCTTCCATAGAGTTCTTATTCTGCCCGCATTCTCTTTAGCCCTGATTCTATTCTTGCTTCTCCAACCACTGAGGATCGCCCCCTGCCTGTGGCTACAGTGACAGTCTGTATCAGATCTGCATATTTTCTATGAGGAACTTATCCATCGCTTGAGTTTGCATATAAAACAAACTGAGAACTTCCACAAACTGCCCTAGTACAAAAGAAAACTGGAGTAATTCTGGAACAAACCAAATGCACTACAGGGAAATAAATAAAATTTCCCATTGATTTAAAGGGATAGTAATACTTAAAATGTAAAAAAAATATGTTGTAGGGTTTATCCCCCTGAGTAAATCAAGAGTACTCCCACTGCTGAAAGGTGTTTCATTCAAATGTTATTAATTTTCAAAGTTGAATTTTTTAGGTGCAATATCACAGTGGCCTGAAATTGTACAGTGGCGCTGTTGCTACATGATCCTATGGACAGTTCTGGTCCCGGGACCATAAATCTCCATAGGATGGTGTAGCAATGGCGCCACTGTACAATTCCAGGCCACTGTGATATTGCACCTAAAAAATTCAACTTTGAAAATTAATAACTTTTGAATGAAACACCTTTCAGCAGTGGGAGTACTCTTGATTTACTCAGGGGGATAAACCCTACAACATATTTTTTTACATTTTAAGTATTACTATCCCTTTAATTGTGGTGTTTAACCCCTTGAATGCAAGAGAGATCTCCATCTCACTGCAACTCTTTGCTGTGGAGACCTCCCCAGCATTGAAGGGGTTTTAAAAGTCCCATTTAAATCAACTGGATTGTTATTTCCCCCTATAGAGCATTGGCTTATTCCACAATTGTACCTCTACAGACTGATGAAAAAAAGCCTTATGGGACATATGTATAAAGCCATAGTGGAGCAATTCTGGGATAAAACAGCAGCAAAACGGGTATTATAACTTATGTTTAATGTTGATCTGCGCTGCTACATTGTGTTTTACACTTAACCCCTCATGTACTGTATGGACCATATGTACAAAAAAGAGGTGCAATTCTGGAGCAAACCAACTGCATTATAGGGGAGAAATAAAAATGAGAAACATGACCAAACAGTCCATTGATTTACCAGGGGATTTACCTCCTCTTGAATGATAAACATATCTCAGACATTTCCAGCATACACGGAGTTAAAAGTCCCTTTTATTTCATGGGGAGTTTCATTCACCTCCGTAGTGCAGTTGGCTCGATCCATAATTGTCACCTTATACAGTTTAGATTAATGGGATTCAATGTATCTCTGTAACAAAGAGTGATACAAAGTTAATACCTTATAACCTTCTTACCTGCACTCAAAGGGTTAATGGCTAACTGAGGCAATAGGAAGAGCAAGCTTTCAGAACACTAAGGTCCCTTCTTCAGGTATCGGTATTACATTTGATGTCTTCAGTTAGTCATTAACCCTTTGAGTGCCAGAGTGCCCTTTTATTGTCCCGAAAGCTTGCACTTTTTATGTCCTCAGTAGGCCACTAAAAGGTATCACCTTTATATAACTCTTGTGAGTCCTTTGTTACAAAAGTACATCAAACCCCATCTACTGTACTCGGTATCACCTTTATATCGCTCTTGTGAGTTCTTTATCAAACCCCATCTTCTGTACACGGTATCTCCTTTATATCGCTCTTGTGAGTTCTTTATCAAACCCCATCTACTGTACACGGTATCCCCTTTATATCGCTCTTGTGAGTTCTTTATCAAACCCCATCTACTGTACACAGTATCACCTTTATATCGCTCTTGTGAGTCCTTTATCAAACCCCATCTACTGTACACGGTATCCCCTTTATATCGCTCTTGTGAGTCCTTTATCAAACCCCATCTACTGTACACGGTATCCCCTTTATATCGCTCTTGTGAGTTCTTTATCAAACCCCATCTACTGTACACGGTATCCCCTTTATATCGCTCTTGTGAGTCCTTTATCAAACCCCGTCTACTGTACACGGTATCACCTTTATATCGCTCTTGTGAGTCCTTTATCAAACCCCATCTACTGTACACGGTATCAACTTTATATCGCTCTTGTGAGTTCTTTATCAAACCCCGTCTACTGTACACAGTATCACCTTTATATCGCTCTTGTGAATCCTTTATCAAACCCCATCTACTGGACACGGTATCACCTTTTTTCCCCACAGTTTAGATTGGAAGGCTAGTAGTACCCTGTATTGTGTGCACATTACACTGTAAAGTGGTGCATGTACTTGTGGGGATATATAAACATTAACATGCATTCATTCATTAGAAAAGTAAAGTGGACCAGCCACCCTAAAGCCTCTCTCACACAGGCAATGCCAATGCAACAACACTGAGTTGGTGATGGTTGCCCATTGTGAAAGGTCCTATGCTGTGCTAGTGGTGCCTTTACCATGGTTGATTATTGCTGTGTATGAGTGAACCAAAGTCCAGAATACTACATCTGTTCACCCAGGAAAACAGCAGAGACAGAATCTGGAAGGTCTATGTGGCCACCATCAGATGTCTCTCTGGTGCTGCTTGTGATGCTCATTGCATCCTCTGATTAATGGCCAACCCATGTAGGCACCAAGCTATCAAATCGACATCCTCCTGTGTCCTGATCAGCGGTGGAAGGCAGGAGAAGGTAAGTGAAAGAACACAATAGACACAACTGTTGCACAGAGCTGGAACAATTCTGCACCTCTATGACAGAACCTTCAACAACTTTAGTTTGTTTAACAGAAAATTAACATCTGACTATATGTTGTACTGGAATATAACTAGTGTTTGAGAAATTAACTTCTATTTTGATGGAACTGTGTGGCACTTTTTGCTAATTCCCATCACAGTATGATAATTAATTGTGTTTGAGGCCAGGTTTATCACTTACCGTGCTATTAGACATCTCTACGCCCAAGTGTGTTAGCTCTGTTTGTTTCAAAATCACCTGTGTTGTATTAGCCTTTTTTACTTAGAAAACTAGCTTTTGAGTAATTTAATTTTAAAGATTTTGTTATTTAAAGGGATAGTATTACTTATTTTTATCTTTATTATATTTTGTAGGCATTAAAAAAACATGAAGAACGATATAAGTCTTATCTCTCAAACCTTTATGGTTTGCGAGATATTCACAAGCAAAGTTTCCCTTCCAGCCCGTTTTACCTAGTGTAAGCCATCTCTTCTCAGATGTGGAATCCAGTCCATAGACCAGACAGATAACAGCAGGGGACAATCTTCCTCCTATGAGAACAATGAAAGCCCTGCCCCCCTTGACAAGTTTCAGGTTTTTTCCTTATTTTAAATTGAAGATTGTCACTCTCTGCAATCTACCTGGGCACCTCCCTTCTGATCTGGCTGAACAATGTTACATCAGTAAAATGGGTGGGAGGGGGATACTTTATCATTGAATTACTCCTAAACTACAACTCTGACAGAATTGAAATAACACTCTCCAATGTCCAGATACTATGATGATTAATTAGAGCTGCTTTTATTATGAAACATTACTATCACTTTAAGACATACCGTGCAGTCACTTTTTTCATTAGCCCCATGTTACCAACTCACTGACAGTTCACCTATTCTTTGTTAGGGGAGGTGGGCAATACACTGCTGAGTAGTGTCAGAGATAAGACGCAGAGTGCCTGCAGGGCATGCCTGTAATTAGGGTAGTGTATAAATGTAAGAAATAACGCAAACATATGGGATTTTGAAAGCTTTTTCAAAACCTACGAAACAGTTTTTAGATGCTAGGGTCCCTTTAATTAGCATAATCTATAAATCTAAATAACTAAAACAAAATAGTTTTCCAAAACATGACTACACAACAAGGGTTGCACCGATACTGATATTGGTATCGGTGCCGATACCAGCATTTGCGCGAGTACTTGTACTCGCGCAAATGCGGCCGATGCCAGCACCGATACCCTGTGTCAGGGTTGCTGCTGCAGAGAGGGAGCCCGGGGAGCTGCTCACAATGCTCCCCGGTCACCTCTCTCACTCCTGCAGAGTCGGAGCATTGCCGCAGGTTACCATGGCAACGCTCCGACGCTGACCTCTGCCGGGGCTCGCGAGAGAACAGCGAGCACCCAGCAGAGGAGAGTAAGGGAGGCAAGATGGGGCAGCGGGTGGTGAAAGAGGCAGAGAGGGGGGTCAAGAGGGAGAAAAAGAGGCAAAAGGAGGAAGGATCAGGAGACAAAAGGAGGGGGGCCAAGAAGAGGCAAAAGGAGGGGGGATCAGGAGAGAAGCAATAGGGTGGGATCAATAGTGAAGGAGGGGGAGAAAGGGGGATCAAAAGGGAGAGAAAAAGCCAAGGTAAAAGAAGGGGGCTCAAGAGGGGTAGAATGAAACAAAAGGTGGAAATCAAGAGGGGGAGAAAGAGTCAAAAGGGGAGAGTCAAGAGGTGGTGTGTGTATGTATGTATGTGTGTGTGTATATATATTTCAAGTACTCACCAATACCAATTACCAATACTTTTTTTTGCGGTCATTTGCCAGTTTTCCAAGTACCTAAAGCATATAAGTACTTAGAAAACTGGCAAATGACCGCAAAAAAAAGGTATTGGTAATTGGTATCGGTGAGTACTTGAAAAAAGTATCGGTACTCGTACTCGGTCTTAAAAAATCGGTATCGGTGCATCTCTATACACAACGTATTGGTGATTTTGCTGCTCTTTCAAAAATCACGAAAGTTGTTTTTAGGTGATAGAGTCCCTTTCATTTCTCCCAAAAAATTAATTCTACAAACAAATGGGATTAAATTCTCTTTAAAATGAACTAAACATCTTTAATTGACAGGTCCACTTTTAACCCTGTAAATGCTAGAAAAGTCTCTAAGGCATTATGAAGCAATGTGTTGGAGATCTCTGTAGCATTTGTTGCATATTGTATAGCTGTTTTGCCCTCAAATTGCTCCAATATTGGATTTATACACATGTCCCTACTTTGTGCCCTTTAGTGAATATTTCAGGGCTAGTACTCCAGAAAGTTAGCAGTGTGAATAGACATGAAAATATGTGATGTGTATACACATGAAAATACAACATTCAAATTAGCAGTTACAAGAAAAACCAGTGAAACAAGTAGTGAGTAAATAAATGAATAGGACCCGTCTGTAGCCCAAATATCAGGATCCCATGTCATCTAGAGCAGGGGGGTGGCTAACCACTAACTCTTCAACATTTGGTTACAACTTCCATAGTCCCCAATCAGCCATTAGATTTATTTAACAAAACATAAATATCCAGTACTAATTAACACCTTAAGGACTAAGGATTAAGTTGACCAGACCTCACCTTTAACCGGGGACACACAGGAAATAGGCATATTTCAGGACAGAACAGAAATCAACTCAGCCCTGCAGCATGTATTTTTCATATGTGTCCCCGGTTAAAGGTGAGATCTGGTCACCCTACTAATGATGTGCCAGGACCAACAGTTAAGAACTGGTGATGGTCCTGGCATGTCATGGAATTCCCGGGTCACGGCTGTGCACCACACAGAGATCCCAGAATTCAATGCGGTAAAAACAGTAAATAGATAAATAATGCTCTGTGCTCCATAACGGCCTCCCACTGCCGGATCAGGCGGTTGTTAAGGGGTTAAAGTTTAATTTTAGATCCACACAGAATCGATTCATAGTGGTCATTAGTATTTTCTGCCCAGATTAAGATAAGTACTAATAAAATAAGATTATAATAAGGACTAATGACGTGCCAGCACCGTCATAGCGGTCCGACAGTTAAGGACCAGTGACGCTCCTGACACATCATGGAATTCCGGGGTCACTGAGTGGTTGCACTCGTCACAGGAATACCAGAATTCAATGCGCAAAAAAAAAAAAAAATACGGCGTGGTCCTTAACTGCTGCCACCTGCTGGATTGGACGGTCATTAAGGGGTTAAAGTTTAACCCCTTATACAGGAAGGATTGGACACCCCTGATTAACAATCAGACAGACAGATAAAGATAGACAGACCTACAGACAGTGCAAGACCTATGAATAAATATACTCAACTACAGTGTGAACATCTCCATAGGGGACAAACAGATTCCGACTGATTTAAATGGAGCTTTTAGAATTTAAGATGCTTTGCTTTTGCTCATAAGGTCCAAGGTCACCTTAATTATGAAAGCCGACAGTTGCGAACCTTTTCTGCTCAGCTTGATCACTAGTAGGGTTGCCACCCAGCCGGTATTTTACCGGCAGGCCGGTAAAAAATTGGCTTCTCTCCAATGTTAAGTCTATGGAGGGATTGCCATGGCCAGTATTTTTTTGAAGAAAATGTGGCAACCCTAATTACTAGCTACATTTACCTTTTGAGTGCCAGAGGGGTATGCAACTCTGCGTTGCAGACCCCTCTTGCACTCAAAGGGTTAAATGGAACCAAAGCATATTTGTAAGTTTTCCTGATGGCTTCAGTAACACCTGTTACAGGTGCAGGCTGTATTGTAGGCAAATGGTCATTAATCTTAATAAATATATAAATATCTTAGCATGTTTGCCAACTTGCTTTGAGACAACAATGCTGCACGTTTGCATGGCAGACAAGTAAACCCTGTGCTGAGCATTCAGACAGTAAGGCTTCATAAATATCTATTTACTAGTCTAAAAGCCCATGTACATGTGCCAAGGTCCAGGTGATGTTAAAAGGCCGGTCCTGCTCTGTGACCTGCCACCGACAGAGTAATGCACTGTACAGACTGCCCAAAGCACAGAATGCTCCCAGCACAGAACTCCCAGCATTCTGTGCTCCCAGCACAATGTAAGAGTGGGATTACTGTGTTTATAAGATGAATTAGCACTAGCAACAATTAGCACCACATATATAAGTTATTGGGGACAATGTCCACGTAAACTGCACCCTTTCTTTCAGTCTGATTTTAAGGCAATCTATGACAACAGAACATATGTGTAACCCCTCTGGGATCACAGTGATTTCTGCTGCCACTGACTATCCTGCAGTTCCTGTGGAGTGGCCAGCAGATCATCATTTATACAAAATAAGTAGGCCTGGAATGGTGTTGTGTCTACAATTCTGCAACAAACTCTGACCTTTAGGGAGCAATGTATGAAGTGAACTTCATGCATATGAATAGGTGCAAACCAAAACTTGATTAAATGTAGTGACTCCAATTAAGATATGTTTAATACATGCTGCAGATTATTCATTACAACTTTACTAAGAGTGCAGGCAAGTATTGCTGAATGCGGCTGGCATATCATGTACAGGCATTGCTGATACCATACCTCCCAACATTTCAAACTGCCAAAGAGGGACACTTGTGTTTTAGGGGGTGTTGCTGGGGGTGTGGCAGGCGGGTGGGGCATTACTGAGAATTTTTAGGCTATTTCATGACCTATTTACACCTCCTTGTGTAACCTAATAAATGACTTCTAACAAGTCAAATTATTTTATTTACACAGAATAACTTATAAACACACATACTGACGTTTAAACAAACATTAATGTGAGTTTTATTGATGTAGAGCAGTATGAAACACTTATATACACATCACATTGTCTGATCTCCTAAAAAGAGGGACATCAGGGTGGAAAAGAGGGACACAGGGATTTGGGTCTAAAAGAGGGACTGTCCCTCCTTAAGAAGGACACTTGGGAGGTACGCTGATACTACTTATTCATCTGTCATACCCCTTATTTTTCTCTTTGCCTACATATGTAGTACTTCTGCCCAAACAAATTCTTATATTAGTCATGATCAGGGGAGGGCTGGCAACTTTTGGCCTGCAGGGCAAGTACGATCAAGACGCCCACTTCCATTATCTCTCTAGCCCATGGTACTAGCCCACACCTTTTCCTAACTTTATATTTGGCATTAATGTTGTGAATTAAGACACAGAGCTTACAACTGAAATGGTGTTACGTTACTGATCCTAAAGAGATTACATATGAAATTGATCGACACTAATGATACTGCTCTTTCTAGGCACCTGAGAACAAGTGCTCCACCCCATCTCTGTGTATGGCACCCGTGAGCTAAAGATATGCACCCTGAGCAGAATAATGTCCTATGTATCTGGCTAGCTCGTCCCTAATTGGGCATCTCTGACTCTCCCTTACTTTGCAATGTACATTTCTACAATATCATTGATGCCACTGGTACTTTGTACAATAACACGTATGGAACAAAAAATAAATAAATAGATAAAATGATTGTTTAATGTTTTACTTATCTGATCACGAAATATAACTTTCTATTTATAAAGGACAATAAAAAGAAGATTTAATGCTTTGCTGATCATAACTTCATATTTTAATGTTGTGAACTTGAGGGATATGATGTCAGTGAGGCTGATGTATTAACCCCTTAATGATCGGCGTGGCCAGTTAAGGACCACGGAGCATTTTTTTTTTTTATTTCCGGTCCCGGAATTCCATGACGGACATAGTACGTCATGGGTCGTTAACTCAGATCGACCCATGACGTACTATGACCGTCAAGGGTCGTTAAGGGGTTAAGAACTGGAGCAATTCTCCAGAAAACCATCTGAACCACAAGGGAAAAATAGACACTTCCTAATTCTCCCTTTGATTTAAATGGAGCATTTAACCCTTTGAGTGCCAGGGGGTATGCAATGCATTTTTCTGCAATGCGTTGCATACCCCTCTGGCACTCAAAGGCATTTCTTTGCAACACATTTGGAGGCCTCTTTACCATCCAAGGATTAACCCCTTAAGGACTGGCCGTGCACATTTTTTATTTTCCTGAACCCGATTCCAGACTCCCTGAACGGCGTGCAGCTGCGCGGGGTGCCCGGAATTCCATGACGGTTCAGGACTGTCATGGGTCCTTAAGGGTATAACAACCCATGACGGTCCAGGATTGTCATGGGTCCTTTTGTCCTTATGCGGATGTTTTATTGGTCCATTGTGATGCAGTTTGGTTGCCCCACAGTTCCTTTGGTTCTTCTTAGTAAATCAGCGTCTCTGTTGACACACGATGTTCACTAGGCCTGGAACTTTACAACTGATTATTTAGAGACTAGAAGATGATTTGTTGGGATTATTGTTATTATTATATAATTATCCTTTATTTATATAGTTCCAATGTATTCTGTCGCACTGAACAATAGGGAATAGACATAAAGCCACAATAAACAGTACAAATGGAACATAGAAAATGAAAGGATCAAAGGGCCCTGCTTGTGAGAGGTTACAGTCTAGAGGAAGGTAGGTTGGACACAGAAGGACTAATGGCACGATGCAGAAAACGTGCGCAATCGCTATTTCCCGTGTGAAAACCACTAGGGAATAGGTTTGCGCATGATTTTGTTGAATTGTGCATGAAAAAAATCAAGATTAACAAACGACTGCGTATAATTATTTTTTGTGGACGTGGCTAAAATTAACGAATCTGTGTGAGTGGAATAACGAATGCGCCTAATGCGAGAACAACTATTTCGAATGAATTTATACGTCTCTGAATTGTTGTCGTAAAATGGAATTTTTTATGCGCAATTCAAGAAGAGTTCGGTATTTAGCTTCCTGGATTAGAACATGCGCAAAATCTATCTGTGCACAAAAATGCCTTTATCCGATGCGAACGTTTCCTGCATTGCGCCATAAGTGCTATGGGGTGTAAGTGACTCCTGCCACATGAACTGCCAGTCAGTGGGTGGAAGAATGAAGTGCTATTGAGTGCAGTAGGCCAGGAAAGTAGTGGGTCTGTTTAGGAGAACTAGAGAGAGATTCACTAAGCGGAGATAAAGAGGTGATAAAGTGGTGATAAAGCAGATAACATTTCCAGTTCCTAGCTTATTCTATGGAGCCTATTCATTACGATTTCTTGGTCTAGAAACAGCACCACTGTAACAAGATAATAGAGAAGAGGAGAAGTACACCTACTGGTGCCATTATGTGTACTTCTGCTCTTGTCTGTTTTATTGTCTCATAGTATTGCTTTACACCAGGCACATTACCAAGTCATATTTTTGACACCTCTAATACTATAATTAGGTTTAGTGCATCACTTATACAATTTCTAGCACCACTGTAACATTCTGGATATTGAGATACTGCACCCAAAAGATTCAAGTTTGAGTTGCGATAACTTTTGAATATAGCACCTTTCAGCAATAGGAATACTCTTGTTTTACTCAGGAGGATAAACTGTACAATACATTTTTTTGGTATATAGTGAGGGATTCACTAGGCGGTGATAGATAACTTCTTCAGTTTATCACTTCTCTGGTTCCTATGTTATTCTATGGAGCGTACTTACTAAGATCTCCAAAGTGGAAGACATCTTAATGCATAGGCTCCATAGAATAACATAGGAACTGGAGAAGTGATAAACTGGAGAAGTCATCTCCACTTATCACCTCTTTATCACTGCTTCGTGAATCTCCCCCTTATGTGTGTTAATAGTGAGGTTGTGATGGTTCTATAGGTGGGAGACTGATATAGAAGGGAAGAAGGGTGAGTGGCGCCTGGACAGGCTGTTGATCTGGCCTTGCTCATAAACATCTATGGTGTAAAGTTGTAGCTCTACCATTTAGCTGTCTAACTAAAGAAACTTTGACTAAAGGGGAGTAAAACCGTTTTTTTTTTCTATTCCAATGCTGCAAGTTGCTTCTTAAGTTATTACTGAGTTAACCTGGAAGCACTTAATTTTTCACAGGCAGTGATAACAACAGTGCCATCCGGCTGCAAAAAAAATTAAAAAATTTTAAAAAAAACCTTGTAATGTCGCTTTAAACGTTCCTTGCCGAGTCTTCTGTATGATAAAAGTAACCGATTGCACTATTTCTAATACCTTACTTATTTGTAGTTCAAAAGCTGCAGCCCTCTGGTCCCACGACCAGATTTCAGATTTGGTGGGAGGTGTCCAGAAAGGGGCGGGTGGGGAATATTTATCGCTTCATAACTTTAGAACTACAAACAAGTAAGGTATTAGACATAGTGCAATCGGTTACTTTTAACATACAGAAAACTCGGCGAGCAACTTTGAAAGTGACATTACTATCCCTTTAAAAACATGCAAGTTTGCTGTTTAATAAAAAAAGCCATGTCCCAGTATTGGGATTAACTTAATAGGCAGTTCACTACAGCATAAATATTTTCATAATTAAAGAGATAATAATACTTCATGTTGTAGCCCTTAAAATTCTGAATTCAACTATACCAGCGGCATCCCTCAAACCTTTATGGTCTGAGAGATATCCGCATTCAAAGTTCCCTCTCCTTCTCTCTCCGCTGACGTCAACGTTATAGCTGACAGCAGGCAAATCCGGTCCCGGGACCGGTGGCGGCTCTGCAGTAGAGCTGAGATCGCGTTATAGAAACAGAAATCCTTCACTAAAATAGTCTTCTACGTGTGCTTGGATTGTGCTTGGTTTGCAAGCACATGTGGAAGACCATTTTAGTGAAGGATTTCTGTTTCTATAACGAGATCTCAGCACTGCTGCAGAGCCGCCGCCGGTCCCGGGACCGGATTCCCCTGCTGTCAGAATGCTGACATCAGCGGAGAGAGAAGGAGAGGGAACTTTGAAAGCGGATATCTCTCAAACCATAAAGGTTTGAGAGATACCGCTGGTATCGTAGAATTCAGAATTTTAAGGGCTACATGGGGGATAGTAATAAGTGTTACTGTCCCTTTAATATTTACTCACTGTTTAACTAAAGGGACATTACAAGGGTAAAATGAAAGTTAATATTAAAGCAGCTAAATATGACATCCAAGTGCTATTTTTATGGCCAACATTGCATTGAGATAAAGTAACATGGAGTGAGCAAAAATTCTTGCTTGTAATAATAAATCCCGTGATAAGTGAAAACTGGTTAACCTGAAACTGATAAATTGTACAAAGTTCAGGTGATGCTTATAAACAGTTTGAAGAAGAAGGACAGTCATTCTGCCTTCTCCAGCAGCAATGGTGCCCAGCGGATCCATGAGGGTTTGGGGCCTTCTTGTTTTATGTGTCTATGTAACTGCGTTTTCGGTAAGTATGACTTCTGACTCTTGCTCCGCTCATTAACCCTTTGAGTGGCCGACAGATATCCAATGCATTGCACATCGTTGGATACGTTTTTGGACTCAAAGGGTTGATCTCGCTGAAGACCGCAATTCTGGAGCAAACCAAACGCACCAAAGTGAATAGATACAAATTCTCAGAATTCCTACTTATTTAAATTGGGCTTTTATCTCACGGAATGCTAGGGAAGACTCTACTGCATTGATTTCCAGTGCATTGGGGACCTCTCTTGAAATAAAGGGATTGAAAGCCTCATTTTAGATCATTTGCTCCAGAATTGCAGTCTTTAGCTTATTGGCTACAGCTCTTAAGGGCCATATATATAAAACAGAAGAGCAATAAATCTGGTGCAATTCATCTGTCCCACAGGGGAGAAATTTAAAAAATTCCCATTGATTTAAAAGTGGCTTTAAACCCCTTAAATGTTAGCGAGGTAGCAAACACATTGCAAAGAACTCTCTCTCTCATTTAAGGGGTTAAAATCCTGTTTAATCCTTTGAGTGCCAGAGAGGTACGGAATGCATTGCTTTGCAATGCATTGCATACCCCTCTGGCACTCAAATGGTTAAATAAATGGGCGTTTCAGACAATTTTATTACTCCACAGGGATGCAATTGGTTTTTCATACAATTTTGTGCCTAAAGCTCTTAGAATGTAATTATTTCAGGACCATATGGGTTGCACACCCCTCTGGTCCTGAAAGCGTTAAAGTAGCCTTACTACCGTGAATTAAACCTATAAATATGCTTCCTTCCTTCAGAACTGCCTATGTAGCACATGCACAGATTAGTACAGTGGTTCTCAAGCAGTGTTCTTGGGGGAGATTCACTAAGCAGTGATAAAGAGGTGATAACGTGAGGATATCTTATCCAGTTCCTACTTTATACTATGGAGCCTATTCACTAAGATCTCCACAGCTGAAGACATTTTAGTGAATAAGGCTCCACAAAATAACATAGGAATTGGAGAAGTGATAAACTGTAGAAGTCATCTCCATTTTATCACCTCTTTATCTCCTCTTTATCACTGCTTAGTGAATCTCCCTCATGTGCGGCTGTCTATCAAGACTGTGACCAAAATGTGAATGCTGAGTTTCAGTTGCATATTTATGGAAATTGTTACACAGAACGGGGGAGAGTCACTAAAGCGGTGATAAAGACCTGATAAAGTGGAGATTGGAATAAACTGGAATTGGAGAAGTGATAAACTGGAGAAGTCATCACCTCTTTATCACTGCTTAGTGAATCTCCCCCCAAATGATAGGTTTTGTTATTCTGATTGAGAGACATAAAAATAACTATGTTGGAATTCTCAGGGTTTTTACCCAAATCTCAGGGTAAAGGGCCAAATTCTTAGGGTGATACAGCCCAGTGTTACCAATTTTATATTCTGCTCCAGATATTGTTTCTTTAGTATTTAAAATGGTGCTACTTGTACAAGGAAGGCAAAGGGAGAAGTCCTGCTTGTCTTGTGTGTGATAATGTGTGTGATCAGTAATATCATTAAGTTGTTGTATATTAACGGCTCCAGAGGACCGATTGGAGCGCCTCTCGATTACAGTGAAAAGGGACATATTGCAGAGAATCCACATTATGGGAACTTTAAAGGGATAGTAATGTTTCATAATAAAAGCAGCTCTAATTAATCATCATAGTATTTGGACTTTGGAGAGTGTTATTTCAAATCTGTCAGACTTGAAGTTCAAGAGTAATTCAATGACAAAGTGTCCCCCTCCCACCCCTTTTACTGATGTAACACTGCTCAGCCAGAGCAGGAAGGAGGTGCCCAGGTAGACTGCAGAGAGGGACAATCTTCAATTAAGATAAGGGAAAAACCTGAAAAACTTGTCTAGGGGGGCAGGGCTTTCATTGTTCTCGTAGGAAGAAGATTGTCCCCTGCTGTTATCTGTCTGGTCTATGGACTGCATTCCACATCTGAGAAGAGATGGCTTACACTAGGTAAAAGGGGCAGGAGGGGGAAACTTTGCTTGTGAATATATCTCAACCCATAAAGGTTTGAGAGATAAGACTTATATCATTCTTCATGTTTTTTTAATGCCTACAAAATAAAATAAAGATAAAATGAAGTATTATTATCCCTTTAATAGTTTAGTGGCTCATTTTGAAAGCTCCCAGAGATTATATATCTATGTATTTGTACCCTTCAGTAGTCCTTGACAATTTATCTATAAAATGTTAGGGTGCCCTGAAAATTCCACACTGTGTGGTACATGTGCCTTGACTGAGACTGAGAACCACTGATTTAGGAGATCATGGGGGGAGATTCACTAAGTGGTGATAAAGAGGTGATAAAGTGGAGATGACGTCTCCAGTTTATGACTTCTCCAATTCCTATGTTATTTTATGGAGCCAATGCACTAAGATTTCTTCAGCTTTGGAGATCTTAGTGAATAGGCCCCATAGAATAACACAGGAGCCGGAGAAGTGATAGACAGGAGAAGTCATCTTCACTTTATCACCACTTTATCAGTGCTTAGTGAATCTCCCACATTAACTCTCATTACTGGTTAGTGAAAAGTTATTGCAGATCATAGTTTTATTTTTTCAGTGCTGTTCCACCATGGCCTGACATTTTACAGTGGCGCTGTTGCTACAACATCCTATGGAGGTTTATGGTCAACTGACCAGATCTGTCTATAGGCTGATGCAACAACAGCACGGCCATGAAATAAAAAAATACAGGTCTGAGCTTCAATAACTTTTGAATAAAACATCTCTCTCAGCAACACCCTTTTTTAACTCAACAGGCTAAGAGGCAAAGGCAAAGAGGAACATGTTTGAGTTGAACCATGTGCACCGTAGCACAACGTCTTATTAATTTAAACTGGACTTATAATCTCTTGGATGCTAGAGAGCATTCACATAGATAAAAAAAACAAAAAACATTTTAATAAAAAAGGATTTGGGGAATTTTTATTTGTCTCCTAATAAGTAGATGTTTTGTTCCTCATTTGCCCTGCAGGAGACAAATAAATATTCCTGATAAATTAAATTGGGCTTTTAACCCATTGAATGCTAGAGAGGTCTCCAATGCATTCAAGGGGTTAAAAAGCTCTATTCATGTACATGGGAATTTAGGAATTTGTATTTGACCCCTATGGTGCAGTTGGTTTATTCCAGAATAACCTCAGTTTTTATACATATGAGCCAATGTGGAGAGATGTAATAAACTGGAGTTTTAAAGAAAGTGTCTGTAGAAGTGTCTCAGATTGACATAAGTATATGTATAAACATCTAGTGACATTTTCTCTTAAAGGGATAGTAATACTTCGTTTTATCTTTATTTTATTTTGTAGGCATTAAAAAAACATGAAGAACGATATAAGTCTTATCTCTCAAACCTTTATGGTTTAAGAGACATTCAGAAGCAAAGTTCCACCCCCCCGCCCCTCTTCTCAGATGTGGAATCCAATCCATAGACCAGACAGAAAACAGAAGGGGACAATCTTCTTCCTATGAGAACAATGAAAGCCCTGCCCACCTTGATACATTTTTCAGGTTTTTCCCTTATCTTAATTGAAGATTGTCCCTCTCTGCAGTCTACCTGGGCACCTCCCTTCTGATCTGGCTGAAAAGTGTTACATCAGTAAAAGGGACGGGAGGGGGATACTTTGTCATTGAATTACTCTTGTATTACAACTCTGACAGAAATTAAATAACACTCTCCAAAGTCCAAATACTATGATGATTAATTAGAGCTGCTTTTATTATGAAACATTATTATCCCTTTAAGTGCTAACTCCAGTTAATTTACTTTTTTGAAAAGTGGAGTAGAAATGGTCTTGGCCAAATAAGAATTGTGTCCCAAAGTATTTATAAAGAAATGTACTAATTGTGCCAAAAATAAAGGCAGTTTTAGGGATTAAATCTTAACGTCAGGTATAACCAGTTCTTATTGGAAGTATATAATACCGCTCGGTGTACAAAAACATATTCCCAGGTACGAATGGTCCCAGAATATTCTCAGGTACACATATTTATATAAATGTGACTTTACTTCTTTATAAATATAACCAGGCTTTGTGAATTTTAGCGACAATTCTTAATCCTTTGAGTGCCAGAGGGGTACGGAACGCATTGCAGAGCAATGCATTCCTTACCCCTCTGGCACTCAAACGGTTAAAGGGATAGTAATACTTAAATTTACATTTATTTAATATTGTAGGTGTAAAAAAAATATAAAAAAATGATGTAAGGATTATCTCTCAAACCTTTATGATATGATAGACACGCCTCACTAAAGTTACCTCCTCCTGCCTGTTTGAACGAAGTCAGCGCTCTAGCTGACAGCTTCAGAATTATTTGTCCAGATGGAGGTTCTTCAGCAGAGGGAGAAACGCGTGATATCAACATTAATACTTCATTGGAACGGTCTACACAGTGTGCTTGCAAACCAGGCACACTTTGTAGACCGTTCCAATGAAGTATTAATGTTTAGATTGTGAGTTTTCGGCTCTGCTGAAGAATCTCCATCCTGTCAAATGACCGGATTCTGCAGCTGCGAACAAAAGACAAAAATATATCAGCCTGCACTATCCTCCGTATATACCATCCACATGTATGCTATAAAGGTGCATAGGCAATATCAAATAGAAAAAAGAAAGAAAAAGAAGCCCAAATACTGCACTCTCAAATAGCATACCACTCTATCATCAATATAAAATGAGTATAATATTTATTAATTAAAAACTACTGAAATATAGATATAGAACACTATAAAAGTAATAAGAAGGTAGCTTCCCGAAAATGTCCCTCTTATGCAAGCTCAAGTGTAACTGAATACCTTCACAATGCCTTCACCTCACATGGTGGACAATGGAGAAAGGCTATTAACCCGTGCAAGGATATATCACACAGGTGTCCAGTAGCCACATGGGGACTGTAGCCAGTAGATGGAATAATATGGAGCGTCTCCCATATAGTGAAAATACTACCTGAGTGAAGTTATCGATATACCTCAGATATAGGGCGCTAAGTCTAAATATCAAAAAAGCTGTATAAGTTGTCCAAACCCTAGAATGGTAATAAAAAAGGAATCATTCACAATGTGAAAAAGCGCCCTGTGTATTGGCTTATCGTAGCACCACTAACATACTAAAGTGCCAAATTACAGCTGAGGATACCGGAGTTGCCCCAACATAGCAACTCCAGCCCTCAAAGAGCCCAAGCCTATAAAAAAATAATAAGCCGGACGAAAAAAGTACATACACAAACCGGGTCCGTTAAGTAAAGATTCGGAGAGAAATGAAAAAGAGCAAAATTAACCCTATAATGGACTATGTTATAAACTCATCCCCGCATATGAGGACAAAGTGTCCTATGCAGGGCACTCCACTCGTGGCATAAAGTATCTAATTGGCCATCCACGGATACTAGGTAACAATATCGTATCTAAGTCCAGTAAATTCGGCACTTCATGCTAAGCGCTACTAATTAAAGGGATCGAGCCCAAGGAAAGTATATGAAGTGAGCTCCAGCAGTCTAATCTAAGCTGATAGTAAACCCACTGGTAAATCAATCCTAGCACTGAAGGTAAATCGCTACAGATCCCATCTGCCATTCACACTCATGCCGGGGCATATCCGGCTTGCCTCTTAATAAATGCAGAGAGGGGTTCCGAGAAGCCCTAAAGTAATTAAACAGTAATTGAATATATCGTAGATTTAGACACAGAAACATATAAACGGACACTGAAACATTCAAACGGACACTGAAACAGACGCGCGTTTCGCCATAGCTTCGTCAGTATGATTACACAAAGACTAAGTAATGCCTGTATTTAAAGGGATATGGCCCCCTAGCGAAAAATTAAAGGTACTGCTTATACTAAAAAGGCAGAAACTTATCATAGAGAGGATCATGGGAGCAATAGTTCAATATATCTTTTAGTGAAATGAAATCTTATATTAAGAGATAACAAATGATTTCACAGAATCGCCTGATATACTATATCTAATTAAAGATTATAGATGAGCCGCTAAACACATCTCCTCATTGAGACCTCTTGGGGTCATAGTATCCAGTAAAAAAATCCATTTGTTCTCTTGTTGTAATAAAGTTTTTTCCATGTCACCTCCTCTTAAGCCCAGGGTTACTCTCTGTATTCCCCAAACTCTAAGGCTGTTAGGTGATGCATCATGTTTAAGCAAAAAATGTCTTGCCACACTTGAAAGAGTTCTACCTTCAATGCTATGCGATCTCACATGAAGTATATTTCCTATGTGTTCAAGAGCACGTTGTTTCAACATTCTTGTAGTCATGCCCACATATCGCAAACCACATGCACATTCCAAACAATATATCACATTTTTGGTCTCACAGGTAATCATGTCTTGAATGACATGAACTTGACCTGTTCTATCAGTGAATTGTTTGTATTTAACCATATGTGGGCATAGCTTGCATCTACCGCATGGATGTGAACCCTTAACCCTGGATGATTTTTTAGAGATGTGTTGAAAGTGACTTTTAACCAAATGATTTGCAAGATTGGGTGCTTTTCTATAAGTAATAGATATCCTATTCCCCAATGCTGTTTCAAGCCTCAAATCTTGCTGTAATATCGGAAGATGTTTTTGAAGAATATCTTCAATTTCCTTGTGTTGACGGCAAAATGTGGTAATCAGGCGAATACTAGAAGATTCTGATTTCACCTTTGGCGATAATAGATTCTCCCTGGATTCATGTAATGCTCTATGATAGGCCTTTTTTAATTTATTATGGGGATAACCTCTCTTAAGTAGTCTCTGTTTTAATTGTTGTGCCCTAACCTTAAATGTATTCAAATCTGAGCAGTTTCTTCGGATTCTTAGAAATTCACCTACTGGAATGTTACTCTTTATACTCATAGGGTGATGGCTTGAATAGTGTAGAACACTATTGGTAGCTGTACTTTTCCTAAAAAGATCACTCCCAAGTGTGCTATCTTGTTTTCTAAAGATAGTTATATCTAAGAAATTAATCTGATTGAAATCAAATTCAAGTGTTAATCTCAAGTTCAGATTATTTGTGTTGAGGATGGAAATAAAATGTTTTAACTCATCTACTGAGCCTCTCCAGAGAAAGAAAATGTCATCAATATATCTATACCACATAAGTATGTGGTTAGTATAATTTTCCATTTCTTCAGAGAATACTACTTCCTGCTCCCACCAACCAAGGTATAAATTTGCATATGTGGGAGCACAGGCAGTCCCCATGGCTGTGCCGCGGGTTTGAAGATAATAAACATTATTAAACAGGAAGTAGTTGTGCCGTAGAACAAATGATAGCATCCTCAACAAGAAAGCCTGACTTGGGGCATCTTTCCAATTATTTCGAATTAAATGATATTGTATGGCTTGACAGCCTTTAGTATGGTCTATAGATGTGTACAGACTTTCCACATCACAAGTAACAAGGATAGTATCAGAATCAATAGGCAAGTTTTCAATTTTAGAAAGAATGTCCATAGTGTCTCTAATATATGATGACAGATAATCTAAAAATACCCGTAGTTGTTGGTCGATAAATTTACTTAGTTTCTCACAAAGACTGTCATTACCGGACACTATGGAACGTCCAGGAGGATTATCTTTATTCTTATGGATCTTAGGCAATAGGTAAAAAGTAGCTATTTTGGTATGGCTAGTGCTTAAATATCTCTTTTCCTTGTCTGTAATAATCTGATCCCTGGCTGCCTCATCTATCATTATATTATATAGTCTCATAAAATCTTCAGTTGGATCAAAAATTAGTCTCTTATAACTACCAGATAGATGTAATTGTTTCTTGGCCTCATGGATATATTGATCTTTAGGCCAAAGGACTATATTGCCTCCCTTATCAGATGCTTTGATCACTATATCATCCCATTTTTTAATTTCACCTAATGCCTTTCGTTCCATTAAACTCAAATTCGAATAACTTTTATCAGGTAACTTCATGACATCCTTCATCACCAAATCAATAAAGATTTGCACATTAGGACAAATATAAGAAGGAGGAGTATATGTTGATTTAGGTTTTATTTTTGTGGAAATGTTTGTATTGATTGTATTTATTGGGACAGGTGTATTGGTGGTTTGTACAGTAGAGGACACAAATGAAAGCTCAGCCTCTTGATTAAGCTGATCATGCATGGATGGTTCTGATTTGAAAAATTGTGTTGTTAATAACAGCTTGCAGCCAAAAAGATGTAGATCTTTAAAAAAATTGAATTTATTCATATCAACCGTGGGGGAGAAAGAGAGACCCTTGGATAGAACCCTTATATGTACATCTGTCAAGACATGTTGGGAGAGATTTATTATTTGCAACTCATCCTCATTGTTCATCGAAATTGTCTCATCGGTCTTGATCTCCCCCTCCCTCTCTGTTGATACCGAGGATATCCCCTCTGTGTTATTATTCGTTGATATGTTAAATCTGATCCTCTTTCTCGTGCCCCCTCTGCGCGTCTTGGGTTTTTGTCGCGCAATGATAGGCGATTTATCCCCAGACGTGAGGATAAAAAAGGATTAGAAGGGCCTGCTACTGCTGTAGTATTATCTGTAGGTGGATTATTAGATGTAATATCTACATCCATCTCAGTTTCAGATTCTCCTTCGGATGGTGAGGTCTCATCATCTGTGATCAGCATACTAGACCTATTAATCGTCCGCATGTTGATTGGCCACCTGTATATCGAACCTTTTCTAGAATCAACCATGTCTCTATTAAATTTTTTCTTTTTTTTCTCAATAATAGTATTCTCTAACGTATCTAAATCTTGATTCAAACCATCAATATCAGTTTGCATGGAATCATTAGACTCCAAATTTCTCAATTTTTCTTCAATCTCAGAAATTTGTTTATCTACTGTCTCAATTATATTGTGTTCATACTCTTTTAAAATGGTCATGAATTCAAAAGAACATCTATTGCAACATTCCTCCCACCTTTGCTTATAATTCTCTTCATCAAAGGAAAATGTGGGAAAAATGCGCAATCTTAGCCCTCTAGGTATAATCTTATGTTCCAAATATTTCTCGTAAGTTATTTTGTTCCACCATGATTTTGTCAGCCTCATATGGGCCTTTTTATACTCCTCAAATAGTTGAATATAATTGGTCATCCTGATATCATTTGTATTTGAATTCGTTGAAAAAATATTGGATGCTTGAGTAGCCCATTTGTCTTTTCTACGAATATTAAAGTTAGTGTTCATTTTGGATAGATACTGAGGATGTGCAAAACACTGAAGAAAACCCGTAAACCGGACAGCAACTGCGAACAAAAGACAAAAATATATCAGCCTGCACTATCCTCAGTATATACCATCCACATGTATGCTATAAAGGTGCATAGGCAATATCAAATAGAAAAAAGAAAGAAAAAGAAGCCCAAATACTGCACTCTCAAATAGCATACCACTCTATCATCAATATAAAATGAGTATAATATTTATTAATTAAAAACTACTGAAATATAGATATAGAACACTATAAAAGTAATAAGAAGGTAGCTTCCCGAAAATGTCCCTCTTATGCAAGCTCAAGTGTAACTGAATACCTTCACAATGCCTTCACCTCACATGGTGGACAATGGAGAAAGGCTATTAACCCGTGCAAGGATATATCACACAGGTGTCCAGTAGCCACATGGGGACTGTAGCCAGTAGATGGAATAATATGGAGCGTCTCCCATATAGTGAAAATACTACCTGAGTGAAGTTATCGATATACCTCAGATATAGGGCGCTAAGTCTAAATATCAAAAAAGCTGTATAAGTTGTCCAAACCCTAGAATGGTAATAAAAAAGGAATCATTCACAATGTGAAAAAGCGCCCTGTGTATTGGCTTATCGTAGCACCACTAACATACTAAAGTGCCAAATTACAGCTGAGGATACCGGAGTTGCCCCAACATAGCAACTCCAGCCCTCAAAGAGCCCAAGCCTATAAAAAAATAATAAGCCGGACGAAAAAAGTACATACACAAACCGGGTCCGTTAAGTAAAGATTCGGAGAGAAATGAAAAAGAGCAAAATTAACCCTATAATGGACTATGTTATAAACTCATCCCCGCATATGAGGACAAAGTGTCCTATGCAGGGCACTCCACTCGTGGCATAAAGTATCTAATTGGCCATCCACGGATACTAGGTAACAATATCGTATCTAAGTCCAGTAAATTCGGCACTTCATGCTAAGCGCTACTAATTAAAGGGATCGAGCCCAAGGAAAGTATATGAAGTATAGGAAGTAGTATTCTCTGAAGAAATGGAAAATTATACTAACCACATACTTATGTGGTATAGATATATTGATGACATTTTCTTTCTCTGGAGAGGCTCAGTAGATGAGTTAAAACATTTTATTTCCATCCTCAACACAAATAATCTGAACTTGAGATTAACACTTGAATTTGATTTCAATCAGATTAATTTCTTAGATATAACTATCTTTAGAAAACAAGATAGCACACTTGGGAGTGATCTTTTTAGGAAAAGTACAGCTACCAATAGTGTTCTACACTATTCAAGCCATCACCCTATGAGTATAAAGAGTAACATTCCAGTAGGTGAATTTCTAAGAATCCGAAGAAACTGCTCAGATTTGAATACATTTAAGGTTAGGGCACAACAATTAAAACAGAGACTACTTAAGAGAGGTTATCCCCATAATAAATTAAAAAAGGCCTATCATAGAGCATTACATGAATCCAGGGAGAATCTATTATCGCCAAAGGTGAAATCAGAATCTTCTAGTATTCGCCTGATTACCACATTTTGCCGTCAACACAAGGAAATTGAAGATATTCTTCAAAAACATCTTCCGATATTACAGCAAGATTTGAGGCTTGAAACAGCATTGGGGAATAGGATATCTATTACTTATAGAAAAGCACCCAATCTTGCAAATCATTTGGTTAAAAGTCACTTTCAACACATCTCTAAAAAATCATCCAGGGTTAAGGGTTCACATCCATGCGGTAGATGCAAGCTATGCCCACATATGGTTAAATACAAACAATTCACTGATAGAACAGGTCAAGTTCATGTCATTCAAGACATGATTACCTGTGAGACCAAAAATGTGATATATTGTTTGGAATGTGCATGTGGTTTGCGATATGTGGGCATGACTACAAGAATGTTGAAACAACGTGCTCTTGAACACATAGGAAATATACTTCATGTGAGATCGCATAGCATTGAAGGTAGAACTCTTTCAAGTGTGGCAAGACATTTTTTGCTTAAACATGATGCATCACCTAACAGCCTTAGAGTTTGGGGAATACAGAGAGTAACCCTGGGCTTAAGAGGAGGTGACATGGAAAAAACTTTATTACAACAAGAGAACAAATGGATTTTTTTACTGGATACTATGACCCCAAGAGGTCTCAATGAGGAGATGTGTTTAGCGGCTCATCTATAATCTTTAATTAGATATAGTATATCAGGCGATTCTGTGAAATCATTTGTTATCTCTTAATATAAGATTTCATTTCACTAAAAGATATATTGAACTATTGCTCCCATGATCCTCTCTATGATAAGTTTCTGCCTTTTTAGTATAAGCAGTACCTTTAATTTTTCGCTAGGGGGCCATATCCCTTTAAATACAGGCATTACTTAGTCTTTGTGTAATCATACTGACGAAGCTATGGCGAAACGCGCGTCTGTTTCAGTGTCCGTTTGAATGTTTCAGTGTCCGTTTATATGTTTCTGTGTCTAAATCTACGATATATTCAATTACTGTTTAATTACTTTAGGGCTTCTCGGAACCCCTCTCTGCATTTATTAAGAGGCAAGCCGGATATGCCCCGGCATGAGTGTGAATGGCAGATGGGATCTGTAGCGATTTACCTTCAGTGCTAGGATTGATTTACCAGTGGGTTTACTATCAGCTTAGATTAGACTGCTGGAGCTCACTTCATATACTTTCCTTGGGCTCGATCCCTTTAATTAGTAGCGCTTAGCATGAAGTGCCGAATTTACTGGACTTAGATACGATATTGTTACCTAGTATCCGTGGATGGCCAATTAGATACTTTATGCCACGAGTGGAGTGCCCTGCATAGGACACTTTGTCCTCATATGCGGGGATGAGTTTATAACATAGTCCATTATAGGGTTAATTTTGCTCTTTTTCATTTCTCTCCGAATCTTTACTTAACGGACCCGGTTTGTGTATGTACTTTTTTCGTCCGGCTTATTATTTTTTTATAGGCTTGGGCTCTTTGAGGGCTGGAGTTGCTATGTTGGGGCAACTCCGGTATCCTCAGCTGTAATTTGGCACTTTAGTATGTTAGTGGTGCTACGATAAGCCAATACACAGGGCGCTTTTTCACATTGTGAATGATTCCTTTTTTATTACCATTCTAGGGTTTGGACAACTTATACAGCTTTTTTGATATTTAGACTTAGCGCCCTATATCTGAGGTATATCGATAACTTCACTCAGGTAGTATTTTCACTATATGGGAGACGCTCCATATTATTCCATCTACTGGCTACAGTCCCCATGTGGCTACTGGACACCTGTGTGATATATCCTTGCACGGGTTAATAGCCTTTCTCCATTGTCCACCATGTGAAGTGAAGGCATTGTGAAGGTATTCAGTTACACTTGAGCTTGCATAAGAGGGACATTTTCGGGAAGCTACCTTCTTATTACTTTTATAGTGTTCTATATCTATATTTCAGTAGTTTTTAATTAATAAATATTATACTCATTTTATATTGATGATAGAGTGGTATGCTATTTGAGAGTGCAGTATTTGGGCTTCTTTTTCTTTCTTTTTTCGGATTCTGCAGCTGTCAGCTAAAGCGCTGACTTTGTTCAAACAGGGAAGGAGAGGTAACTTTAGAGAGGTGTATCTCTCATACCATAAAGGTTTGAGAGATAATCCTTACATCATTTTTTTTTATTTTTTTTTTATGCCTACAATATTAAATAAATGTAAATTTAAGTATTACTATCCCTTTAAGTATACACTAAGAAGGATGTTTATGCATCCTCTACAATATTCCTTAATTGTTTTCTTAACTATCCTTATTTTATTTTTCTACAGATCAATCATGAAGCAAGTTTACATGGTAAGAAACACAGAAAAGATTTGTATGTCCACCCTGCCATAAGGATACTGATGTAAAAAAAAAATTGGATTTATATTGGTGCAGACCAAGTTCACAATAGGGGACAAATGAAAATTCACATTCATTTAAATTAGACTTGTAACCCTTTGAATGCTAGAAAGGTCACCAACGCGTTTCTTCTCAATGGGTCGGAGAACTCACTAATATTCAGTTTGTTATAAGTCATATTCAAATCAATGGAAAGCTATGAAATTGTATCTGTTTCATTTGTTGCTGTTGGTTTGCTCCACAGTTTCTTCAATGGGAATATGCATTAAGATTGGAGATGACTTCTCCAGTGACATCACATCTCCAGTTCCTATGTTATTCTGTACAGCCTATGCACCGAGATTTCTCTAGAGAGAGATCTTAGTGTATACACTCCATAGAGTTTACTATTAGAATGTTGCCTTTTACCTGGAGACCCATGTCGCACCAGGTCACCCAGGGGAAACTGCAGCTGCACACAAGAACATTGCACAGCAATGCCGGTGCAGGATCCCCCCAATAAAAGTCATTGACCTCATCTGCCTGTGTTGCCTGCAGCCATAGACACTGCAAACCACAGGATGGAACTAGAAAGAGGAAATAATTAATGATGTTTGTGGGCGACCATTTAGATGACTCTCATTTTATGTGGGTGACATTCTGATGTTGCCCTTTTGGCTCAGGCGAAATTCTTATGACGCCCTTATGAATGTCGCCAGGTAGAAGGCGACATTTTAATTGGAATGGATACCCTCCATAGTATTACATGGGAACTGGAACGTTTATCACACTGTACAGGTTATCTCCACTTTATTTCCTCTTTATCACACCTTAGTGTATAACCCCTCAGTTGTTATCGTATATCAGCCTCAATATTCAACAGCTGAATTTTTTTGTATTTCTTTTTATATTAATAGAGAATGAAGTGGATGGTGGTGAATTAAGAGAGGACATTCCCCAAATTAATCAAGGTGAGTGGTCTTTGTTATTAACTGTTTCATTGCCAGATTGGTGAGCCCCCCTCTGTCATTAAAATGTGCTCGCACCTATGGGAATTATCTACATTTTATAGCTGTGTGAAGAAGAGAGGCGTAATGTACACACAATGCATATAGAGAGAGGTACAGTGATAAATCTTGCAATACACAAAAAATGGAAGGAGATAACGTTATTGGCTGAATGAACTGGATTTAAATTACAGATATAAAGGAGTTAACCATTTTGAATTAAAATGTATACGTTATAGGGCTTTTACTGCTGAGTAAAATAATGGTACTCTCCCTGCTTGCAGTTATTTTATTAAAAAGTTATAACTGTTCAGATTGTCAAGAAGTGAGTGACAGCATGATTACTTCCTGTAAGTTCAAATGAGGAATGACTCAGCAGTTTGTATCACATTCTATTGAGAGCGGCTTGTCAGTGACACCTCTCTCATAGAATGCAACAGAATACCTCATTGAAATCTGACCACTATAGGGTACTGTTATTGCAGTTTCAACTGTAATAACTCTGGAAGGATGCATCTCCCAGCAGTGGGAGTACCCTTATTTTACTCAGCAGCAAAAGTCCTATAGTTTTTTTTTTTTAATAAAAATGTTTACTGCTCCTGCAATCCATTGAATGCAAGATATGTCTCTATATCATGGCCAAGTGATGGGCTTCAGGCATCTTTATCATCCATGGTGTTTAAAGAAGAACTAACCTCCTAATAATACCACTCCCCTACACTTACCTTACTATGGCCAGAATAAACAAGTTTTTCCCTTGCTCCCTGGTTCAAGAGATAACATCTTCAATCAGCCCTTGAGGTAATGTCTGTGGAGCCAGACATGACAGTTGCTAGCAGGACCACAGGACCTCAAACTTAGCTCATGTAACATTAACCCTTTATGGACCAGAGGAGCTTCACCTCTTTCTTTCCCCCTTTTCCTTTCTTTTAACCGTTTGCTTATTGCTCTCCCTATTTTCTCAACAGCCTTCATCCCCCCTTGTCTCTCTGCTCCTGTTTGCCCCCTCCTCTTTATCTCTTTGTCTCTCTCTGACAGCCCAGCCTTGTTTCATTGTCCCACTGGTAATCACAGTGCCACACATACACTGTCTGTCACCCTAGTCTTGTTCCACTGTCCCACTGGTAATCACAGTGCCACACATACACTGTCTGTCACCCTAGTCTTGTTCCACTGTCCCACTGGTAATCACAGTGCCACACATACACTGTCTGTCACCCTAGTCTTGTTCCACTGTCCCACTGGTAATCACAGTGCCACACATACACTGTCTGTCACCCTAGTCTTGTTCCACTGTCCCACTGGTAATCACAGTGCCACACATACACTGTCTGTCACCCTAGTCTTGTTCCACTGTCCCACTGGTAATCACAGTGCCACACATACACTGTCTGTCACCCTAGTCTTGTTCCACTGTCCCACTGGTAATCATAGTGCCACACATACACTGTCTGTCACCCTAGTCTTGTTCCACTGTCCCACTGGTAATCACAGTGCCACACATACACTGCTTGTCACCCTAGTCTTGTTCCACTGTCCCACTGGTAATCATAGTGCCACACATACACTGTCTGTCACCCTAGTCTTGTTCCACTGTCCCACTGGTAATCACAGTGCCACACATACACTGTCTGTCACCCTAGTCTTGTTCCACTGTCCCACTGGTAATCACAGTGCCACACATACACTGTCTGTCACCCTAGTCTTGTTCCACTGTCCCACTGGTAATCACAGTGCCACACATACACTGTCTGTCACCCTAGTCTTGTTCCACTGTCCCACTGGTAATCACAGTGCCACACATACACTGTCTGTCACCCTAGTCTTGTTCCACTGTCCCACTGGTAATCATAGTGCCACACATACACTGTCTGTCACCCTAGTCTTGTTCCACTGTCCCACGGGAAATCACAGTGTCACACATACACTGTCTGTCACCCTAGTCTTGTTCCACTGTCCCACTGGTAATCACAGTGCCACACATACACTGCTTGTCACCCTAGTCTTGTTCCACTGTCCCACTGGTAATCGCAGTGCCACACATACACTGCTTGTCACCCTAGTCTTGTTCCACTGTCCCACTGGTAATCACAGTGCCACACATACACTGTCTGTCACCCTAGTCTTGTTCCACTGTCCCACTGGTAATCGCAGTGCCACACATACACTGTCTGTCACCCTAGTCTTGTTCCACTGTCCCACTGGTAATCACAGTGCCACACATACACTGTCTGTCACCCTAGTCTTGTTCCACTGTCCCACTGGTAATCACAGTGCCACACATACACTGTCTGTCACCCTAGTCTTGTTCCACTGTCCCACTGGTAATCATAGTGCCACACATACACTGTCTGTCACCCTAGTCTTGTTCCACTGTCCCACGGGAAATCACAGTGTCACACATACACTGTCTGTCACCCTAGTCTTGTTCCACTGTCCCACTGGTAATCACAGTGCCACACATACACTGTCTGTCACCCTAGTCTTGTTCCACTGTCCCACTGGTAATCACAGTGCCACACATACACTGCTTGTCACCCTAGTCTTGTTCCACTGTCCCACTGGTAATCGCAGTGCCACACATACACTGCTTGTCACCCTAGTCTTGTTCCACTGTCCCACTGGTAATCACAGTGCCACACATACACTGTCTGTCACCCTAGTCTTGTTCCACTGTCCCACTGGTAATCGCAGTGCCACACATACACTGTCTGTCACCCTAGTCTTGTTCCACTGTCCCACTGGTAATCACAGTGCCACACATACACTGTCTGTCACCCTAGTCTTGTTCCACTGTCCCACTGGTAATCACAGTGCCACACATACACTGTCTGTCACCCTAGTCTTGTTCCACTGTCCCACTGGTAATCACAGTGCCACACATACACTGTCTGTCACCCTAGTCTTGTTCCACTGTCCCACTGGTAATCATAGTGCCACACATACACTGTCTGTCACCCTAGTCTTGTTCCACTGTCCCACGGGAAATCACAGTGTCACACATACACTGTCTGTCACCCTAGTCTTGTTCCACTGTCCCACTGGTAATCACAGTGCCACACATACACTGTCTGTCACCCTAGTCTTGTTCCACTGTCCCACTGGTAATCGCAGTGCCACACATACACTGTCTGTCAGCCTAGTCTTGTTCCACTGTCCCACTGGTAATCACAGTGCCACACATACACTGCTTGTCACCCTAGTCTTGTTCCACTGTCCCACTGGTAATCGCAGTGCCACACATACACTGCTTGTCACCCTAGTCTTGTTCCACTGTCCCACTGGTAATCACAGTGCCACACATACACTGTCTGTCACCCTAGTCTTGTTCCACTGTCCCACTGGTAATCGCAGTGCCACACATACACTGTCTGTCACCCTAGTCTTGTTCCACTGTCCCACTGGTAATCACAGTGCCACACATACACTGTCTGTCACCCTAGTCTTGTTCCACTGTCCCACTGGTAATCACAGTGCCACACATACACTGTCTGTCACCCTAGTCTTGTTCCACTGTCCCACTGGTAATCACAGTGCCACACATACACTGTCTGTCACCCTAGTCTTGTTCCACTGTCCCACTGGTAATCATAGTGCCACACATACACTGTCTGTCACCCTAGTCTTGTTTCACTGTCCCACGGGAAATCACAGTGTCACACATACACTGTCTGTCACCCTAGTCTTGTTCCACTGTCCCACTGGTAATCACAGTGCCACACATACACTGTCTGTCACCCTAGTCTTGTTCCACTGTCCCACTGGTAATCGCAGTGCCACACATACACTGTCTGTCAGCCTAGTCTTGTTCCACTGTCCCACTGGTAATCGTAGTGCCACACATACACTGCTTGTCACCCTAGTCTTGTTTCAGTGTTCACTGGTAATCGCAGTGTCACACATACACTGTCTGTCACCCTAGTCTTGTTCCACTGTCCCACTGGTAATCGCAGTGCCACACATACACTGTCTGTCAGCCTAGTCTTGTTCCACTGTCCCACTGGTAATCGCAGTGCCACACATACACTGTCTGTCAGCCTAGTCTTGTTCCACTGTCCCACTGGTAATCGCAGTGCCACACATACACTGTCTGTCAGCCTAGTCTTGTTCCACTGTCCCACTGGTAATCACAGTGCCACACATACACTGTCAGACACCCCATCTTTTTTCCCATTGGTAGTCAGTCCACTGTTAATCACAATACCACATATACTGTCACAGAACCACACATTCACTGTCTGTAAATCTAGTCTTGTTGCAATGTCCTTGTTACAGTTATCCTCATGTATACTCACCTGGTGTCCCCCTTATGATTGTCTATATAAGCACTTAATCCCCGCACTTATTGTACCCTTTCTGTACTAAATGTAAACTGTAAAGTGCTAAGTACACTGGATGGCTCTATGTAAATAAACATACAATACAATATACAAAATGTCTGCTGGTAGTCACAGATACACACTCACATACACTGTCTGACATCTCAGACTTCTTTTATTCTCCCACTGGATATCTTGTTCTACTGTCACACTAGTTGTCACAGAACTGCCCAAACACTGACTTTCACACCATTCTTGTTCCAGTGTCCACAGGTAGTCACACAACCACATATTATCGGTTTGACACCCAAGCCTTGTTCCACTGTTCAGCATTATCACATACACACTGTCTGATTCCACAGACTTGTTTAAAAGTCCACTGATAATCACAGCTTTGTTCCACTGTCTACCATTATTTAATTATTTTCTTATATTTTTCTGCAATATTTTTCAAGTTCTCTTAATGGTGCAATACTCCAATGAATTCTGGGATGTCAGAGCAGCATGCAGCCGTGCTGCCATCCCAGAATTCCATGACGTGCCAGGACCATCAAAGTCTTTAAGTTCCAGAACTGGCGTGACGGTCCTGTCATGTCGTGTGTCCTTAACGGGTTAAAAATAAGAAGACTACCTTTGGAACACAATTCACCACATGTTGTAATAAAGACCTTCCAAATTGATCAACCTTAACCCTTTGAATACCTTGAAACAATGTCTTGGAGATCTGTAATTCAAGGGGATATTTAAGGAAATTTCACAGGTCTGGTATGTTTGTAGCTATGTAGCTCTTGATGACCAGACTTACCCCCCTCCCTGTCTTATCAGTGACAGAAAACTGGATTAACCCGAGGTCTGTGACCCTCAAGTCAATCGAAGGCCCCCTACATTTATGGTTAAAGGGATAGTAATGTTACACAATAAATGCAGCTCCAATTAATCTTCATAGTATTTGGACCATGGAGAGTGTTATTTCAATACTGTCAGAGTTGTAGTTCAAGAGTAATTGGAAGATAAAGTATCCCCTCCCGCGCCTTTTACTGATGTAACACTGCTCAGCTCAGAACAGAAAGGTGGTGTCCAGATGGCTTGCAGAGAGGGACAATCTTCAATTAGCATAAGGGAAAAAACCTGAAAACCTGCCAATGGGGGCAGGATTTTCATTGTTCTCACAGTAAGAAGATTGTCCCTTGCTGCAAGCTGTCTGGTCTTAGGACCAGATTCCATATCTGAGGGGAGGTGGCTTACATTAGGTAAAAGGGGTAGGAGGGGGATACTTTATCATTCAATTACTCTTTTACTACAACTCTGAAAATATTGAAATAGCACTCTCTATGGCCCAAATACTATGAAGATTAATTTGAGCTGCTTTTTTGTGAATATTACTATCCCTTTAAAAACTGTAGTCTTTGAAAAAAAAAAAAATAGATTAACCCCTTGGATGCTTGAGAGAGCTCCAATGCATTGCAAGGTGTGACATTATCTTCTCTTCCCATTGTACCAGAAAACAGACTGGGGGCAGCAGAAGAAACTGATGAGGGCCACATTCAACCCCAGGGCAACCTGCTGCTGTCCACTGCTCTATCCTATATAATAATTTGCTAGAAAGTTTGTAACGATGCAGTCATGCACAGTAGAGACTGCCCGTGATAAGGCTGATACAGCCGCGGCATGGGCACTCATTACTGAGAATGACTGCACCGTGACTGTCTGGCACTGTAACAGCCGCGGCGTGGGCAGTCTCTACTGAAAAATTGATTAGATTCCTAAAATTCTAAATCACAATGAGCAGTGAGTGCAGCACAGGCTGTTAGTGATCAGTTTAATTTGTGAAATAATACAATATCCTCTTCTGTTTCATTATCAGGACTAGACCTTTTCGAGGGAGACATCATGTTAACAGTAAGTATTCTCATAGCAATGTTATTCCTCCTTAGTGTACCAGTCAGGCAGGACTAGATCTATAGTTCAGACACCTCCAAACAATGAAGTCAAGGTGCACCTAACTGGACCCAGAACAACAGCTCCACAATGTGATGCCCTTTCCTGTACCCTATACACAGTTTCCTGGCAACACTTAAATTTTGATTTACATATACTTAATAGTGATGAGCAAAACAATGCAGTAAATTTGCACTTGATCCAGAAAAGGCTTTTTTATAAGATAAAGCTGTTTCATAAAAAATAGAAGTAGGCACGTACCCAGTGTCCAAGTCCAGGGGAAGTCATTTGATCAAGGTAGGGAACATTTCCTTTTCCTCTCTCTATTTCTTCCACCCAATCCCCAGTGATCCCTTGCCCTGTGCCTACTACCCTTCATTCCATCCCCTCATCCAGCTCCCCTCCCTTTCACCTCATCTGTGCTGCTATCTTCCATTCCATCTCCTCCTCTCCTGTTCCCCCATTCTATTTCCTCTGCCCCCACTCATCTCTTCTGGCCTTCCCCTCTTCCATCTCCTTTAGCCCACTTCTTCCTTCCATGTGCTCTGGTCTGCTCTGCTCTTCTCTTTCCATTTGCTGTTGCCCAATCTTCTCCCTGCTTTTTCCCTGAGACAACTCCCCCCATCTCTGGCACACTTCAGTTCCTTCCATGCCCTCTGGCATGGCCCCTCTTTTTTAAATTCCCTGACCTGCTCCCCTCATTTACATCTTCTCCAGCTCTCCCACTCTTCCATATTCACTGGCCTACTACCCTTCCTTCCATCTCCTCCAGCCCTCCCACTCTTCCATATTCACTGGCTTACAACCCTCACTTCCATCTCCTCCAGCTCTCTCACTCTTCCATATTCACTGACCTACTACCATCACTTCCATCTTCTCCAGCCCTCCCACTCTTCCATATTCACTGGCCTACTACCCTCACTTCCATCTTCTCCAGCCCTCCCACTCTTCCATATACACTGGCCTACTACCCTTCCTTCCATCTCCTCTAGCCCTCCCACTCTTCCATATTCACTGGCCTACTACCCTCCCTTCCATCTTCGCCAGCTCTCTCACTCTTCCATATTCACTGACCTACTACCCTCACTTCCATCTTCTCCAGCCCTCCCACTCTTCCATATTCACTTGCCTACTACCCTCACTTCCATCTTCTCCAGCTCTCTCACTCTTCCATATTCACTGACCTACTACCCTCACTTCCATCTTCTCCAGCCCTCCCACTCTTCCATATTCACTGACCTACTACCCTCCCTTCCATCTTCGCCAGCTCTCTCACTCTTCCATATTCACTGACCTACTACCCTCACTTCCATCTTCTCCAGCTCTCTCACTCTTCCATATTCACTGGCCTACTACCCTCACTTCCATCTTCTCCAGCCCTCCCACTCTTCCATATTCACTGGCCTACTACCCTCACTTCCATCTTCTCCAGCCCTCCCACTCTTCCATATTCACTGACCTACTACCCTCACTTCCATCTTCTCCAGCCCTCCCACTCTTCCATATTCACTGACCTACTACCCTCACTTCCATCTTCTCCAGCCCTCCCACTCTTCCATATTCACTTGCCTACTACCCTTCCTTCCATCTTCTCCAGCCCTCCCACTCTTCCATATTCACTGGCCTACTACCCTTCCTTCCATCTCCTCCATCCATCCCACTCTTCCATATTCACTGGCCTACTACTCTCCCTCCATCTGCTCCAGCCCTCCCACTCTTCCATATTCACTGGCCTACTACCCTCCCTTCCATCTGCTCCAGGCTTAACACTCTTCATTATTGACTGGCTTACTACCCTCCCTTCCATCTCCTCCAGCCGTTCCACTCTTCCATATTTACTTGCCTACTAACCTTCCTTCTATCTTCTTCAGCCCTCCCACTCTTTCATATCGACTGGCCTACTACCCTCAATTCCATCTCCTCCAGCCCACTCCCCTCCTTACATCCTCTCTGGCTCACTCCCCTCCTTTCAGTGTGTATGGATCTGGATAAGTTTGGATGGACTGAGAATGCTGGACATTTCTCTCATCAAATAATGAATATGCTGGCCAAAAAGGGAAACATTAATGCAAAATTAACATACAAACTGGACAATGCAACAGTGTTTAAACTGCTAAATGAATTCAAAAACATGTACCAGTAATGAGGATGTTAAGCAGGGGCAGAGGTCACATTCACATCTTGTCATGGAGAGAGTGACCAGCATGACCAAGACTCTAAAAAATTGGCACCCTAGGGGTTACTTACTATGCCTACTGGGTAATGTGGCCCTTACTAATTCATATTTTTTCCAATAGAAAGATGCTCGGAATGCTCTAAGAGATGATTCCTATAGATGGACTTTCCCCATTCCATACATACTGGCTGATAACTTGGGTAACTGTTTCTTTTCGTTATTCTTATTGTTAAATAAGCAGAATCACACAAAATAGTTTCTTATACACATTTTTAATATAACTGTTTTGAACACATATTAAACAATAGCTCAGTAATTTAAGCAATATGTCAAGAGCTAAATTAGTGCAGTACTGGAATTAATCACATCAATTAACATTTAGTCACTTGAAACCAACACAGATGCTTCCTTATAAGTTGGATGCCCCTCTGGTACTCAAAAGGTTAATTTCCCAGCACCTGGGTAAAATAACACACACACACATATATACATATACATATTTATATATCACTCTTTTGTTTTAGATCTTAATGCTAAAGCAGTTATACTGAAGTCTTTTGAAATGTTTCGCCTTAAATCCTGTGTGGATTTTAAACCATATGAAGGAGAGTCTACTTATATCCATTTCCAAAAATTTGGTGGGTAAGTAGAAATTATTAAACTTGACTTAGGTGATAGTTGCTACTATCTATCTATCTATCTATCTATCTATCTATCTATCTATCTATCTATCTATCTATCTATCTATCTGTCTATCTGTATCTACCTATCTATATGATGTAAATATGACCTAGATTACAGTACAGCAGATAAGTGTTATGGCGGGTGTTATCTAATAAGTTCTCATTGAAGTCTATGAAGAAATTTGTAGAAAAAACCTTGATAAAAATTACCAACTGCTAAGGAATCCAGTGCTATATTTTTAAAGGGATAGTAATACTTCATTTTATCTTTATTTTATTTTGTAGGCATTAAAAAAACATGAAGAACAACATTAGTCTTATCTCTCAAACCTTTATGGTTATGGTTGGTTATGGTTATGGTTGGATATTCACAAGAAAATTTTCCCTCACTGAGTTTTATAGAACAGATTCTCACGGAAGCCTATGGAGGAATTTGTAGCTAAAACCCTTCATAAATCAGTTGTAATTTAATCCAGGCCATTTTTCCAATTGAAGTCTATGAGTAGATAACACCCTTGATAAAATTATCAACTTCAATTTAATCCAGTCCTAAGCATGAGCACAAAACGTATAAGGAGAAATTGGAGTTGTAAGCAGAGTGCCTCAGTCTTTAGTTCTGGGCCCAATGTTTTTTAACTAGTGAGCTTGATGTGGGTATTGACAATCATGTTTCGATCTTTGCTGATGACATTAAGCTGTGTAAGGAAACACATAAAAAACAGGATGTTTTTTCTCTCTGCAGAAATAGGTGGATAAACTGAGTGATAAACTGATATTTAGTGAGCCTTCAATTTGTTTTTAAGGTGTTGGTCCATGGTTGGGGACTTGAAGACAGGACAGAACCTTTCCATTGGAGAGCGCTGTGATTACAAGGCTATTGTGGAACACGAGATTCTTCATGCTCTCGGATTTTATCACGAGCAATCACGTTCTGACCGGGATGACTATGTTCAGATCTGGTGGGATGAAATCACAAGCGGTCAGTATATATATATATTACATATGACATTTACCAATAGCCTCAATATTTATTTATTTAAATATGTAGTTTATTGATTGCATACTGAAAATATACATTTATGAATACATTACACTAGCAGTAAGAAAAAAACAAAGACACAGAAAAAGGGTTGGAGGAGAAGGTGGTTGCCACAATTCTCTAAATGCTTGGCTTTGCATAGGTGAACAAAGATTGGTCATTATCAGTATTAGCTATTTGCATTCAGTCATAGCTTGAACTCAATCAGCATGATCAGCTTCATGGATGTAGGAATGCATTTCAAGGTTTATATTTCAAATGGGAATAAACTGAGCATGCTCACTGATTGTTACTCTGTCTACGGCAAGCGTGGGCAATTACTTTGGCCTGAGGCCCACATCTCTGCGAAACATCTAAACATACCTGGCAACTCTCAAGGTCTGGCCCTGAAAATCAAGGTTTTGACCAAAATCTCAGGGTCTTTGGGGTAGGGCCAAATTCTCAGGGTGAAAGAATCCAGTGTTATCTACAACATTATCTGAACCAGTTCAAAGTTTCTTTATTCTCTAAATTGGTGCTATTTGTAGCAGAAAAGCATAGGCAGACGTTCTAATTGTCTGGTTACAGCAGTTATATCACCAAATTGTAGCCTGTAAATGGTTCCTTGGGGGCTGACTAGAGACCTTTGGGTTAGCCCACAGAGGGACATTTTGCCTATAATTTACACTGTGGGGAATGTTAAGATTTAATATTTCAATATCTCAGGCTCAGTTCATTTTGATGCATGTATGTTATGTGTGGCTGTTTCTTGTACCTCTGATCATACACTAATTAAGCAGCTGGAATGGATCAATGGATTAAGCAGAATGGATCAATTCTGTCTCTCTTTGCAGTGATAGAATGAAACAGTGTATCAGACGTGTACTTTGTGGGAGAAAGCCACAAGTGTTATCTTCTCTCTCATACAGCCATCTATTCTAGACAAAAAGGACAGATTTATCCTTTAAGTGAGAGAGGTATGCAATGCATTGCTTTGCTTCCCCCAACACTCAAAGGGTTTCCTACAGTGATAACTGGTATTTTTCCCTTGTCTGATCTAGTAGTAGCTTTCTGTACGCGAGGTTTCTTCATGGAAGTAAAGGGTTTAGCAGGTCTCTCCCAAAATGCATGGAACTGGTCTCTTCTTTAACCCTTTGAGTGCCAGAGGGGTATGCAATGCATTGCATGCCCTATCTGGCACTCAAAGTGTTAATGTTCTTAAGTACAACAATAACATTATTTTAGAGGAGGATGTCTCTCATTACCATAGGCAACAGAAAGTGGCGAGGTACCAAGCCCATGGCTCAATCAACTGTATAAACTAATTAGTCAATATTGCTCTAATTCTGGAGTTGTCAACCTAGTATCTCTAACTCCAGCTGTTGTTGGACTACAATTCTCATCTTTGTCAGCTAGCCAATAAATGCTGGAGTCCAGCTGATTACTCACCACTGCTCTGAGCTGTATGGTGAGTGCTAATTATATAAATAATTACCTCTTCTGCAACCTATATGTACTTGGACAAGAGTATATATATATATATATATATATATATATATATATATATATATATAAAAAATACAGGAGAGCGCTAGTCTGTATTCTTAAAATATAAAATACGAAGAGACATGTATATACAAAAAGGTATCCAATATTTATTAATAGACCCCCTTAAAACATCAAAAACATAATATATACCAAAATCACTATACTGGGTCCGAGCTCAAGAACCAGTATATGTGTAGATGTAGAAAATACACAAATAATATATCATATCACATTAAAATAAACAGCATCAACACATCAATATAATGAGAAAAATGTGCTGTAACAACAATTATAATGCTATCTTTAAAAAGTCAATGCGGGTATGTGTTAGGACACAATCCAAAATACCACTTGTAACAGTCCCGTTTTGGTGCTACAATGTTAAACGGTATCCGCTATCTGGATAGTATCAAGCGGGCAGTGAAACAAAGTTAGCTGTCACCTCTTAGCCGTAGATATGGCTAGATGTATTCACTCCCGACTACTGGTAGCACAGTGACCGTACTCCTTATACCTTATACGGGCAGTGCATAACCCTCCAACTGCATCCACTCCCGACCAAGGCTGGAACACCGTCTCCAATGCAAACCTTCGCGGGCAGTGTAGGTAATCAGCTGTAAGCTCTCCGGCTGTAACTGAGCTCAGATAATCAGTTCACTCCCGACTCCGACACAGATAGCTACCTCTCCGTAGTAATCTCTGTAAACAGCACCAAACCAGTGGTATAGTGTCCACACTCCTCCCGCAATGATAGCAACCAACAATAAAAGTCCTTTCAACAAGGGGGCCCCCTCAATCTCCAACGCGTTTCGTGTATATATAACACTTCTTCAGGGATTTAGAAAACTAAATCCATACATCTCTCTCTTTTTTTATATACTCACATTCATAATGATCAATGAGTTTCAGCTGTAACCAACAGAAGTGAAAATTTAACCCTTACATACACTACTCCAAAATGGAGCTAAAAAACAACATTAACTCTTAAAGCCACAAATCTCAAAATTACCCCTTTTGCAAATATTTTTTTAAAAAGCTTTAAAATAAGTCTTACACTGTTACTCTATTAGATACTGCATCCTTTCTCTATATATGAGGCATGTTAATGGAGGGATAGTACCTGAGATTTAATTAAATACTATAGTATTTCATAACTGTGCTAAATACACATCCACCAAATCATACAAAAGTATGCACATCAATTTTCTCATTAAGCCCCTTTGGCACAAGTGAATCCATGTTGTAAATCCAGAACGATTCCCTCTGGCACAATTCATGGTATCTCCTGCTCCCTCTGGACTCAGATATATATTGAAGTGGTAATAAAGTAATCCCATCTACCTTACCCTCATGTTTTTCTATAAAGTGTGAAACTAAAGGACATTTAATATCACAAGCTAAAATCGCTCTTCTGTGTTCTAAAAACCTATGTTTAACTCTGCGTTTAGTACGACCAATGTAATATTTTTTACACGGACATCTAATACTATAAACAACATACTTTGAATTACAATTTATATAGTGTTTTATGTGATGTACATATTGTTTGGAGTCAATAAACATTTGTGTATTGTGCATAATAAATTTGCAAGTTATGCACCTAGCCATATCACATCTAAAAATCCCTTTCATCTTATCCTCCCCAACCTGTTCCATCCTTGGTTTCCTTTTAGACAATATATTTTTCAAGTTTTTAGAGGGCGCCTTTTCCCCAGTTTGGGGGCCGTTCTTTTGTAGATTTTATTTTATATATATATATATATATATATATATATATATATATATATATGACAAAAATAAATGTAAAGGGAAAAATAGAGAAAACAAGTGATAACATGCATCTGGCATGTTTTTCACACATCTGATTGGACAGAGTAGGACACCAATCACAAGTTAATCTAAGAACAGTGATGATCTACTCAATCTGAGAACCACAGGCTACTCCGTAGACAGACAGACAGATGAAGAAATATTGTGCCTTATATATAAAAGCAAAATTCAGTCATTTTAGAGCATTTCAATCAATTAACATGTTTATTTATGTGACTAAGCTTGCCCCTGAATTGCTCCATTTTGTCTTTGTACATAAGGCCCATAGTGCTGTTGTAAAGGGATGTCTTAAAAAATGGTATAGTTTCCTTGAACTGACGAATCCCTTAGTTTCCCCTCCGGCTTGGATGAAGTGGCAGATAGAGCTTCAGGTGGGGATTCAGGTGATAGAGAGAAGTGGATTCATCGTTGGAGTGAGGTAAGGAAAACTACACATTGTTTGAACTTACAGGAGATTCATTTAAAAATATTGAATAGGTTGTACATGATCCCTCGGGTGATTGCCAGGTTTGATTCAACTGTAATGGATTTGTGCTGGAGATGTAAAAAGGAGAGGGGTACTTTTGAACACATCTGGTGGTCATGTGAGGGAACCACGGCCACTTGGGAAAACCTTTTCTGTATTATTTTAGACATGGTGAATGCAATTATATCACCTCAAGCAGATAGGACTCTGTTACATTTAGACCTAGGGTTTCTTACCAGTAATAAAAGGGCATTAGCAAACCAACGCTTTCTTGCACTGAAAATTTGCATAGCAAGAGCTTTGAAAAAGCAGGAGGGAATCTCTTGGGGTTCTGTTAGAAATCAAATCAGGCATTAATCTAAGATGGAGAAAGAATTGTATGTGGTAAATAGGAGACAACATGTGTATTACTCAGTCTGGAATGTTTGGTTGAACAGTATCCATAATAATCAGGAGGTATTGGATAGTCCTGATATATAGATGGGCAGGTGGGGCCTCTGGGATTTGACTCTTGTTAGCTCCACACTGTTTAAAGATATGGATGTGATGGGAGATGGGAGAAGCGGATTATGTTGTGAGATGTGGGATATGGAATAATATATATTATTTATATATATTGTGAGGTGTGGGATATGTTATAATATATATTATATATATATATATATATATACATATATATATATATCTTTTATAAAAATAATTCGCTAGAAAGTTAGTAACGACGCAGTCATGCTTAGTAGAGACTGCCCGTGACGAGGCTGGTATGGACAGGGTACTCCGAAGGAGTATCCCGCTCTGTATCAGCCACAGCGTGGGCAGTCTCTACTGAGCATGACTGCACTGTGACCGGCTGGCACTGTATCAGCCGTGGCGTGGGCAGTCTCTACTGAGCATGACTGCACTGTGACCGGCTGGCACTGTATCAGCCGTGGCGTGGGCAGTCTCTACTGAGCATGACTGCCCAGCGACCGGCTGGCACTGCATCAGCCACGGCGTGGGCAGTCTCTACTATGCATGACTGCCCAGCGACCGGCTGGCTGTGGCACTGTGGCCCATGTAACGGGCTCTTCAACTAGTATATATATTATACATATACATGTAATGGAATGGAAGACAAAAATTACCACTTGAATAATAGTGCAATATGATACTTCTACTTGCATCAAAGTTACAGAACATAGTTTATCTCATTGTTGGTCAATAAATCATCTGCACTTAGATTAGCTTTTCCTCTTTTTGTTTTTGCACCGCAATTGAGTTGTTACAGACAAAATTATGTCCTTTTACTTAGCAATTTGTTACTTTTTTTGGTGGTAAAGGTAAAAAAAAATTTCAAAATAAGGGTAAAAACTGGGTAAAAGTGGCTGCGGTTATCAGAAATGATCGAAAAATGGATAAAGCCATAAACAGGATAGTTGTCTTGAGATTAGATGCCAATAAGTTAAAGGGATAGTAATACTTTGTTTTATCTTTATTTTATTTTGTAGGCATTAAAAAAAAAAGAAGAACGATATGTTTTATCTCTCAAACCTTTATGGTTTGAGAGATATTCACAAGCAAAGTTTCCCCTCCCGCCCCTTTTACCTAGTGTAAGCCATCTCTTCTCAGATGTGTAATGCAGTCCATAGACCAGACAGATAACAGAAGGGGACAATCTTCTTCCTATGAGAACAATGAAAGCCTTGACACGTTTTTCAGCTTTTTCCTTACCTTAATTGAAGATTGTCTCTCTCTGCAGTCTACCTGGGCACCTCCCTTCTGCTCTGGCTGAGCAGTGTTACATCAGTAAAAGGGGAGGGAGGGGGATACTTTGTCATTGAATTACTCTTGAACTACAACTCTGACAGAATTGATATAACACTCTCCAAAGTCCAAATACTATGATGATTAATTAGAGCTGCTTTTATTATGAAACATTACTATCCCTTTATGTTCACTGGAACTCTTATCTCTTATTTGTTTACGTCTCTCATGCCATACATTGCCTCCTTTTCATTTTTTTTTTTACAAATGCTGACTAGGAGTATGACAATTCATGTTTAGGCGATTATGTCCCTTTAACCGTTTGTGTGCCAGAGAAGTATGTATAACATTGCATTGCAATGGGATGCCTACATTTCTGGCACTCAAAGGGTTAAAAATATCTTTTATAGCCTTTTCCAATTGCACTTTTAATGAAATGCATTTTTTTTCACAGGCATGGAACACAATTTTAATAAATACGAAGATGACTTCATCACTGATTTAAACACACCCTATGATTATGAATCTGTCATGCATTACGGCCCTCTCTCCTTCAATAAGAATGAAGGAATTCCTACAATTACAGCCAAAATCCCAGCATTCGATGATATCATTGGACAACGTCTGGATTTCTCTGAAATAGATTTAGAGCGCCTGAATCGCATGTACAACTGCAGTAAGTACAAGCAGAATCAGATTGTCATCTGTATAAATAGGATTACATGCTGTCAATCTGAAATGTTCTGTCAATGAAGGCAAAATGAGTGTTATAGGGAGAAAGGGAGGGGACAAGAAATATTTTTTTGGTGGCATATGACATTATTTTTAAACCTAGATGTGGCCATTGCCTTAAAAGAGTTGCTTCCGCTTAGCTTCAAATGCAATTATCATGTCTTAGTAACATATCTCCCAACATTTCAAATTGCCAAAGAGGGACACTTGTGTTTTAGGGGGTGTTGCTGGGGGCGTGGCTGATAGGCGAGGCATTTCCGATAATTTTCAGGCTATTTCATAACCTATTGACACCTCCTTGTGTAATGTAATAAATGACTTCTAACAAGACCAAAGTATTTTATTTGCACTCACTAATTTATAAACACATATACTGACGTTTAAAAAAACAATAATGTGAGATTTATTGCTGTGGAGCAATATGATACACTTATATACACACCATGCAATCTGATCTCCTAAAAAGAGGGACATCAGGGTGCGAAAGAGGGACAGAGGGATTTGGGTCTAAAAGATGGACTGTCCCTCCTAAAGAGGGACACTTGGGAGGTATGTAGTAAGCTTGCTCAAATGGGAATAGACTTGGTCTGTTCTGTGGAGTCCAAAAGTGTCTCCTATCAACTACTTGGAAGGGAGGGACAGTTTTAGCTGAAACAAAAGTGTGTGGCTGTCAGCTATGAACCCTAGTTTTTCTTGCACACTCCCCATGGACCCTCTGTGTCGTGTGGATTAAGTCAGAGCTGCATTATGCGATTTGGAACACAAATGGGAAAACACAATTGGTGCCTGAAAAGAGCCCCACCCCCTGATGCGCCTTGGTGCAACAGTGCTGCACTGTGCAGGCCTATTTCCTTCCCTGTGCAATTTCCTGTGCATAGTCCTGCTGTATTGGGCTTGAAAGCTAGACATGGCTGGTCTATTGGGACTCCACAGGCAGCCCAGGAGTTTGGGGCTGAGATCTATAGTCTTCCAGTTTGTTTTCTAGCTAGAGAAGCAGTTTTATGACCCCATAACAGCTGGAAGGAGTTTACCCCCCAGGCTAATCATTGTAAAAAGACTTAAACTGCACGTTCCTAAGTACTATATGAAATAATATATATATAAGCAAAACTGTCATGGGGAGAAGCACATAAAATAGTAACTGTTTGGGTGCCAGAGAGGCATCTAACACATCAAAATGCATCAGATACCTATCTGGCACTCAAATAGTTAATATTGTAATGACAATCATATAACATATGGACTTGGAATCCAATTTGAAAATCTGGGTAAAAACAGAGATGCCAGGATTCAAGAAGAGGCAGCCAAAACCAAGGACTGTCCTCATACATAAGGGACAGTGAGCAGACAGGGATTCAAAGAAGTTCAGGAGGGAGGTACATTTCAGAGGAGTAAAAATGTTAGGTCAAGAGGCCATAGTCTAAAACTAGAGGGACAGAGAGGTTTGGAAAGATTTACTTTACTGAAAAGGTAGTAGAAACATGGAATATCCTACCAGCAGAGGTGGTAGAAGTTAATACAGTGACAGAATTTAAGCATGCATGGAATAGGCATAAGGCTGTCCTTAACATAAGAAAAGACCAAGGACCAAAAAAGGTATGAGGTTTTTACAGTAGGAAAATGGGCGACTAGATGGGCCGAACGGTTCTTATCTGCCGTCACATTCTATGTTTCTATGTAGCTATGTAGAAGACAAATACAATTACTTATTGATTTAAATAGGGATTTAACCCCTTGAATGCTTAAGTGGTCTCCAATGTGTGGTGAAGCTATGCTTTGGAGACCTTTCTAGCATTTAAAGAGTTTAAAGCTCCATTTAAAGGGACCCTATCACCCAAAAAACTTTGTTGATTTTGGAAAAGCTTTTAGAATCACATACATGTTGTATTTTTAAATCGGAAAATTATTTTTTAACATGTTTAGATTTGGCCCTACGTTACCTTCCCCACTTTCTGACACTGCCCAAAAGTGCATTACCCACCTCCCCTAGCACTGAAAGGGTTAATTGTCTGTGGGGGTGTGGGGGGGGGTTGGTAATGAAGAAGACAGGAATTACCTGCACAACATGCCTTAATTAGTATAATCTATACATTTAAATAACTCATAAACTAGTTCTCTATATAAAATGTAGGTAATACAATATATAGATGATGTAGAAAATGATTTCATAAACCTCTAGGGGGAGATGCACTAAGTGGGGCGATGTGTGTCTGGTGACACGTAGCGAGCACATCGCCTTGGAGATGGAAACATACAACGTCATATGTACTAAGAATTAAAAGACAAAAACAAAAGAAGAGAGGCACACACACCCTAAGTGTAAACCGCTTGAATAAATAACCACCACCGACAATGATCACCGTCTCAAGTGCTGCTGTTGTACTCACATGTTCATGAGGCAAAACTAGCCTCACAGTATGTCCGCATTCACTGGGTTACCCCCAGCGCAGGTATCTGTGTCACTCCCTCCTTCACTCTGTCCAATATCGGACAGAGTAAAGGAGGGAGTGACACAGAGGATATCGGGCAGAGTGAAGGAGGGAGTGACACAGGATATCGGACAGAGTGAAGGAAGGAGTGATGCAGAAGATATCAGACAGAGTGAAGAAGAGAGTGACACAGAGGATATCAGACAGAGTGAAGAAGAGAGTGACACAGAGGATATCAGACAGAGTGAAGAAGGGAGTGACACAGAGGATATCGGACAGAGTGAAGGAGGGAGTGATACAGAGGATATAGGACAGAGTGAAGGAGGGAGTGACACAGAGGATATCGGACAGAGTGAAGGAGGGAGTGACACAGAGGATATCTGACAGAATGAAGGAGGGAGTGACAGGATATCGGACAGAGTGAAGGAGGGAGTGACACAGAGGATATCGGACAGAGTGAAGGAAGGAGTGACACAGAGGATATCGGACAGAGTGAAGGAGGGAGTGACACAGAGGATATCGGACAGAGTGAAGGAAGGAGTGACACAGAGGATATCGGACAGAGTGAAGGAAGGAGTGACACAGAGGATATCGGACAGAGTGAAGGAGGGAGTGACACAGAGGATATCGGACAGAGTGAAGGAGGGAGTGACAGATACCTGCACTGGGGGTAATCCAGTGAATGTGGACATACTGTCAGGCTAGTTTTGCCTCATGAACATGTGAGTACAACAGCAGCACTTGAGACAGTGATCATTATCGGCGGTGGTTATCATTTATTCCAGCGGTTTACACTTAGGGTGTGTGTGCCTCTCTTCTTTTGTTCTTGTCTTTGCATGTATTGGAAGGTCAGCTGCCAACCATCACAGTAAAGAAGCAGCATCGCTGAGAAGAAGAATTAGAGATGATTCCAGTGACTATTGAACTATTGTTCTTGTATATAATAGGTTGTACGGTCATCAATTAGAACTGTTTGTGGAATAAGTGCTTGTTAGAAAGGAATTGTGTACTAAGAATTAACTATGCAAAGGATGGAGTGGTAAATGTACTCATTAGCATGCAGGGTTGTAGAACTGCAGGTGATGGGATGCCCTCCCTTACACATCGACAGCAGATCGACAACCCTGAAGTCTGAGGGCGTCCTCTCTGCTGCAGATTCCCTCATACTTAACCCTTTGAGTGCCAGAGGGGTGCACAACGCATTGCAAAGCAATGCTTTGTGTACCCCTCTGGCACTCTAAGGGTTAAGCAACACAGCACCACTCCCTTATCCAGTTCAGTGTCATAGGGATGTCCACTGCACACCCGCTGGCACTTAAGGGGTTACAACATTATCTGATATTGCCAGCATTCATTTATCATTTAGAGAATGGCAGAGAACCTATGGCATATCACAATTTCTCTGCCATTCTCTAAATGATAAGTTAATGCTGGAAATTTCTGTTAATGTTGTAAACCTTTCATTTCCACAGGGGTGTGTAATGAACGTCCGTATGGCACTGAATGGCTCCACAGAGAGATAGAGGGAGATCCCAACATCACCAACCTCAGGCTGGCGATATTGGAACTGTGAACTCCAACATCAGAGGCTGCTAACAGAGCTTAGTGCATGTGGTAAATAGCCATCTAAAATTTAAACACACCCACACGAATATGATAAAAGACCATTAACCCCTTATGGACCCTTGATGGTCCTGGCTTGTCATGGGATGGTGAGCGATAAGGCCCCATGACATGCCGGGACTGTCATGGAGTTCAGGGCTCCCAGCATGGCTGCATGGCGTTCAGGGAGCTCTGAACCGGATGCTAAAAAAAAAAAAAAAAGGTCCATTGTCCTTGTGCCAGCCCGATACGTGATTGGCCGGTCCTTAAGGGCTTAAAATGCATTTCCATATGCAAATGAGCCATTATTGAACAACATTGTATAACACTGTGGATTGCGTCTCCTGCCTTCTTCTTTCCTTTCAGCGTGTATAACATTGACTAAACTACACTCTGTTTCTGCAGCGGCCTCTCACACTCTCCTGGACCAGTGCTCCTTTGAATTTATTAATATCTGTGGCATGGTCCAGGGCACCAATGACGATACAGAATGGGTGCACGAAATTAGTAGTCCCAGATCACTAGACGATCACACCTTAGCTGGACGCTGCCGAGGTAAAAGCATTCATGTTTTGGACAATTCATAAAATAACTTAAAGTGCAAAGGGCGTTTATTACAGCTTAATCACAGGCATAAACACAGTACATTCCAGAGGTCAGTTGTGTGATAAGCAATAGAAAGCTATATAAGAAGTGTTGTTGGGTCCATCAAGTTCAGTTAGTATCTTCGTGTGCTGTTTACCTTACTTGCCGTGCACTATAACCTCACTGTAGTCACTTGCAAAAGAGTTTTTGCTGAGTTTTCATCTCAGAAACAACTGTTGTAATCTTAGGGATATGGCCGTTTTAACTCCTTGGATGCTAGTGATATCTCCAACACATTTCAAAGCAATGCATTAAAGATACTGCTAGCATCCTGTTTGCATGCTATAATGTTGTACATGAACAATGCATTTGACAACCTCTGAGACTCAGAGTTAAGGGTATAGTAATGTTTTATGTAAAAAAATAAATATTGCAGGGCTTTTTTTGCTGTGTAAAACAATGGTACACCCATTACTGAGTAGGGTTGCCACCCAACTGGTATTTTACCGGCAGGCCGGTAAAAAATTGGCTTCTGTCCAACGTTAAGTCTATGGAGGGAATGCCATGGCTGGTATTTTTTTGAAGAAAATGTGGCAACCCTACTACTGAGAGATAAATCATTCAAACAATATAACATTTCAGACTTGTTTGATTCATTGTTTGTTTTTGTTTTTTTAATCTTTAACCCTTTAAGGGGTGTGCAATACATTGCTTTACAATTTAAGCACCCCTCTAGTTCTTAAAGCATTATTTAACACATTACACAGAGGTGACCACTAGGTGGTGCTTATTATCAACCTCTATGGAAATTGGCTATGGATAGATGGTAATGCTGTCTAGACACAGAACTGGAGAGGGGCATTATCCTGAGCTTTTATGACCTTTGGATAAATCAGTGAGAATACATTGTTTTTTTCCTAGCAGGAAAAGTGTGAGAGAGAAAGAAAGAGAGAGAGAGATTTATTGCCAGGGTGCATGGGTCTTGAGCTATAAAAGATCCTTTCAATGGGGCCACAATCAATGTTTTGCTTCTCGCTTATTAACCCCTTGAGGACCGGGAAAATCTGAGGTGGATTTCACTTAAGGACCGAAGCATTTCTAACATTTTTGACTATGTCTTTGTTCAACAGTGTTTTCCCTCTAAGTACTTTATTTTACCCAAGAAAATGATATACCATTTTTTACGCACAAATAGGATTTTCTTTTGATACCATGCTTATACGAATAGCCCACCATTTATTTTAGTAAAATTAAAGAAAACGGTAAAAAAATGTAAAAAAAAGCTATTATTTTTCTGTTAGAAATGGATTACCACCATTAGGCGGATTACCATAACTGACAATGCCCTTAGATGTGGCTACCTCAGTATCCAGGTGCTTTTGTGGACCTTAAGCCCTGGGGGAAAAATCTTGGGTTCAAGTTCTTTACTTAGGAGTTGCCCACCAAGGTGGCTTCTTAATACATGGTCTAAAGACAGAAGATCTTTCAGGAAAGGTGAGCAACCCTTTGAGTGCTGCAGATCCACATATCCCACAGTGCCCCTCTGCACAGGGATTTTTCCTTTGGAGTTCCTATTGCACACTCCTGCACTCATTGGGTTTATCTGTATGTCTGCTGGGTGTTTTGGAGCAGGTTTATGTGGTAACTTAACCCTTTAGCTGCTGGTTTGCATTTTTTGGGGGGCAGGGGTTATTGTCACTTTCCCTACAATTTTAACTTTGACAAAATTTGAGTTTGCACGCTTTACCGCATAAATGCCATTGCTTCATTCACTCCTATGGGACTATACAGTTTGGGACACATGTCTGCAACCGCTCAACATAGCGACTTCAGAGAGGGCTCATTTTAATTGTCTGACCTTGCTCTATCATCCAGTTACCATTGCAAGTATGTTGGGTGGCTCAGGGATCTTTGGGCACTGTTGGGGTACTTATTCTGGGAAAACTACATTTCCCATGAGCACTTGCTTTGCGAGCTTGTTTCTGATTGGCTCCTGCCACAGCAGCCATTTTGTGCCTTTCTAGAATGAGAATCCTGCGCAGGGCTTGGACTCTCCTTCTCTCCTCTGCAGATTAACCCTTTGCCTGCCAGATAAGTTTATTTTAGCAATTTCTGGGGTGAAGTATTAATCTTTCACACTGTAATTGGGTGATGCATTATATTCAACGTTTTTTGACACTGTGAGAATGTCTAATCCGTTGGAGCTTGGGGCCAGGCCTAAGACTAAGGACGCTGTAGTCTCTGTGTCCCCTGTTGTGCACTGTTCCTCATGTCATTCAGGGTTACCTAGAGAATTCTCAGGTCATTTATATTGCTGCGGCATGGGTTAAACGGGCCATTGTGGTCTGGACCGAATTGCTCACCCTGGCTGTACGTCAGGGTGCTCCATCTTCGGATATGTTGCGGCTTCTTGCCAACATCTCTGAGGCCCAGCACTATGTTTCTGCTGCCTTATTTGATGCCATCTGTTTGGTGGCCATCCGTTTGGTGGCACGGGTTTCTACCATGTCCGTGGTTGCCAGACAATCTCTTTGGTCTGCTGACACTGCTTCCAAGAAAGCCTTGCTTTCCTTACCCTTTCAGGGTACATCCTTATTCAGGCCAGATCTTAAGGATCTGATTAGTGAGGCCACAGGGGGTAAGTGCACTCTCCTGCCCTTGGTCCTCAGGAAGAAATCTCCTCTCAAGCGTAACAGGTTTTTTCGTCCCTTCCAGACTGAGAGACGTCCGGCGAACCAGGTGGTTCCATCAGCTCCACGTGCCTCCTCCAAGCCCAAACAGCAATGGAAGCCCAAGGTCTCCTCCAAGCCCAAGGCTGCCAAGACTGCTTTGGCATAAATCGCTGAACCCGGGTCCCTACTCGGCTGTGGGTGGCCGTCTACGTCACTACCACAGCATCTGGGAGGGTTCAGTGGCAGACCCATGGGTTTTACAGGTGGTGACGGAAGGGTTCAAGATCCCTTTCATCTTTCTTCCTTCCTTTCTCTTTTTTCCCTCTCATACTCCCCAGGGTGCAGAGAAACGCCGTCTGTTCAGTGTCGCTATCCAGCCCCTTCTGGACAAGGATGTTCTAGAGCCAGCCAGCCTGTTCAGGAGAGAGGTATGTTTTACTCAAACCTCTTTGTGGTCTCCAAGAAGGACGGCGATTGTCATCCTATTCTGGATTTGAAAGATCTCAATTCCTTTGTGATCAGGACTCATTATCACCAGGAGTCCCTAAGGACGTGATTGCTTCTATGTCCCTGCGGGAATTCCTTGCTTCTCTGAATCCTCATGACGCGTATCTACACATCACCATTCATCCAGAGAGCCGGCAGTATCTCAGATTTGCCTGTGACCAAGGGCACTTTCAGTTTTCTGCTCTTCCCTTTGGTGTGACTACAGCTCCTCAAGTCTTCAACCGTGTCCTGGGAGCTTTAGTATCCATCCTCCTCTGGGATGGCATCAGAGTTACTCCATACATGTATGACCTACTTCTGAAAGTCCCCTCTGCGGAACTTCTTCATCAACAGGTTCAGGACTGCATTCATGCTCTCACCCATCATGCGTGGATCATCAAAATGGACAAGTCGGATCTTGTCCCATCCCAGCGTCTGGTCTTCATGGGCTTCTCTTTGACACTCAGCAGAACATGGTGTTTCTCACGGAGGAAGTGGCTCACCAGATCACCCAAATAGTATCTGCTGTTCTGGCTCCAGTTCCAGCCATAAGCTGTCCTCTCTAGTGGGGAAATTCATCTCCACCATAGAAGCGGTCCCATTTGTTATGGCTCACACCAGGGAACTCCAGAGGTTCGTGATACAGGTGTGCAGGGGTCAGCCGGACCTTCTGAAGATGTCAGTGTCACTTCCTCTTCATGTGGAACTGAGTTTGTCCTGGTGGCTCGACCTCTCCAATCTGCTAAAGGGCAAGTCCTTCCTAGTCTCCTTCTGGACCACTGTGACGACGGATGCCAGCCTCTCTGGATGGGGAGCGGTCCTGGGTCACCTGAGTGCACAAGGTTGGTGGACCCCCGGAGGAATCTCTTCTTCCCATCAATGTGTTGGAGCTTCGGGTGATATTCCATGCCCTTCGTCATTGGACTCCCCAACTGAAAGAATGCCCAGTCCGGGTATAGTCTGACAATGCCACGGCCGTGGCCTACATCAACAAGCAGGGTGGAACAAGAAGTCTCGTCGCTTGGTTAGAGGTCAAGGCTATTTTGTCCTGGGCAGAAGAACACATTCCTGCCGTATCCGCAGTTCACATTCCTGGCATAGACAACATCATGGCAGACTTCCTCAGTCTACATATGGTGGACAGAGGAGAGTGGGAACTGCACCCAGAGGTGTTCTCCCTCATTATTCAGAAGTGGAGTCTTCCTTGCATCGACCTGATAGCGACAAGAGACAACTGGAAGGTACTGAGGTTCTGCTCTCACTGGAGGGATCCTCTAGCTCTAGCGGTGGATGCCATGTCCATTCCTTGGTTAATTCCTCTGGCTTACATCTTTCCTCCCCTTCCCATGTTGCACAGGGTGTTACGGAAATTGAGAATGGAGCGCTGTCCAGTCATTCTGATTGCTCCGTATTGGCCTTGGCAGTCTTGGTTTCCGGAGCTTCTGGATCTGTCAGTGGCGGAGCCATTCCGGCTCCCTTGCCACCCGGATCTTCTACTACAGGGTTACCTGTGGAAGGAGGATGTTCATCGTCTAGCTTTGAGGGCTTGGAAATTGAATCCTCAATACTGAAGAAGAAGGGTTTTTCTTCTAGTGTGATGGCTACTATGGTTAGTGCCCACAAGCCGGTTTCTTCTAAGGCCTACCTTTATGTTTGGTCGACCTTCCTATCTTGGTGTGCTGATAGGGATCTCTCTCAGGATTTTGATCTGACTATGGTCCTGGCCTTCTTGCAGGATGGTGTGGATAAGGGCCTCAGCTTGAGTTCCCTTAAGTTTCAGAGTTCTGCTCTCTCTGTTTTCTTTCAGAAGAGCATTGCTATTATTCCTGATGTCAAGGTTTTCTTCCAGGGAGTTGCTCATACTCGTCCTGTCTTTAAGACTCCCGCTCCTCAGTGGGATCTTAATTTGGTCTTGGGCTTCCTTCAGCGCCCTCCCCTTGAGTCCTTGGCTACTATTCCTCTACGCCTGCTGACGTGGAAAATGGCCTTTCTCCTGGCGATTGTGTCTGTTCGCCGTGTCGCGGATTTACATGCTCTGTCTTGTAAACCACACAAAGACAAGGAGGTGCTTCGCACTTCTCAGGAGTTTCTCCTGAAGGTGGTCTCTGAGTGCCACATTAATCAGGAGATTGTGGTGTCTTCTTTTTGCCCTGACCCTACCTCTGATAAGGAGAGGGATCTCCACTTGTTTTAAGTTTTATGTGCATCTCACCAAGTCCATTCGACAATCTGACGTGCTGTTTGTCATTCCTGATTGTAAGGGACAGACAGGCATGGGGGAGACACAGAGGCAGTGTATAAATCACACTGTCTCATTCATTCCAAATGCCGGTACATGTGATCGCTACTGCAGAGATCACATGACCCGGCACTAGTGAAAGTGGCTGAGACTGAATGCTCCGGTACCAGAGCGCTCAGACTCAGCCTGGAATTAATGATAGCAGCATGCACGGAGGTGCACTGCTATCATTTAACCCATGACTGTCCAGGACCGTCATGGGTCTTTAATGTAAAACAACCCACGACGGTCCTGGACCTTCATGGGTCATTAAGGGGTTAACATAGCTGGGAACTCTCTGGATTTGCCCTGGAGTCTCCAGCTTTCACTCTGCATTACTGGGTCTCCGGGGCAGAGTCTGATTCTTCGGATGTGGGGAGTTTCTGGTGAAACTCTGACCACTTGAGCTCCATCCCACCCTGTTCCTCCCACTCCCTGTCCACTTCTCCGCCTTTCCCAGGCAGAACTATTTTTTTTATGTTTTACAATTCCCTCCCACCACTCATGATTAAGCCACTCCCCTTTTATGACATGAATCACATCATTTCTCTCGTCTCAGCAGCACAACAGGGCTCCCCTCCAGGGAGCCCAGACCAAGAAATTCCCAGGTATGCTTATTAACTTTATACAGTGGCATATTGCCTGTATACAGTCATTGTATTAAAGGGATAGTAATACTTAGTATTTAGTAAAAGTTATATTGTCTGGTGTATCCTCCTGAGTACAACAAGGGTACTCCTACTGCTGAGAGGGATTTTATTCAAAAGTTATAGCAGCTCAAACTTGAATTTTTTAGGTGCAGTATCACAATGGCCTGAAATTGTGCAGTGGTGCTGTTGCTACATCATCCTATGGAATGTTCTGGTCCATTGACCATAAACTTGCATATGATGGTGTTGCAACAGTGCCACTGTAAAATGTCAGGCCATCGAGATACTGCACCTAAAAAATCACATTTGAGCTGCTATAACTTTTTAGTAAAATACCTCTAAACAGTGGGAGTACCCTTGTTGTACACAGGAGGATAAAACATACAATATAAGTTTTACTATATACCAAGTGTTACTATCCCTTTGAAGATTATGTGTGTGTTTATATAATATGGCCATGTATGCTAAACATGTCAGCATGCCAAGGTTACCTGGTATAGGCAAGTCCTAGCCAATATGTGCTTTGTCTTGTGGGTGGAATCTCTCCTGGTCTACTCTTTATAATGCAGAGAGACGCTCTGACTAGCCCTGTATGATGATGTGGCAAGTTTAGCATTCCCTCCCCAGATTATATAACTAAAACCTCAACTTTAATACAGTGATTATATGCAGGCAATATAGTACAGTTTAAAGGGTTAAGATTGAGTAAATATGGATGTGCATCTATATTATGTGGTTGTTGTTTTTTTTTTGTCTTGTTTTATTTTTTTTTTTTTTTGCTTTTAGCTCTTTTGGTCACACTTTTTTTTTTTTTTTTGCAATTCAGCTATTTAAACACACCTGGAAACTCTGCATCTGACCCGGAGACTTAATTTTCTGGTCTCCAGGGACAGAGGCTGATTTTCAGGGCTCAGTAAGTTCCCTTGTAACTCCACCCACTTCACTGTCCATTCCGGTCACTCTCCGCCTTGTTCTTCCCACTCTCCACCCACTTTCAGGGCAAACCCCACCTCCTCTCCTCCCATTCCCAGTCAAGCTCCTTCTTCTTTATGACACAAATCCCATCATTTGGACACTCACACCCCCAGACTTTAACCTTCTTGTCCCAAGCCTCCAGAGGTTCCTTAACGCCCTGAGTGCCAGAGGCCTGGTCCCTTCTTTAACCCTTTGAGTGCGTTGCGTGCCCCTCTGGCATTCAAAGGATTAATGGATCTCTGGAGGCTTGGGACAAGAAGGTTCCCAGGTTTGTATTTAACTCTGTGAGTGACAGAGGAGTGTGCAATGCATTGCTCTGTAATGTGTTGCGTACCCCCTCTGACAATCGAAGGGTTAAATGTATTTTATTGATTGTATTTTTCTAAACCTGAACTGGGTTTGTGCCACACATAAGGGAAGCTGGTTCAGTGGACACAGCACTGTGATATGTTTACATGAGAGACTTGGATGTAGTAATAACGGCCCATGATAAAAACACACGAGTTTAGTATCGCTGGGCCTTGTGTATAAAAATGAATATTGGAGCAATTCCGGATTAACCCCTTGAGTGCCAGAGACGTATTCAATGTATTTCTACAAAATGCGTTGGCTACCTCTCTGGCATTCAAAAGGTTAACCCAAAGGCACCATAAGGGACAAATGAAAAATCACCAGATTCCCATTTATGCACGTGAAACTTTTAAGCCTTGCATTACACATTCATCTGGCACTCGGAGGGTTAATTCCTTAAATGTCGCAGAAGCCACCAACTGTTGATTCACAATGTGTTGTAGACGTCTGTAGCATTCATAAGGTTAAGGCCCCATTTAAATCATTGGGTGTTTTTGTCCTGCAGGGTGCAATTGGTTTGCCCCAGAATTGCTCCACCTTGTTGTGATACCTATGGCCCTTTCTGTTATAGGGGACAATTCACACAGGGAGAAGCTTCAATCTGCCATTATAAGGCTTTTCCTGTTCAGCATAATCAGGCTACTGGGCCTGTGGGGGAAGATGCTTCAGTCAAAGGTTATTCCAGCTTAAAGGGATACTAATGTCTCTTATAGAAATAGTTTGCCAAATCTTCTTTATATTAAAACATATTGCATTATGTGTAAGAGCTTACTTATGTGTAGTTCACAAGTTATTAAGAGATAAAAATCCCCCGCCCGCCCCTTCTGTCCACGTCATGCAGAAGCTGCAGACTGGTCCAGATGGCTGCAACTAGGGACAAACTTCTGTAAGCAAAGGTAAATCCTTTCCTCCTTCATTATGGGGGGGGGCAGGATTTCCCTTATACTTAGTGAAGTTTGTCCCCCGTTGCATTCGTCTAGTCCCACAACCAGATTTCATATTCAGTGGGAGGCGGCCAGGAGGGGCAGGTGGGGGATCTTTATCATGTAATAACTTTTGAACTACACACAAGTAAGCTCTCATGCATAGCGCAATCTGTTACTTTTAATATAAAGAAGACTCGGTGAACTACATTTATAAGCGACAATACCATCCATTTAAACTGGTCTTTTTAACTCAGGTTCCAAATTTATATTGTTACCAGATGACACTGATGATATTTCTGTTTATAAAGTACAGTCTGTGACATAAAAGTCTCCATAGACAGCAAAGGAAAAATGTAAATGTGTCCTCTGGTCACCAGATGACACTGACGACATTGCTGCCTATAGGGGACAGACTGTGACATAAACCTCTTCATAGACTGGAAAGGAAAAAGGAAAATGTGTACTCTGGTCACCAGGTGGCACTGTTGCCAACTCAAATAATGTGTGAGTTATAATAACTTTTGAATGAAGCATCACCCATTAGTTGAACTTTTTACTTTGCTGGAAAAGCTCTACGCCATAAATATGTTGTTTTCATGATAAAACGTCACTGATAAACTACTGACACAGTGTTATTTTCCAGAGTCTGGTTATTTCATGCACTTTGAGACCCATTCTGGTCATATCGGCCGCACTGCCCTCCTGGAGTCTCGGATTCTGTACCCCAAGAGATCAGAGCAGTGCTTGCAGTTCTTCTACAAGATGAACGGGAGCCCCCAAGACAAACTTGTGATCTGGCTCCGCATAGATGACGGTACCGGAAATGTTAGAAAAATGAAAAAAATTCATACTATTCAAGGTATAGTAAAATTCCACTTTTACAGTTTCAAATCAGTATCATCTACCTATTATTATTATTATTATTATTGTTGTTATTATTATAATTAATATTATCTATAATTTGTTATTCATAAAAATCCACAATATTATTCAGGGGCTAGTATAGTAACATTGATACCTTTATTGGCTAACTGAGTGATCCTAGGATGATCCTAGACAACTAACTCTATTCTTCAGGTTTTATTATGCCTGTTTGTCTTGAAAGTTTGCATCTTAGAGGTAGCCAGTAAAGGTAGCATTCTTACTCTACTTGTCTCCTGCATTTTCTATGGAAAACCCTCTCCCTCCTTGGCAGGTTTTTCCTTATGCTCACTGAAGATTGTCCCTCTCTGAGATCCATCCGGTCAGTTTTGCTGCTCTGAGGTTACCTTACTAAATCACCTCCTATTAGTGCGCTCTACCATGATCCAAATGGTGCAATTGTCCCCTTGTTTCCTCCGCCTTCCTTTTGTGTCTCAGTGGGATACATTCTGGCACTGCAACTTCTTACCGTGTGAGGGTAGTACTCCTCCTCTCACTCTTTCCCTAAGATACAAATTACAAAAAGAGAAGCGCTCAATACCTCCTCTAAGTGTAGTATAAGAGAACTCTGGAATCTCCCCCGCTGTTAGGTACTTACTAGAGGAAGAGGCTTTGTCTTGCCTCTACATATACAAACAAGCACTGGTTATGCCCCAGGATAGCAACGCTCCTGGACTGCGGCTTTTTTCCAAGTTTATCAACACTTCAGGTTTTATTATGCCTGTTTGTCTTGAAAGTTTGCATCTTAAAGTTAGCCAGTAAAGGTAGCATTCTTACTCTACTTGTCTCCTGCATTTTCTATGGCTAACACTACCACACTTTACCCAAAATATTGTGCAACACGCTACAAATAGAGAATAATAGCTACAAAACGTTGAGATCCCATGCTCTTTAGACCTTACACTCAGAAATGGAAAGCTGAGATCCTCAATCTATTGTTGGACTTCAATTTCATTCATCCTCGTCTGACCATTGGCTAGCTGAGGATTATGGGAATTGTAATACAATAATAGCTAAAAGGTTGCAGCTTGCAACCCTGAAGAAGAAAGCAGGCAAGCAATGCAGAGGAATCATGGGTAGATAGAAACAAGGGTTCAGGTGGACCTTGATATAAAAAATGTGTTCTTGCTTTAGAGACCAATATTTGGCTCATGGAGAAGTCATGACTGGAAAATCAACTATTTCTAACATTAAGACGCTCAAATTTATTGCAGAATGACCTATAATTTGTATAATAGATGCTAATAACAGTCCTGAGCAATTGAAGAAATGGATTTTGGAAGTTGAGGGAAGGAGGGTTGAGACTGGGCACATAGCAATTTGGGTTTCATATTAGATGTGAGAACTTCATGGACATACACAGCAGCGAACAATTCTAAGTCAAACCAGCTGCACTATCAGGAACAATAATAATAATAGGGCCATTAAACCATTTCAATGCTAGCGAGGTCTACAAAGCACTGCTACGAAAGAGATAGGGACCTTTCTAGAATTCAAGGATTTAAAAACCCCATTAAAATCTTTGGGATTTCGGCGACTCTTTACTTGTATAGTCTATGGTTGTTTTGCCCCAGAATTTGCATGTATGCTCAACTCAACACTAGTCATTTCTTATTTACAAGCAAATCTTTAGGTTAAACTGTATGTACCATAAAACATAAGGGGGTTATGTATTAAATTGATTAATTGAATGATAAAGTATCCCTATCTCGGCCCCTTTTACCTAGTGTAAGCCACTTTCCCTCAGATGTGGAATCTGGTCTTAAGACCAGACAGCTCACAGCAAGGGACAATCTTCTTACTGTGATCATAAGGAAAACCCTGCCCTACCTTGACAGGTTTTTCCTTATGCTCACTGAAGATTGTCCCTCTCTGAGATCCATCCGGTCAGTTTTGCTGCTCTGAGGTGAGCAGTGTTACCTCACCAAATCACCTCCTATTAGTGCGCTCTACCAGGATCCAAATAGTGCAATTGTCGCCTTGTTTCCTCCGCCTTCCCTTTTGTATCTCAGTGGGATACATTCTGGCACTGCAGCTTCTTACCGTGTGAGGGTAGTACTCCTTCTCTCACGCTTTCCCTAAGATACAAATTACAAAAAACAGAAGAGTGCAAAACCTTATCTAAGTGTAGTATCAGAGAACTCTGGAATCTCCCCCGCTGTTAGGTACTTACTAGAGGAAGAGGCCTTGTCTTGCCTCTACATATACAAACAAGCTAGCAATGCTCCCGTACTGCGGCTTTGTTCCGAGTTTATCAACACTGTTTTAATATATTTTCCACGTATTGAACAGTTTTATTCCTAATGTTGATAAAATTGGAACAAAGCCACAGTCTGGGAGCATTGCTAGCCTGGGGCATAACCAGTGCTCATTTTTATATGTAGAGGGAAGACAAAGCCTGTGTTGTTCATTCAGTTACTGTACACATGTGGGGGAGGCACAAACACAGTTCTGTCCTGTCCAGGCTCTGGAATCAGTTCTCTAACTTTATATCTGTGTAACACCAATATCTAAGCTACTTATGCTGAAAATTAGTCATTAAAGCATTAGCCATGGAGGTGTGTGTGACCATATCCCCCTAAAGAGATCATACACTTGGGTACCATTGGGGTAAGAAATGGCATTAAGGTGTGTACACTCTTCCTACCCTTGGTCTAAAATATAATGGGCAGATGCACTAAGGTGCGATAAAGTGGTGATAAACTGGAGATAACTTCACCAGTGATATAATTTCTCCAGTTCCTATGTTATTATATAGAGCCTATGCACTGAGATCTCCAAAGCTGGAGAAATCTTAGGGCATATTCTCCATAGAATAACACAGGAAATGGAGAAGTCATCTCCAGTTTATCACCTTTTTGTCACACCTAGTGCATCTCCCCTAATGAGTCTAATGTAGTAAGAAGAACTGCAGTAATTCTGGAGTAAAACAACTGCGCCATAGAGAAGACATAGACATACCCACTGAGTTCAATGGAGCCTTTTAACCCCTTGCTGGGGGGATGTGTCCAAACATTGCAATGCAAGGTCTTGGAAGCCCATTTAACCCTTTTTGAGTGCCAGATTGCAATGCATTGAATACCACCTAGCACTTAAAGCGTTAAATCAGTGTGTATTTCGGAGAAATGTATCTGTGTCTGTGACACTCAGCTTTGCACAGTCAGTAATAGCAACAGCAAAGGCCCATATAATTCAGTGGTAATTTGGGAAGTTTTCATGTGTTCCCTGTGTTGCAGTCTGTTTTCTCCAGAGTCACACCACCTTATCTTAGCGCATAAGCCTCATGGGGGTTATGTACAAAGGTGTGATAACGAGGTGATCATTTCTCCAGTGATATCACTTCTCCAATTCCTGTGTTATTCTATGGAACCAATGCATTTAGATTCCTCAAATGGGAGAAATGTTAGCGCAGAAACTCCATATAATAACATAGGAACTGGAGAAGTGATATCACTGGAGAAGTAATCTCCACTTTATCAACTCTTTATCACGCCTTAGTGCATAATCCCCATGATGTTATGTGTAACATCATACGGTCCCATCCACCCTTTAATAGTAAGGGGAACTTGATGGTACAGTTCTTCCTGTCATGTCATTGTCACGCTCAGAGCAACTCAACTGCTTAAAGAGGTCCGTTCACCTTAATACAAGTTCAGATAATTTAACCCTTTGAGTGCCAGAGGGGTACGGAACACATTGCAAAGCGTTCTGTACCCCTCTGGCACTCAAAGGGTTAAGGAGAATTAAAAACTGACTATATGTTGCTCTAATCATTTCTGTGTAATAGACACATTTGGAAAAAGTAAGCTTTGTTTGTTGGCTGTAAAGTGTGGCACTTTATACCAGTGGCGTAACTACACGGGTTGCAGGGGTCGCACCTGCCACCGGGCCCATGCACTCCAGGGGCCCGGCCTCCCCCTGCGACCCCTCCTCCTGGTGCCTGTAATCTCCCGCCAGCACTCTAGTAATGCAGATCACTGGGAGATGACATCATGTCCCAGCACTTTGCATTACTAAAAGGACCGCGTGGAAGCTCCAGGTAGGTGATGGGGGCAATGTGGTCAGGAGGGCCAATGTGGTGGTGGTGGTGGGGGGCCTTGGCACTTCTTGTACCAGGGCCCTGAGGATTCTAGTTACGCCTCTGCTTTATACTAATTAGTTTCTGTGCTGTGCATGCCAACAAATTCTTCTATGAATGAATCTATGCAGAGCCTACACGTTGGGGACATTTCTAATACAGATGTAGATAGGATTCAGTGTAGCAAAACACTCACAAGAGTGGTATAAAGGTGATACCTTTTAATGGCTAACTGAGGACATAACAAGTGCAAGCTTTCAGGACACTAAGGTCCCTTCTTCAGGCAAGGATTAACACATAAAGCTAGAATAACACTGCTTTTATATTTTACAGAGTACGACGTGCATTTGAAACAAAATATATGAGTACACAGTGGGGGTCAATTAACTTAGTAAACATACAGTACATAGATATGAAATGATATGCATAGGGTTAGATCAAAGTCCTGGGAACAAGGAAATGTTCATTAAAGTGGAACTTTCATGCTAATTACATTGGCCCCGAATATATTACTAACCTAGCGATATGCAAAGTTATACTATCCTTAAGTTCAATAAGTAAGTGGTATTGTAGAAAAAACACGTCTTCGGCAGGAACTAGGGGATAGACAGCACAGACATCTTAGAGGAAATGTACCTCTGAGTCTGCTCTGTCTGTCCTGCTCACTGCCAGTATTGGTGAGTAGCGTTCCTTGGTGCCTTAAGGTACAGGAAGAGACTGACTGCGCAGGCACATATCTCTTCCCTTATAAGCTCTGTGCAGCCCGATGCCTACGGAAGATGTGTTTTTACTGCAATAACACTGACTTATTGAGCTTAAGGATAGTATAACTTTGCATATCACTAGGTTAATAATATATTGGGGGACAATGTTATTAGCATGAAAGTTCCACTTTAACACAGTGGTGTAAAGAGCCTGTTAGTCTGTGAGTTGAAAAGAGGTGATAAAGTAGAAATCTTAGTGCATTGGCTCCATATAATAACATAGGAACTGGAGTAGTGATATCACTGGAGAAGTTATCTCCGCTTTATCACCTCTTTATCACACCTTAGTACATATCCCCCAAGATGTCTTAATTCAGAAAGATGGCATTTAACCCTTTAAGTGCCAGAGGGATATGCATTCATCCCTGTAGCACTCAAATGGTTACGGACAATTACATGGGTAGTACCGAAAGATAATTGAGGCTTAGATGAATTAACCCTTTGAGTGCATTGCATACCCCTCTGGCACTCAAAGGGTTAAAATAACGTGTATGGATTTAGCATAAAGTGCCATACCATGTCGCCAAAACATAAATGATCTTTTTCTGAAAAACTATTTATTTTACAGAAAAAAAGGCTTTTACAACATAGAGACAGATTTGAACTCTCTTGTCCTGGTTTCTATGTATAAAACTTTTTGCATTTCTTCACCAAGATCTCTCCATAACTAGTAACAGGTTTTTATTTTGTGTCTTCATTTAGGTGATAATGACCACAACTGGAAAATTGGCCACGTCACCCTCAATGCCAATAAAAAGTTCCGCTATGTTTTTCAAGGAATTCAGGGTGATGATAAAACTTCCAGGGGGGGTATATTACTTGACGATATTACCCTTATGGAAACCCCATGCCCCAATGCAGTATGGATCCTCCGTAATTTCAGCGAGACCATGGCTAAGACAGTTAAAGGGGATCTTATTGCCAGCCCACGTTTTTACAGTCCTGAAGGCTATGGCTATGGCATTAACATATATCCTCATGGGCAGATACAGTCCAGCTATGTGAACTACACTGGCATCTCATTTCACATGTGCAGTGGGGAGGATGATGCTGTAATGGAGTGGCCTGCATTGAACAGACAGGCCATAATCACGATACTCGATCAGGACCCAGATATTAAATTAAGAATGTCATCCAGCAGAAGTTTCACTACAAGCAAGACACATGTTATAGAATGTAAGTTTAACTCACACACACCTTGCGTTATTAATTAAAGGATCCTTATCACCTACAAATAATGTTGATTACTTTGAAAGAGCTTTCAGAATCACCTATATGTTTTATTAAACCATCTTAGGTTTAGAAAATTAGTGTTTGAGTTATTTAATTAACTTCCACACTCACACTGCTCAGCAATGCATTGCCCACCTCTGATAGCGCTAAAAGGGTTTACGTGTAAGGGAGTGGAGGAGGTAAGGTTGTGCCATGTTGGAAAATACCTGCATGGCATGCCTTAATTGGCATAATGTATACATCTAAATAAATAAAACATTGTTCTTGATAAAGATCCCAGAAGGGGATCGAAACGTTCACTTTTAATAAAAGTGAACCTTGGGTTATTTGACAAGTATCGTGAGTGCTGATTTTTGATCTTCTTCATGATTATGGCATGTGGCAACCAGGTATTTCTCTTTAACCCCTTAGGGACCCTTGACGTACCAGGACCGTCAAGGGTAAATTTGCTTGAAAGACCCTTGACGGTCCTGGTACGTCACGTACTTTTTACTTACAGCGCTCTACCGGGAGCGCTGTAAGTAAAAATAGGGCATGAAATAGACCGCTCCAAGATCGGAGCGATCTGTTTCAAGCCCCATAGTGACGCGCCGATACACGTGACAGGTCACGTGTACCGGCGCCTCAAAGTTCCCCTATGCGGTCGTTATGGGACGGAAATGTCCCATAACGTCCGGTCCTTAAGGGGTTAAAAGTCAAAAGTGTGTGTATATATATATATATATATATATATATGCAAAAGGAAACAGCATTGCCTGTGGCGATTATGTCCTTTGAGTGCTTGAGTCTTATTCAATGCATTGACAATGGTTTGGGTATGTTTGCTGCAGTGAAAGGCTTAAAGGGATAGTAATACTTAAGTATTACTAATCCCTATATTAAAGTCCTATTAAAAATAAATGTATTGCCCCCAGTGTCATCTCTCAAGCTTTTATGGTTTGAGAGATGATCACTCCTAATGTTGCCCTCTCCCTCCCCCTTCCCCGTAGTCAGTGTTTTAGCTGACTGCAGGGAAGCAAGTCTTATGACTTTCAGGCGGCTCTCCAGCACAGCCGCGATCACGTTAATAAAAAAGAAAACTTTTACTGAAATGGTCTTCTACGTTTGCTTAGTTTGCAAGCATACGTAGAAGACCGTTTTAGTGAAAGATTTTTTTTTTTTAATTAACGTGATCGCGGCTCTTCTGCAGAGCCGCCTGATGATCTATGACCGATTTCCCTTCAGTCAGCTACAACGCTGACTTCAGGGAAGGGGGAGGGAGAGGGCAACTTTAGGAGCGATTATCTCTCAGACCATAAAGGTTTAAGAGATAACACTGGGGGCAATACATGGATTTTTAATAGGACTTTACTATAGAGATCAGTAATACTTAAGTATTACTGTCCCTTTAAGTGTTTCAGAGCCAAAGACGTAACCATGCAGTGAAATGTGTTGAATAGCTGTTTGGCGGTGAGGGGGTTTAAACAAACAAAAGAAAATGTGCAATATTTTGGATTCTTCAGTGCCAAAGAGGTATCCAACACATTGCACTGCATGGATAAGTCTTTACCTCTCACTTAACCCTTTCACTACCGCAAGTATACACAAAGCATTGTGTTGAATACCCCTGAAGTACTCAAAGGACCTAATACACACAGGAAACACCATGCCCCTTTTGCTAGTCTGTATTAATAAAAGGACAAGACAAACACCATGCGTGAAGGACCTTGTTAAATACCTCAAGACAAATGATGACCCCTACAACCCGCCAAAAATCCCCAGAAATGCAAAATTGTTTTGAAATAATCATTACCACTGAAGGGGCAATTATAGGAGTATAGTGTTCATGGCCAATACTGTCAATATCACGCTCCTACTTCTGTACCCATTGGAGAGGCAGTATGGAATAGATTTCCATATCTCATCCTTAGTGTTGCCCCAGGATGTGGCTGTCACTGCCACAGATTTTGTGTCATGTGACGGCATTCTCCTTCATATATAGAAATATATAGTAAATATGCAGATTGTAAATTTACTTCTTCTTCCCTGCAGCAATGAATAATATATCACGCTGGGAAAGACCATCCCTGATTGGATCGTTTGACCCTTCCTGTAACTGTAACAGAACCATGGACTTTGGGTGGACTACCTTCATATCTCACAGCCATCTACGGCGAAGGAGTTTCCTGAAGAACGACGATCTCATCATCTTTGTTGATTTTAACGGTATGTTTCTGATGAGTGTACAATAAATGTAACACTTTGAGGAGCAGAGGTGTGTACAAGGCATTATGAAGCAGAGGGTTAACAGCACAGCCTTACAAAATAACATTTTGTGTATTGTTTTTACAACACATTTCTGAGTTTAATTAACATTAATAACATGATTAACCAGAAGCATACCCATCTGGCACTCAAAGGATTAAAGTAGTGTTGGTCTGTAACACGGTACTGACTGGTATAAGAAACGTTTGTGAGCTGCAGTTCTCCAGTAAGTCAACAAATGGGGCTTTTAACCCCTTGAATACTAGTGAGATCTCCAATGCAGGCAAAGCATGTCCAAACGACGTGATCTGTGTCACAGTATGGGCAGGGCTTCACAGAAGTGTGATGGTGTTTTCCCCAAAAACGGGCTGAAAGAGATGGTAAGTGGATGGAATGGGCCACACAGATCCCACTTACCTGGTAAATCAGTCTCTGCCCCTGGAGACCTGGTAATTAAGTCTGGAAACCAAAGTCTCTGGGGCAGATCTAGAGAGTTCTCAGGTTTGATGTTCATGCTGATTTCACCATGGAGAGGGCAGTGGGCAGTAGATGGGTTTTTTGGGGTTTTCCTCTCCTCTACTCTCCATAAGACACAGAGGAAACTGTATCATTTTATACTGCTTTCCTGCTCATGCTAAGGGGCTGGCAGAATGGTCTTTCTAGCATTTATGTCTTAACTACAGAGCATTGTGATCATACCCTGTAATGTAAAACCGCATAACCTGAAGTGCATACCCTCTAGTGCATATGCTGCAATGCATACCCTGTGGTACACACCCTGCAGTTCATACACTGTAGTGCATACCTCGCAATGCATACCCTGAACTGCATACCCTATGTACCTTCTAGTGCCTACGCTATAATGCATACCCTGTAGTACATACCCTGCAGTTCATACCCTATAGTGCATATGCTATAATGCATACCCTATAGTGCACACCCTGCAGTGCATATCCTGTAGTGCATACCTCGCAGTGCATACCCTGTACTGCATACCCTGTGGTATATATCGTCTAGTGCATGAGCTATAATGCATATCCTGTCAGAGACTTTGTCCTGGGGGACCATACAGGGTTAATTCTAATTGTAGGAAATTAGCTGAAATTCTGTTTAAAATGTGTTCAAATTACATCATATGTGAACAATGAGCCATTAGTCCAAGGTAGGGAGTAAAAATAACAATGTCAGTTTAATGGCAGATGGATAGTCAGTTGGAGCCAAGGTGGCTGAGAGAGACGGACTCCCTTATGTGTAGGACATAGCAAAATGACATATTTATAAGGTTTTTGATAACCCTTTTGACCTTTCTCAGTCTTGACGAAAGCCACATGATCTGACATAAAACTGATTATAGGTAAAATTCTAAAGTAGAGTAAGAGCTCCACCCAGAGTCTTGAGAGCATTATGACTGGGATTATCCGCATTCCTTGAATAATTAGAGATATATTAATATCCAATCAGGGCAGACCGGTGATGTCACAGTATAATGAGATGGCTCTTTGTCCAATCATTGGAAAAAGGTGGGGATAACTGATAAGGCAAAAATTGCAAATATAATCCCCAATTACTCTTAGTTAAGGGTCTTTTTTTGACTTCCTAAAAGAGGGTCTTTGGACTCAACTTAACTGGCTGAAACAGAAAAGGTGACTTCCTGAAGGCTTTGCTGATCCTGCCATCTCACAGAGAAATACTAAGAAACTTGGATTGGTAACTATATCATTCATTCATTTAGATTCATTTAATCCAGAATTTTATAATTTTTCTTCTGTTTGAAGAACTTAGTTTTAAATTGTCTTAAGTGGACTGGCCAACCATTTGGGATAATTTATAATAAGCTAGATTTAGCTATCAATTTCTGGAAATAATAGAATCTATATATAATTATTGGGAAATGTTATAAATTGCCAATCAGTGTAATACAGTATATAGCGTGGGTTATTTATATTAGCTAATATTAATCTTGGTATTCCTAGAGTAATATTTTGTGGTTCTGGGAAGATTATAATAGTTAATATTTGATACAGGGTATTCTTTGAATCCAGCTATTAACCCTTTAACCGCTATTTGTCTGCTGTTAGTGGTGTTTTCTTTGGAATTCTCTGTGTATGTGCCAGGCTTATATTTTGTAATTTTAAAGTATTATCTCAATAGACAAAATAACTGCTGGGTGTGGCATCTGTTTAAACGTGTGTATTAACCCTTGGAGTGCCTATAGGTTTTATATATAGGTTGCTGTAGTCAAAATTATGATAAATGTGCATGAAGTAATTCTAAGTAGATTATTTGTGTGATTTGGTTTGACTATATTAATTGCAATTTATATATTTTATTCAGAGGTATTCAGTATTGAATTCAGTAGATAATTAAATTATGGTGATTTAAATCTGGGATTTTATTCCAGTTATTTCCTAAATTTGATTATTATTGATATATGATACAAGGAATTGTTAGAAGAATTATTTAATTCATCTTACAATACCCCTTTACATCATAATTGGCATAGTCTATACAGTTTCTGGGGCAGAGGTATTAAGAGACCCTGCAACCAACTGTATTATATTAATTGTAACAATCAATTAACCTATTCTATGCTGCTGAATGCAATTATTGTTATTATACCTCTGGATATACCTATAGGTGCTTAACCCTTGCACCGCTGGTAATCTTTATGATAAATAGTGTGGTTTGATTTTGTATACCTATTAGTATTGCTAGTCACTTAATTATTTCATTGTTGCTGATACTTGTATATATTGTATTTTAATAAAATATATATTTTTGCACAAATATGAAGGATTGATTCTTGTGATCAATTCGTTACTGTGAAGTAGCGTGTCAATACATATTAAAGATAAAGTTCTCGAATTATTTTATATTGTCATTTGTCTATTTAAGTGAAGAAATCCAGCCTGAGTGGTTCTCTGTTTAACCCTTTGGATACCTTCCTATAAATAGCCCGACAATCCTGTAGTGCACACCCTGCAGTGCATACCCTGTAGTGCATGCCTTCCAGTGCATACCCTGTAGTGCGTACCCTATAGAGCATTCCCTCTAGTGCATACGGAATAATTCATATCCTGTAGTGCACAACCTGTATTGCGTAGCAGTGCATACCCTCTAGTACATACACTGCGGTGCATATCCTGTAGTGCTGTCCTTGTGCTGGAGGCTAACACCAATTGAGCTTCAGTGGTGAATTTGTACTTTCACCCAATTGCACTGGAGATCTCTCTAGTAATCAGTGTATTAACAAATACAGTGCTTTTGGTTATGGTTTCTACGTTCTTTCTCCTGTTCACTTCTATAGATATTACACACCTCATCAAAACAGAAGTGCCTATCCGGAATTCTGAACCAAAAGCCATTGAACGGAAGAAGCGTTCGGTACAGAATAATGAAGACAGATGGGACTACGCCGTGCAACCAAAGCCCCTCCTAGACCCCTGTGATTCCAATCCTTGTTTTAATGGAGGAGTTTGTGTCATTGAGAAAGGAAAAGCCAGCTGCAGGTGGGCCATGTTTATTCCATGATTACTATACAGAAAGCAAAGGGTGAGCAATTCTGGATCAATCCAATGGCACCCTAGGGGACAAGTAAAAATTACAACAATTCCCATTCATTTAAATAGTAATTGTCACATTTTACCAAGTTTGGTTGTAAGCACTGGGCAGTATCAAAATGACTTCTATCAGCTGTATCAGAAGGGCCAGAATACTGACCATATAAGCTGGGATGTAACCCAGAAATAGGTGGCTCTCAACCACAAACATCCCGGGTTGCATATACAGTGTCCATAGACCTCCTGTGCCAGGCTTTGTAGCCAGTTAAAGAGGGTCTACAGCCACCCCATGGAACCTTCTTGTTCCCAAGTCCCCAGAGAAACACTGTGGAGCTGAGGATGGGACTGTCCAAATGATGCGTTTCACATCATATTGTGAGTGGGGCTTAATTAAGTAGACATGAGTGGAGGTTGAAAGGAGGAGTTTGCCATGAAATGGACTTGAAAGTGGGCGGAATGGGGAGGGAGTGTACTGAAAGGTCTGGAAAGTGGGAGGGGTTATAGCTGAACTCACCAAGCTGGTGAATCAGCCTCTGTTCCTGGAGACGTGGGAATTCAGTCAGAAAACTGGATTCTCCAAGGCAGATCCACAGAGTTCCCTGTCTGTAGTAGGGGTGAGCAACAAGAGGCCCTCCAGCTTGTGCTAGACACAATTCCAATCATATCCAACCAGGCGTTGGCTGATTGGAGATAATGGAAGTTGTACTCCGGCAACAGCTGGAGGGCCTTACATTTCCCATTCCTGATCTGTAGATTCGCCACCTTGGTACAGTTGGTTTGCTCCAGAATTGCTTATCTTGTACTTTCTGCACAAGGAATTATGTTGACCACAGACAGGTTAACTAAAGTTAAGAAACAAATAACTGAAGTAAATGATGCAATTTGAAATAAAATCTCAGTGTATAGTAACTTGCTCTGTTGAAAGGGGCAGTAAACTCTAATTATGAAAATATATTTTGTAGGGTTTTCCCTGTTGAGAAAAACAAAACTACTCCAAATCCTGAGAGAAGCTTCTTTGTCTGTGACACTCAACTCTTAACATACAGCAACACCAACAGTGCTACCCATACCTGGGTACATGTTCCCCTTGAACCCCCGTAGATGGCTCATGTGCTACTGACCAGGGGGATGCAAAAGACATGATTTGCATCATAAAGGGGGAGGGCTTAATTGGGTGGGGCTTACCATCCTTGTGTCATAAAGTGGGCAGAATGAGGTGGGAAGGAGGAGGAATGGGTGGGAAGTGGGAGGAACAGGGTGGGAAGAAGGAGAAATGAGCAGGAAGTAGGAGGAACAGGGTGGGAAGGAGGAGAAATGAGCAGGAAGTAGGAGGAACAGGGTGGGAAGGAGGAGAAATGAGCAGGAAGTAGGAGGAACAGGGTGGGAAGGAGGAGAAGTGGAAGGAACAGGGTGGGAAGGAGGAGAAACAGGGTGGGAAGGAGGAGAAATGGTCAGTAAGATTGGAGGAACAGGGTGGGAAGGAGGAGAAGTGGAAGGAACAGGGTGGGAAGGAGGAGAAACAGGGTGGGAAGGAGGAGAAATGGTCAGTAAGATTGGAGGAACAGGGTGGGAAGGAGGAAAATCGGTCAGTAAGTTGGAGGAACAGGGTGGGAAGGAGGAGGAGTGGGGGGGAACAGGGTGGGAAGGATTAGAAGTGGGTGGGAAGTTGGAGGAGCAGGGTGGGAAGGAGGAGAAATGGTCAGGAAGTGGGAGGAACAGGGTGGGAAGGAGGAGAAGTGGGTGAGAAGTTGGAGGAATAGGGTGAGAATGAGGAGAAACGGGCAGAGTTGCAGATGAATATCACCACTCCCAGAGAATCAGCCTTTCTCTGGAGATCTGGTAATTAATTGTAAAAAAACGGAGTCTCCGGGGGAGATCTGGAGAGTCCCCAGGTGTGGTGCTACCTGACAGAAAAACAATCTTGAACTCCAAGAGCCTTTTTCATCAAGATGACGCACAATTCTGTAGCCAACCAACTGCACCAAGGGTGGAAATAAAAATTGTGACTTGAAATGGCCCTTTCTAAACCTTGAATGCTTGAGAGTTCTCCACCACAATGCATTGGAGACCTCTCTGGCATTCATAGGGTTAAAATCTTAACTGAAATCAATGGGTTTTCATTAACCCTAGGGGGCAGTTGGGTTGCCTTAGTTTTCCACCTGTCTTGATGAATATGCCCCATAGTTACAAAAAAAATTCAACTATTTCTCTGACTGAAGAGTCTCCCAACAGTGGACGCGTACTTGTTTTACTTAGCGGAAAAAAAGCCCTTCTTTTTAACCCTTTGAGTGCCAAAGGGGTATGCAACGCATTGCAGAGCAATGCGCTGCATAACCCTCTGGCACTCAAAGGGTTAAATCGTTTCATAATAAGTTGTTAACACTGAAACTTTTTTTTTCAAGTGTCAGGTCCACTTTAACCCACCCTGTGATCTTTAAATGATTAAAGGAGAAGTAAAGTTTTTTTATGAAAACACATATTTTACAGAGCATTTCCTGCTGAATAAAACAAGGTCACTCCCATCACTGTCAGATGTTTTATTCAAAATTTATAGCAGTTTAAATAATCAGGAAGTGAATTTACTGTGTTTACTTCCTGATAGTTCTAACTGACAGGAAGTGACAGGCAGTTTCTATCACATTCTATGGAGAACTGTATGTCTCTGACTTTTCTGACTTTCCTCTCCATTAGAATGTAACAGGAAAAACTAATTACAATTTGACCACTAGAGGGTACTGCTAATGTAAAAAACATGAGTTTAAACTGTAATAACTCTGGAAATATAAATCTCTCGGCAGTGGGAGTATCCTTATTTTACTCAATAGGAAAATCCCTACAATATATATTTTTTCATAAAAAAAGTTTACTGCTCCTTTAAGTCAATGCCTAGGTATTTATGACAGATTTTCTTTCCGGCAGATGCTCTTCCAGCCAGGCTTTTTTCTACACGGGCGAGCAATGTGAGTCGGTGCAGATCCACGGGAATGTTCTTGGGATGGTGATCGGGGGAGTGGCGGGAACCGTAGCTCTGACTATGGCCATCCTGGTTATACTAAGCAGAAGATAAACACTAACCGATATCTTGCTGGAAAGTGGAGACGTTTTATAATAAAGTAATAAAACAACAACAACAATATAAGGCTGACATGTTGTGCATTTATTGGTTATTATCCTTTTAGTAAAGCTAAGAATTTAACTCTTTGAATTCCAGGGTATGCAACGCACTGGAAAAATATAATTTGTTATGGAAATAAATTATATATATATAATGCTGAGAAGTACATGCAGTACTGTGCAAAAGTTTTAGGCAGGTGTGAAAAAATGCTGTAAAGTAAGAATGCTTTCAAAAATAGCCATGTTAATAGTTTATTTCTATCAATTAACAAAATACATAGTGAACAGAAGAAAAATCTAAATTAAATCAATATTTGGTGTGACCTCCATTTACCTTCAAAACAGCATCAATTCTTCTAGGTACACTTGCACACAGTTTGTTAAGGAACTCAGCAGGTAGGTTGTTCCAAACATCTCTGAGAACTAACCACATTTCTTCTGTGGATTTATGCACCCTCAGTTGCTAGAAATCCAGGAGGCAGTTAGCCAATAAAGGCATCAGCTAGACTTTATTTGCCTCATGTAATCCCAGACAGACTCAATGATGTTGAGATCAGGGCTCTGTGGAGGCCATACCATCACTTCCAGGACTCCTTGTTCTTCTTTATGCTGAAGTTAGTTCTTAATGACTTTGACTTTATGTTTGGAGTCATTGTCATGCTGCAGAATAAATTTGGGGCCAATAAGGTGTCTCCCTGATGGTACTGCATAATGGATAATTATCTGCATGTACTTCTCAGCATTGAGGAAACAAATCTGACCAAATCCCCAAATCCATTTGCAGAAATGCAGCCCCAGACTTGCTAGGAACCTCCACCGTGCCTCACTGTTGCCTGCAGACACTCATTCTTGTACTGCTCTCCAGCCCTCTGGCAAACAAACTGCCTTCTGCTACAGCCAAATATTTCAAATTTTGGCTCATCAGTCCAGAGCATGTGCTGCCATTTTTCTGCACCTCAGTTCCTGTGTTTTCATGCGTAGTTGAGTTGCTTGACCTTGTTTTCACATCGGAGGTATGGCTTTTTGACCGCAGGTCTTCCATGAAGACCACTTCTGACCAGGCTTCTCAGGACAACAGATGGGTGTATGAGGATCCCACTGTTTTCTGCCAATTCTGAGCTGATGGCACTACTGGAAATCATCCAGTTGTGAAGGGAAGTAAGCATGATGTGTCTTTCATTTGTTACACTAAGTTTCCTTGGCCGACCACTGCGTCTACAGTCTTCAACGTTGCCCGTTTCTTTGTGCTTCTTCAAAAGAGCTTGGACAGCACATCTGGAAATCTCTGTCTGCCTTGAAATTTCTGCCTCGGAGAGACCTTGCTGATGCTGTCTTGTTGCTGTGCTCATTCTTGCCATGGTGTATGAATTTTTTGTATGATTTAGATTTTTATTTTGTTCACTCACTATGCATTTTGTTAACTGATAAAAATAAACTATTAACATGTCTATTTTTGAAAGCATTCTTTCTTTATAGCATTTTTTCACACCTAAGACTTTTGCACAGTACTGTATATTTATCAATAGTGTGTTTTATCTTATATATTATAAAACTGCTACTGCCACTACAGCATTGGTAGACAACCTCTGGCTCTCTAGCTATTGGGGAATGTAATTTCCATCATCTCCAACCAGCCAACAGCTGTGGATGATGGGAGGTGTAGGATCCAACAGCTGGAGTGCTGAAGGTTGCCTGCACGCGCGTTATGGGTAGATGTCTAATTGAGAAGTTATTACAGAGCTAAACTGCATGTTTTCAGTGCAGTACTTTCATGGACTGCCCATGTCATGGTGGAGTAGTTGCTATGGACAAAAAAAAACAAACAAGCATTTTTTCATTTGCTACTTTCCCTTTTGCTCTTTGCATGTATGACGTGTGCCACAATGCTTTGCACACTCTGCTGGCACTGAAATGGTTAAATTGAGTTACTTCCCCTTTAAAGTAGATTCTTCTGAAACATGAAACAGTAGGCATACAATATACTGAGGGCTTAACCCTTTGTGTGTCAGTGGGGTGCATTGCTCGCATCGCTGGCACCCAAAGGGTTAAAAAAAGGAAGCAAAGTACAGCCGGTAAACTAAAGCGACAAAACATGAAATATTTGCAGTTGCTTGGTTTATTTTCATATCCCAACATTCATTTTCATGGGAGTCAAAAAAACAACTCAATTAAAGGGACAGTCAACATTGTTTTAAAGTTCAGAATATGTAAAGTCAAATGACCGATGTTTTTATAATATTATTATTTACATTTTCACCTATTTCTGTTTACACATTTATTTCCCTGACATTGAATTCCCAGGATCTCTGTTTCCAGGAAGTTTTTTTTCTTCTGAAACATGAAACAGTAGGCATACAATATACAGAGGGCTTAACCCTTTGTGTGCCAGTGGGGTGCATTGCTCGCATCTCTGGCACCCAAAGGGTTTAAAAAAAGGGAAGCAAAATACAGCCGGTAAACTAAAGCGAAAAAACATGAAATATTTGCAGTTGCTTGGTTTATTTTTCATATCCCAACATTAATTTTCATGGGAGTCAAGAAAACAACTCAATTAAAGGGACAGTCAACATTGTTTTAAAGTTCAGAATATGTAAAGTCAAATGACCGATGTTTTTATAATATTATTATTTACATTTTCACCTATTTCTGTTTACATCTTTATTTCCCTGACATTGAATTCCCAGGATCTCTGTTTCCAGGAAGTTTTCTGTTGAGGTCTGTGAAAGCACAGATATTGATGCAGTCTTGCAGCCTCCCTGCAGCACTAACTGATCTGTATGCTGTAGAGGCAGACTGTTCTACATTGTTTAACTGTCTTTTTTACTTTGTATCTTTGTTACACTGTTGCACTCTTTCTGCTTTCATACTTCCACACAGAAATCTCTCTGAAAACAATTTCCGATAGCTCCCTGTCAGGTACGTAAAAGTGTAAAAAACACACAAAGGTGAAAAAAAATAATAAAAAGTATTGGCAACTTGACTTATCATATTATGTTCTTGCAGAGTATTTAAAGTCAAAATGGAGGTTGACAGTCATTTTATATTTTACAAGACCTGTTGCTCCAGAATCACTGATTTCCATATTATTTTATTAATCATATTATAACTTCTCACATTGACATATTGCTGCCCTATAAAATATTTGCTTAATACAAAATATATCTAATTTTTAAATGTATACAAAGATGAAATAAGTAAGATAGCACACCGAGGCTGATATACTAAGAAAAGTAAAGACTGTAATGAAGAAAGCAAGCATGGGGTTATGCACTAAGGAATCACTTGTCTACTCACTAAGGAGATCACTTTTCTACTCACTAAGGAGATCACTTGTCTAAATCCTGGAGCCAATGTACTAAGATCTCTTCCACTTGAGAAATCTTAGTGCATTGGCACCATAGAATAACATAGACATTGGGGAAATTATGTCACTGGAGTTATCTCCATTTTATCACCCCTTAGTGCATTTTCCTCAAGATGTCAGAAGTAGCCATAGAAGCACCTTAGGGGAGATGCACTAAGGTGTGATAAAGAGGTGATAATGTGGAGATAACTTCTCCAGTGATATCACTGCTCCTGTTCCTATGCTATTCTATGGAGCCAATGCACTAACATTTCTTAAAGGAGCAGTAAACTTTTTTATGAAAAAATATTTATTGTAGGGATTTTCCTACTGAGTAAAATAAGGGTACTCCCACTGCCAAGAGATTTAGATTTCCAGAGTTATTACAGTTTAAACCCATGTTTTTTTTACATTAGCAGTGCCCTCTAGTGGTCAAATTCTAATTAGATTTCCTGTTAGATTCTAATGGAGAGGAAAGTCAGAAAAGTCAGAGACATACAGTTCTCCATAGAATGTGATAGAAACTGCCTGTCACTTCCTGTCAGTTAGAACTATCAGGAAGTAAACACAGTAAATTACTATAATATCTGAATAAAACATCTGACAGCGATGGGAGTACCCTTGTTTTATTAAGCAAGACAAGCTCTGTAAAATATGTGTTTTCATAAAAAAATTGTACTACTCCTTTAAGCAGGAGAGATCTTAGTACATAGGCTCAATAGAGTACCATTGGAACTGGAGAAGTGATTTCACTGGATAAGTTATCTCATCCTTATCACTGCTTTATTACCCCTTATTGCATCCCCTACCCCAGCTTTTGGGAGCTGCGAGTTGTATCCTCCGGTTGGGGATGATTTGAGTTGTAGCCCCCAACAGCTAAAATGCTAAAGATCTCCCACTCCCGATCTAAGTATCTTGCTGCTTTGTTGGTACTTTGGTTGGAGATGATGATACTGTAGTATAGAACAGCTGAAGTTCTAAAGGCTGTCTTCTTCTGATCAACTTCTTGTTATCTTTGTTGGTATTTTCCTTTCTTCTCTCTAGTAGTTTATTTTAAAGTGATCCTGTCACCTTTAGATATATTTAATTAGTTGTAAAGATAATTAAACTTGTCCTGTATGTTGTGGTTGCCACATGTTTCTAATAAAAATAGTTTAATGAGAAATTAATATTTATTTGCTGGTGGCACAATGTAACATTTTATGCTAATTAGTTGATGTGCTGGGCCAGTATTACCACACTCTGCTATGAATGAACTTAGCTAAAGCTCACACACTGTGGCCATTCCTAATAGCATAGCCAGCAGATAGTTTGGCCTCAAACATAACTAATTAGCATATTGTGCAAAAATTAGCTGTGTCATGTACAAATAAAGGTTAATTATTCAAAAACAAGAAAAATGGCTAATACTACATTTTAGGATATTCTATATAATAAAAGGCTAGGATGTTTGTCAGAAGCCATCATGCTCAGTAGAGACTGCGAGTGCTGTAGTCATGAGCAGTAGAGACTGCCCGCGTTGCAGTCATGTGCAGTACAGACTGCCCGAAAGCACCGTGGCTGATATGGAGCGGAGAGCTCCGAATTCGGACCGGAATCCTCTCTGAGCACCTTCCTGGAACTGATTGGTGAGCAGAGAGGCTCCGGACACCAGCCGAGGCTGCTGGGAGGCACTGTGGCCAATGTACATGGGCTTTTAAACTAGTTATAATATATTTCAATGTACACACACATCGACATAATCACTAAAATTTTCGGATGCAAGGGGTGGGGTGGAGAAGATCCCTATTAGCAAACAGGATTGTCGAAGTGCTGTTGATGTGGAAGGGATGTCCTCCCTTCACACATCACTAACACTACAACAATTCTGAAGTTGAAGAGGATCCTCTCTGCTTCCCTACTTGGCCAGGAGAGGAGAGAACAATTTCAGCAGCATGGACAGCATCACTCCCTTATCCCTTTGAGTGCCATAGGGATGTGCATAACATAGTTGATGAAGCTGAAAAAAAACATACGTCCAGCCCATGCCAAAACACCCCTGTTGATCCAGAAGAAGGCAAAAAACAAACAAACCCTGAAGCCATTTCTAATTTAGCCCCTAGTGGGTAAATAAAATTCCTTCCTGACTCCAAATGGCAGTCAGATAGTTCTCTGGATCAACATCCTATCTGGTTTGAAGCCATCTGTCATAATTTTCAGTATTGTTCTGTGCTAGATAGGCATTCATTGCTTTTTTTGAAAGCAGTTACAGCATCCTGAGGCAAATGATTTCAGAGAAAAGACATCCAGCCCTGTATGTATTTCCTTACACAGCTTAGTGTCATCAGCAAAGATTGAGATGCTATTTTCCATTACAACTTGTAGATCTAGATAATAGGGACTGAACCCTGTGGCACGCCACTTATAACTTTAGACCAACTTACCATTTACAACAGCTCTCTGTCATCTATCATTTAACCAGTTCTCAATCCATATAGAGATAACACAGCCCAAATCCAAGCCTTTTAATTTATGCAGTAGCCTGTTGTGAGGCACTGTATCAAAGTCCAAGTACACTACATCAACAGCAGTTCCCTTTTTCAAATTACTACTTTCTCTTTTGTAAAATGCAAGTAAATTAGTCTGATGTGAACTATTCTTCATATACCATGCTGACTCCTGCTAATAATATTGTTTGTTATCACATAGTTCTGAATACTGTCAGTTAGTAACCCTTCTAATATCTTACCCACTATGGAAGTCAAGCTAACAGGTCTGTAATTTCCTGGTTTGGATTTTGCCCCCTTTTTGAACAATGGAACTACATCAGATTTCCACCAATCACAGGACACTATGCCTGATGAAAGTGAATCAATAATATTAAGTATAATGATCTTTGGACTCCTTTGGACTTTGTCCTCAGTAATCCATGTACATAATGTAAGAAATTATGTGGTTTTGTCTATTTGCCCATAGCCTGTCATTGTTGCTTTCTTTGTATATACTGAAGCAAAGAATGTATTTAGTTTGTCAGCCATAATCTTATCTTCACTAACCAGTTCACCTGTCTTAGCATTAAGAAGACCAGTATCAACATTAACTTTTTTGTTATTAATACACTTGTTTAGGATTTTTCTTGCTCTCATTTGCAATATTTCTCTCATTTTCAGTTTTAGCTAGTTTAATTGCTTGTGTGCAGATTTTATTACATTGCTTATATTTTTAAAATGATGCATCTGACTAGTTTGTCTTAAACACTTTAAAAGCCTGTTTCTTATTTATCATTTCCCTGCAAACCTCATTCTTAAGCCACATTGCTTTCACTTTACTCCTCTTGTGCTTATTACCCAATGGTATATAATGATGTGTATGTTTGTCTAAGAGAATTTTAAACAAATTCCATGATTCTTGTGCATTTTTATCTTTGAAGATTACATCCCAATTCTTCAACTCAGCTTTTCATGAATTAATCAATTACCCGGTTTGTGAATGACCAGGTTCACTAGGTGGGGTCCTACTTGAGCCAGCTATTACTGAACAAGCAGCTGGTTTGAGTAGGCTGAAAAGGAAGGCAGCAATTGCCTTCCTTGTCGACCCATTAATCACCTATCCTACTGGATAGGTGATAAATGCCAGGGGGGCATCATGATTGGTCCCGTTGCCCTCCGCAAGGTCTGATTTATATTTTTAAAAAATTACCATTTTTTAACACACCAAGGCAATACGCTGCCTATTAATCCTTAATCATTAATGTATTAGGTACCTCTCTGGTACTCAGTGGGTTAACCCTTTCAATGCTAGAGGGGTATGCAACACATTGCTTTGCGTACCCCTCTGGTGTCAAAAGGGTTAACAGTGTGATAGCAGTACATTTTGGATTGAGCAAGGTGGGGGCAGCATTTTGGATTGAACAAGGGGGCAGTATATGTCAGAGGGCCCAGTGCATGTCAAATTGGACGAGGGGGCAATATATGTCAGAAGGGGGCAGTAAATGTCGAATTGGTCAAGAGTGGGCAGTATATGTCGGAGGGGGGGCAGTACATGTCAGACTGAACAAGGGGGGACAGCATGTCAGATGTATTGAATGTTGGGCAGTATGGGGAACAACACCATTGTGTGTTAGCCCCAAATACACTTCCTGACACCACCAGGGGAAAAGGCTGGAGAGGGTCAGACAGTGTACATGCGGGATCTGTGGCTACCAGTGGTCAAGGGGTCTAGTTTGGGGGCCAAGCAGTGTATATGGAGTTCTATGACTACCAGTGGGCAAGGGAACAAGTGATAGCCACAAATCCCCATAGATGCTGCCTGACCCCCAGCCTTGTTCCTTTGGTAGTGCACAACATGTATCATATATGATACAGAGCTAATGGGATAATTGTGTCATGCTTGGTGTAGGTGTACTTTTTTTAACCCTTTCAGTGCCACAGGGTGAGCAATGCACATCCCTATGGCACTCAAAGGGATAAGGGAGTTATGCTGTCCATGGTGCTAAAAATGTTCTCTTCACTCCCCTGCTGGTCAAGTTGGGAAGCAGAGAGAATCCTGTTCAACTTCAGAATTGTCGTAGTGTTGGTGATGTGTGAAGGGAAGAAATCCCTTCCATACTGACAACAGTTCACAATCCTCCCTGCTTGTGATTGATTGTGGGCTGTTACTGCATAGGAAAGTACAGGGAGATCCCAACTTGGCCAACCTCAGGTAGGTGAAGTTGAGACTGTGAACTCTGAAAGCAGAGGCTGCTATTGGAGTTTAGTGAATGTGTCAAAGTGCCACATTAATATATCAACACAACCCCCTGGCATATGATAATGGCTCATTATCTTGCATTTCCATATGAAAATTAGTTATTATGCTTCATTTCCATAAGGAAATAGGCCATTGTTGATGTGATGAGTGAAAATTCGTAAACCTTTCAGATGAATGTCAATGTGAGCAGATTTTTGTCAGACCGATGATTGATTTGATGTAGAAGACACTTTAGTGAATAATTTTGATGTGCCTTCGACACATCTCCGACAGGACATCAACATTATCTGCCCTCTTCAAACTTTAGTGAATCTAGGTCGTGGTCTAATTGCCCTTGTATGGTATTTATGTAGGTTCACTACTTTCAAGAGTATCCTTCTTCTTATCTTCATAGTTTCTCAATATTAAAATTAATTGGGGGATAAAAAATTTTTTTTTTGTTTTTTTAATTTGAATGGATTAATGCACCAAACTGGGTGCTTTAAATACACGTTCACAAAACTGACCTAGTTGCCCTTGTATGGTGGAACACAGGACATTTATGTAGTTTCACTACTTTAAAGGGTTTCCTTCTTATCTTCATATCTAAGGCATGAATTGAAATATTATAGCACACTCTGATAATTATTTAGATGTATAAGTAATATGCATTAGCTTATTTGATTCTGATTTTTTTGTATAAACGTATATTGTTCCAGTTGTTGACAATCTGCTTCCCACTAATGCACTTAGCTATACAATGGATGAGTATTGCTGTATGTGGAAATGTTGTTCTTTGGTGCTTGTTAGTTGTTTGTAGATTGACAGAATCTGCTCTGAAAAGGAAAAACAATATTATGTTATCATGGATCACTCTAGAGCAAGCACGTCAACCATTTGGCCTTCTAAAATATGGAATCCTGTATTGTCTCTCCATTATAATACAGTGCAGACCTTTAATCCCTGTGGTTCTCACACAGGGTGCACAACGGACATCCACTTAGGTGCCCATTTTTTTCCATTAAGGCTTTGACAGAAATTTTAATGTTGAGTTTTAAATGCATGTATATGGAAGTTAGGTTTGTCGTGATAATTGGGAGACCTAAGAATAGTGTTACATTTATGTATTATATATTCAATATGCCATTAATAAATCACATAAAATATGTGGTGTTTAATGATATTCAGAGTTGGATCCCCTGCATCCTACCCTTATTCTCGTTGTTACTGTAATTGCAGGAGGCTCTTTGTATTGTCTCCAGACTCAATATTTGTAATTTCTACGCATATATTTTGATGTACACGGATGCCTACTATGCTTGTTAATTTGGATTTCATTGAACCCAATAAAAACTTGAATTATAAAAAAAAAAAAAAAATGTTAGCAGTAACCAAAAAATTCCAGATTCTATGTTGAGTGTCTTGAGAAAAAAAGATTGAGAGCCACTGTTTAAGCCAGATTCAGACTCTCTCTGTCTGTGTTGTGACAGATTACATAATCACAGCATGTCTTTGAACATCAAGATATAAGTATCCACAGTATGATAAGTTTAAGTAAACCATACAAATGTATCAATCTACTGAAAAGCTTAATGATATACAGCCCTTCTCTTCCTCTCCTGTCCAGTAAGACAGATTTGCATGACCTTCCTAAACTAGGAAAGGGATCTGACAGTAGGTTACATCAGGGGAGCTCCCATCTCTCCTCAGCACCCTCCAATGATGCAGGGTTTCAGGAACTCCTCACATGACACCAGTGATTCAATCACCTTTTCAATAATTCTGAAGTATCTGCCTAAGTTAAGTCATTCACTTGTGCTACTTGAGAATCCCCAGAAAACATGCACCGTTGAGGGTCTTGAGGGCAGACCTGACCCTGGGTTACATCACCGATGCATGTCTTATTATAAACAGAACCAGATCATCCATTACAGCAACCTAGGCAACTTCCTAGGGCCCATGGTATGAAGAAGGACTGCAAGTGATGGGTAGCAGACAGAGATCCTGCTATTGTTGCCGCTATCATCTTGTGTCAGATGCCCTTTTTGTTGAAATAGACCAGCATCATCCAGTTGCTCACATTCCATTAAAGCCACGATGCCAGTACCTGCTAGCAGCACCCAGATTGGTACCTTGCCAAGGGCCCTACGGAGCCTTAACCCATCTCTGATTATAATGGAGAGTATGTGGTGAAATGGGAGACCAATGTGTGAGGGGAGGAAGATGTTTTAATTATGAAAAATCCATATTCTTTAGTATTACACAGCATGTACTCAGTGTGATCTTCATATAGCAATAGGCTGTAATGTTTTTTTTATTTTGTTATACAATTCATGATTTGCTGAAATTGAAAGTTTTAAAAATGAGTCAGGGCCTTACTTCTGAACAGACTGGACCACAGCCTGTCAATCTACGTCTTTTCCTCCCCAAGTATTGTTGTGTTCCAAGCAGCTTACATGGAGACATCCCCAGTCATCGGAGGAGGTTGGAAGGTGACAATACTTGGGGAGGGAACAGAAGAATGTTGACATGCTGTGGTCCAGAGCTGTAACTGCAGTCTGTCTGGAAGTAAGGCCACGGCTCATTTTTAAAACTTTAAAAACAGTAAGTAATACTTCCAAAACAATTTATTTTATATTGTAGCCATATAAAAAAACATTAAAAACGATATGTCTTTTCTCTCAAACCTTTATCGTTTGAGAGATATTGACAAGTAAAGTTTCCCCCTCAGTGACCGAAACAGTCAAATCTGCCATCAGATTTGGAATCCGGTCCGCAGACCAGCCAGCAGCTCTTCAGCAGAGCCGATATTGCAAGATATAAAAATAACTACCTCATTGCAATAATCTACAAAGTGTGCTTGCAAACCAGGCACACTTTGTAGACCATTCCAGTGAAGTAGTTATTTTTATATCTCTCGATCTCGGCTCTGCTGAAGAGCTGCAGCCGGTTTGTGGACCGGATTCCAATCTGACAGCTAGAACAGTGACGTCACTCAGGGGAAACTTTGCTTGTGAATATCTCTCAAACCATAAAGGTTTGAGAGATAAAACTTATATCGTTTTTAATGTTTTTTAAATGGCTACAATATAAATTAATTTTTTTTTTGATGTATTACTATCACTTTAAATTTCAGCAAAGCATGAATTGTATAACAAAATAAAGCAACCATTACAGATTATCTCTATATGAAGATCACACTGAGCCAAACTTGTATAGGGGTGATAGTTCCCCTTTAAGACCGCACTTTAGAAACTTCATTCAGAGCTGCCTGTGTGTTATGTGAGTCAAACATAACACATGCATGGTTTAGGAGATATCGGTAGGAGATATTTCTGAAAATAAACAATTGGAGTAATGCTAAGGAAAACCATGTAGACTTATGTAAGCTATAACCACAAACTGATTCAATGAAAGCCTACAGAAAAGTCTGATTGATATAGTATTCACTCACAAATATTGCAAGGGGATGATAGCTGAAATGACGAATAAATATGGTGATGGAGTGAGGACTGACAGTAGTAAGCAATTCGATATACAGGACAAATGGATTTAGGGTCCTCTGATAGTATCTACCTCTGACACGGTTTGCTCAAATGGACTTAATCATAGTGAGGGTAGTGTACCACTAAGGTTATTGGTCTTCCATCATTAAGTCTTCCATCTAGACAATACCGGTGTAAGCTGTCCTAAAACATAGATGCAAACCTAATTTTTTGTGCATATATATGTAATAGTCTGTCTTTTAACTATTTTACATTTTTTTAGGGCAGTATCTCCTAAACTATGCATATGGGATAGGTTCACATTAAGACAGAATCATGTATAAATACCATACCTGGGAACTTTCATTTGTGGAGTCCCCGGAGGGGACTCGTCTGTTGCCGCTGGGGAGTATAATTGCCGCAGAAAGGGGGTGGGGTTTACATAATAGTGGGACATCACACAAGTGGGTGGGAAGGGAGAGGAACTGGGTGGGGAAGGCGGAAAAGTGGGAGGAACTGGGTGGGAAGGAGTAGAAGTGGGCATGGTTTTAAAGAAAATTCCCCACATCCGGAGAATCAGCCTCTGCCCTGGAGACCCGGAAATGTACTCTCACAACTGGAGTCTCCGGGGCAAATCCGGAGAGTTCCCAGGTATAATAAATACTATTTGAACCCGGATTAACAACATCATGGATTCATTCTTGCACTTCTCATGTCTCATTATAAACTCACCATTACTTAACATTCTTGATTGGTGAAGCTGTGGATATTTTATTAGGAGTCTCAGAGGTTGACATTGTGGTGGCTGTGGAGACTGTTGTCTAGAACAACAACAAATATATATATATATAGTTTTATCTCTATAGTCACTAAATAACACCAAATCTTAACATTGACCTGCCACCTTGAATTTAAGCTTGAATTTTTGGAAACATCATTAAAAACTGCATATGTGCCATGTTAATGAAAATACTAGCATATGTATAATTTAGGAGATATTCATACTGTCATTCCTGAAAAGGGTGAAATCCTCTCTCTTCCAGTGCAGTTTATCATGCTAATTAAGCTTTTTGCTATGCTGAGAGCTTCATTAGCATACATTTACATATAGCACCAAATTCAAAGTGACCACCATATATAAATACAGTTATGAGTATCTCTTAAACTAGGGCTGTCCAAGTTCAGTTCTCAAGGGCAATCAACAGGTCAGGATTTAAGGATTTCCCTGATTAAGCACAGGTGAATCAATGGATCATTCATTTCGATTGGCTCACCTGTGCTTAAAGGGATAGTAATATTTTAAAATAAAAGCAGCTCCAATTAATATTCAGTGTACTTGGGCCATGGATAGTATTCTTTCAATACTGTCAGAGTTGTAGTTCAAGTGTAATTGAATGATAAAGTATCCCCCTCCTGCCCCTTTTACGAATGTAACACTGCTCACCCCAGAACATAAAGGTTGTGTCCAGGGGGATTGCAGAGAGGGACAATATTAAATTAGCATAAATTAGGGGAAAAAACCTGATAAACCTTTCATGGGGGGCAGGGTTTTAATTGTTCTCACAGTAAGAAGATTGTCCCTTGCTGTGAGCTGTCTGGTCTTAAGACCAGATTCCACATCTGAGGGGAGGTGGCTTACACTAGGTAAAAGGGGCAGGAGGGGGATACTTTATCATTCAATTACTTTTGAACTACAACTCTGACAGTACTGAAATAACAGTCTCCATGACCCATATAGCATGAAGATTAATTGGAGCTGCTTTTATTTTGAAACATTACTATCCCTTTAATCAGGGAAATTCTTAATCCTGGCCTGCTGGTGGCCCTTGAGGACTGAACTCGGACAGATCTGTATCTCCTGGTCATTTGGTTAACATGATACATAGTGAGTTTTTAATAAGGTTTTCATGTATCAAACTTGAATTCAATGTGACATGCCCACATTAGCTTTAACAGGCAGAAGTAAGTAGAAAATGCTGATACAATGTAAATGCAATATGTGATACCAATCATCGAGAGGCAAATATGCACCATTCCCAAAAACAGGCTTATAGGTAAGGTAAGTCTTAGGGAGTGATGTAGTAACAGTTGTTGTAAGTAAAAATTAGTAAGTAAAATGGGTTGCAACATCAGAATGGTGAGAAGTGGCAGTGCACAGCAATGTTTTATCTGCTAATATTTATTTAACTCTTTGAGTGCTAGAGGGGTACAGAACGCATTGCTTTGCAATGCTTTCCATACCCCTTTGGTACTAAAAGGGTTAAACTGTCCTCTTCTCCAAGTTTAGACCATTTTATATTATTGGAAAAAAATGTCAGAAATTAGAAAAAAATTATGGCTAGATTTTTTTTTAATCCCACTCAATATGACAGTAGTTTGAACCACGTCCAATTTTAAGACAACATTTTCACTTCTGACAGAGGAATTCAATGCAAAAAACATGGTAATATGTTTGAGAATTAAAGGACTGTGGCACAAGTACTTTTCCAGACTAATTACTCACAGTTTCTGTTACCAAGACTTTTTGAACATCTCACCCTTAGAAGCTGATTTATTAAAGGGTTAGTAATGCCCAAATATAACTCTATGTTTTATCGTAGATTTTGATCAAATAAATTATGAGCAGGAAATCCCATCTCTCAAACCATTACGGTTTGAGAGATATTCGGTGCTAAAGTTCCCCACTCCCTCCCCTTCTCCTGCCGTCAGCGCTCAGAGGAAGAGACCTGAGATGTCTTGAAAGGTTGCATTCTAAATCTGTTTAGTGAGCCAATAAAGGTATCAACACCTGTATTTGGCTCCTGTGTTTCTACGGCTAGTTCAAGTACAATTGAATGATAAAGTGTCCCCCTCCCACCCCTTTTACCTAGTGTAAGCCACCTCCCCTCAGATGTGGAATCTGGTTGCTTGACCGTCCAGATCACAGCAATGGACAATCTTCTTACTGTGAGCATTAGGAAAACCCTGCCCCCTCCCCCCGACAGGTTATTCAGGTTTTTCCCTTATGCTCACTGAAGATTGTCCATCTCTGCAATCCATTTGGACAGTCTTGCTGTTCTGAGGGAAGCAGTGTTACATCAGTAAAAGGGACGTGAGGGGTATACTTTATCATTCAATTACTCTTGAACTACAACTCTGACAGTATTGAAATAACACTCTCCATGGCCCAAATACTATGAAGAATAATTAGATCTGCTTTTATTTTGAAGCATTATTATCCCTTTAAATCTACAATAAAACATAACGTTATCTTTGGGCATTACTAACCTTTTAACCCTTTGAGTGCCAGAGGGGTATGCAATGCATTGCTATGTGCTGTGTATCCCTTTGGCACTCAAATAGTTAAAGGGATAGTAATGTTTCATAATAAAAACAGCTCTAATTAATCATCATAGTATTTGGACTTTGGAGAGTGTTATTTCAATTCTGTCAGAGTTGTAGTTCAGGAGTAATTCAATGACAAAGTGTCTCCCTCCCGCCCCTTTTACTGATGTAACATTGCTCAGCTAGAGCAGAAGGGAGGTGCCCAGGTAGACTGCAGAGAGGGACAATCTTCAATTAAAATAAGGGAAAAACCTGAAAAGCTTGTCAAGGGGGGCAGGGATTTCATTGTTTTCATCGGAATAAGACTGTCCCCTTCTGTTATCTGTCTGGTCTATGGACTGGATTCCACATCTGAGAAGAGATGGCTTACACTAGGTAAAAGGGGCGGGAGGGGAAACTTTGCTTGTGAATATCTCATAAACCATAAAGGTTTGAGAGATAAGACTTATATCATTCTTCATGTTTTTTTAAAGCCTACAAAATAAAATAAAGTTAAAACGAAGTATTACTATCCCTTTAAGAACCATAGCAATTCTGGAGCAAAGCACCTGCACCATAGGAGATAAGTACAAATTCCACAAATTCTCATTGATTTAAATATGGCTTTTCACCCCTTGAGTGGTCACCAAGGTATTGCTTCAAAGTACATTAAAGTCCTCTCTAGAATTCAAAGGAGGGTTATGCACTAAGCAGTGATAAAGAGGTGATAAAGCAGAGATAACTTCTCCAGTGATATCACTTCTCTAGTTCCTATGTTAGTGTATGGAGCCTATGCACTAAGATCTCAAAAGTGGGAGAGAGTGCATAGGGTCCATAGAATAACATAGGAATTGAAGAAGTGATATCACCGGAGAAGTCATCTCTACTTTGTTATCTCTTTATCATGCTTTAGTGCATAATCCCCACTGAGTTCAAAGTTCCACTGAAATCAATGATACTGTACTCCTTATGGTTTAGTTGTTTTGTTCCAGAATTGAGCCAGTTATTTTTTTTTAATTAGCCAGTCAACATGCTATTTCTAGTATTTTAATAGATTTTTTTCCTCCAGAACAAATAAATGGTAACCTACACACCAAGAAACAAAAATGTGTTTTTTTTGTTTATATCTTCCAATACTTACACTTGAAGACTGCTTAGAGGAGAGAGCCTCTCGCACCTAAATGTAAAATTGATAAAAAGATAATTACATTTCATCTTATTGCATTCGCATTTTAGCATAGTAACATGGTTAACAAGACTGAAAAAAGACGTGTCCATCAAGAGCAGCCCATGACAAAAACACACCTGCTGATCCAGACGAAGGCAACAAAAAAAACCCCCCACTAAAGCCATTTTCAATTTAGCCCCAAGTGGGTAAAATAAATTGCTTCCCGACTCCAGATGGCAGATATTTCCCTGGATCAACAACTTATCTGTACTGAATCAGCTGTCATAATACTCAATATTGTTCTGTGCTAGACAGGTATCCATTTCTTTTTTGAAAGCAGTTACAGTATCCGAAAGTACAACATCCCAAGGCAAAGAATGCCATAGCTTTACTTCCCGTACTGTAAAAAAAAACCCTGCCTTTATTTTAGTCTAATGCACCTTTCCTCTAGTCTTAATGGATGACCTCTTGTTCTTAGCTCACTTTTAATTTGTAGGTGACTATAGATCATAAAAATAAATAAAAAAGGAAAAAGAAACTAATCCTGATGTGAGGTCTTCATTATTTAATACCAAAATTAGGCTGAATGTCCTCTTAAAAATATAAAGATTTCGTTTGATGGCTAATCCTTTAAGTGCTGTAGATGTGTTATAATTGGAACCGGAATTAGTTCCTAGGCAGATGAATGACCTGTAGTTCTGCAGTTATTGCTGAAGTACAATTCCCATCATTCCTGGCTAAGGGCCAGCTATGGATGACGGGAATTGTAATTCAACATGAAATAGAGAGTCACAGGTTGCCCTTGGTTAGGTTCATATGTAATAATTTATCCTAGGGGCTGTATAATATAATACATTCTTTATTAAATCATTGTTAATCTGTAGCATATTGTTTACTCTTGTTGTTATCTAGATTGAACATCACAAATAATGACAGGATTTTAAAGATATTAACAGTGCTAATTATAATATATAATAGTACTAGCGTAAAAGCCCGTGTACACGGGCCAAAGTGTGTAAAACCACAGAACTACACCTCCCAGCATTGTGTGTGTTCGGGCAGTGGCTACTGCACATGACTGCATCGGACAAACATCTGCATTCGGGCAGTGTCTACTGCACACGACTGCATTGGACAACCATCTGCATTCGGGCAGTGTCTACTGTGCATGACTGCATTGGACAAACATCTGCATTCGGGCAGTGTCTACTGCACATGACTGCATCGGACAAACATCTGCGTTCGGGCAGTATCTACTGTGCATGACTGCATCGGCCTGCATTCGGGCAGTCTCTACTGTGCATGGCTGCATCTGACAAGCATACATATGGCCTTTTATATTATAAGATAATAGACAGCAAATGTACCTTTTTTTCCGTGACACAGGTCAATAAAATAAAGAAGCCCTGTAAATGAAAATAAAGTAATGTATACATCAATATATATTAATTTGTAAAAGTTACAGTAGCTTGGGGGGATTGGAGGAATTCAAATAAGAATAAAGAAGTTCTTGGAGATCAAGGAGAGGAGGTGATGACCTTAGCTGGGGGACTACTTAATAATAATATTAATATCAAACTATTTTACCAGGAAGGATACATTGAGATTGTCTCTTGTTTCAATTTGAAGCACGTTCTGGGGTTATAGATATTATTACCCAATTTAATGGCACTCATTTTATCTACCTTGGAAGGATGAAAGGCTGAGTTGGCCCTGCTGGGACTAGAACCTGTGACCTTGCGGTTTGAACAGATTCTACAGATGGTGCCTTAACCAAACTGAGCCATCTCACCAGTATATATCCTTTTTGTTTATTATAGTTAATATAAAAAGTGTTTATGGAGGCTGTTCTTGGAGAAAAGGCTTAGGCATTTGATTCATGTGGGTGGGTTGGTTTTGCGCTTCCCTCATTCTTTATTTTCTTTGTCTCTCTCTTCTCTCATTTCACTGTTAAAATGTCTATAATGTGTGAACTGAAAAAGAGTCAAATTTATGTAATTACATAGCTTTCTGTGGAGGTTTTATGAATGGTAAGTTGGGTGAGTTGCCGGCAAGTTAAAGGAGCAGTAAACTTTTTTTAATGAAAAATATATATTGTAGGGCTTTTCCTGTTGAGTAGAATACGGGTACTCACACTGCTGAGAGATGCATATTTACAGTGGTACTACAGTTTAAACCTGTGGTTTTTTACATTAGCAGTGCCCTCTAGTGGTCAAATTCTAATTAGAAATTCTGTTACATTCTAATGGAGAGGAAAGTCGGTGACTTACAATTCTCCACAGAATGTGATAGAAACTGCTGAGTCACTTCCTATCAGTTAGAACTATCAGGAAGTAAACACACAGTAAATTCACTTCCTGATTATTTGAACTGTTATAACTTTTAAATAAAACAATTGATAGTGGTGGGAGTGCCCTTGTTGTACTCAGCAGAAAAGGATCTGTAACATACAGGTTTTCATAAAAAAAGTTTACTGCTCCTTTAAGGCAGAATCACTTCAGGTGATGGTGGCTGTTAAACCTGGTGAAGTATGAGGAAAAGTACAGCCTGAACATTATACAGTGAAAAGAGGTTGTTAAAGGGATAGTAATCTTTCAAAATAAAAGCAGCTCCAATTAATCTTCATAGTATTTGGGCCATGGAGAGTGTTATTTCAATGTTGTAGTTCAAGAGTAATTGAATGACAAAGTATCCCCCTCCTGCCCCTTTTACTGATGTAACACTGCTCAGCTCAGATCAGCAGGGTGGTGTTTACGTGGATTGCAAAGAGGGAAAATCTTCAATTAAGATAAGGGAAAAACCTGTCAAGGGGGCAGGGCTTTCATTGTCCCTTGCTGTGAACTGTATGGTCTGTGGACCAGATTCCACATCTGAGGGGAGGTGGCTTACACTAGGTAAAAGAGGAGGGAGGGGGATACTTTATTATTCAATTGAACTACAACTCTGACAGTATTGAAATAACACTCTCCGTTGCCTAAATACTATGAAGATTAGTTGGAGCTGCTTTTATTTGTAAACATTTCTATCCCTTTAAGGGACCCAATGACTTCAAAACTTTGGTGATTTTCAAAGAGCTTTCAAAATTTCCTTTATGTTACACTGACCCTTTTTTATTTAGAAAAAAGTTTTCTAGTTACTTAGATTTATAACGTATGCTAATTAGGGCATAGTTTGCAGGAACCTTTCATTACCTCCACCAGTAGGTTTTGACTATCTAAACTTGGCTTATTGTATCATGAAAACGTGGCCTAAGAGGAGTATTTGATTATATGTACAGGATTATTCAAAGTCAACAATTCGTCCTGTTGAGAGAACACTAATGAACTGGTGGCATTTCTAGCATCCAGGAGCTTAAAGGGATAGTAATATATCATTTAAACTGTAGCTTTGAGTATTAAGTACACGTTTTTTAACATATTGCGCTATGTGTAATTACTTACAGATTAGTAGTTCAAAAGCAATCAAATCGGAAAGGATCCCCCTCCCACCCCTTCTGACAACGTCATTGATTCTGTCTGGTCTGGATGGAGAGCGGTGAGGGACAGTCTTCAATAAGCAAAGGAAAATCCTGCACTCCTTCGTCAAGTGGGGCAGGATTTTCTTTTTACTTACTGACTGAAGTTTGTCCCTCGCTGCATCCGTCCGGTCCCATTACCAGATTGCAACTCTAAAGGGAGGTGGCCATAAGGGGCGGGAGGGGAATCCTTTCCGCTTCAGTTGCTTTTGAACTACAAATCTGTAAGTAAATATACATAATGCAATATGTTAAAAAACTTGTATTTAATACTCGGAACTAAAGTTTAATTTATATATTACTATCCCTTTAAAGGGATAGTAATACTTCATTGTTACATTTTGTAGCCCTTAAAATTCTGAATTCAATGATACCAGCTGTATCTCTCAAACCTTTTTGGTTTGAAAGATATCCACTTTCAAAGTTCCCTCTCCTTCTCTCTCCACTGACGTCAGCGTTCTAGCTGAGAGCAGGGGAATTGGGTCAGTGAGCAAGCGGCGGCTCTGCAGCAGTGCTGAGACTGAGTTATAGAAACAGAAATCCTTCACTAAAATTATCTTCTACATATGCTTGGTTTGCAAGCACACGTAGAAGACCATTTTAGTGAAAGATTTCTGTTTCTATAACGAGATCTCAGCTCTGCTGCAGAGCCGCTGCCGGTCCCGGGACCGGATTCCGCTGCTGTCAGAATGCTGACGTCAGCGGGGAGAGAAGGAGAGGGAACTTTGAAAGAGGGTATCTCTCAAACCATAAACGTTTGAGAGATGCTGCTGGTATCATTGAATTCAGAATTTTAAGGGATACAACATGGGGATAGTAACAATGAAGTATTACTATCCCTTTAAGTGCCCCTTTTAAGTCAAACAGAGATTTTCAATGTTTCATGATATATCGTTGTTTTATGTCACAATTGCCCTAGTTCTGTCTGCATCATTATCCCTCTTTGTATCCTCGTTTGTAGATTAATTTCAGCATAGGTTAAAGGGATAGTAATACTTAAGATGTAAAGAAAAATATGTTGTAGTATTTATTCTCTTGAGTAAAACAAGAGTACCGCTAGTGCGCATGGTGTTTTAGTCAAAAGTTATTATACCTCAAACGTGAATTTTTTAGTTGCAGTATCTTAGTGGCCTGAAATTGGTCAACTAACCAGAGCTGTCCATAGGATGGTATAGCAACAGTGCAACCGTACAGTTTCAGGCCACTGTGATACTGCACCTAAAACATTCAAGTTTGGACTGTAAGAACTACCTTTTTCTTAGGGGGATAACCCCTACAACATATTTATTTTAAGAATTACTATCCATTTAATATCTTTGGATATCTTCTTCACAATTGCATTGGGTTGTCAACATGTGACAAGGAGTTGTATTCAGGAAGTTAAAGATGAGCTGTCCCCAACAGTACCATAGACAAGAAAATAATACCCAATTGAGTAAAATGGGACTTTTAACCCATTAATTCTAGAGAGGTCCCTAATGCATTACAAAGCAAGAACTGAAGGGTTTGAAACCCAATTTAAAGGGATAGTAATACTTAAAATGTAAAAAAAAAAAATATGTTGTAATGTTTATCCCCCTGAGTAAAACAAGAGTACTCCCACTGCTGAACGGTGTTTCATTCAAAAGTTATTAATTTTCAAAGTTGAATTTTTTAGGTGCAATATCACAGTGGCCTGAAATTGTACAGTGGCGCTGTTGCTACACCATCCTATGGAGATTTATGGTCCCGGGACCAGAGCTGTCCATAGGATCGTGTAGCAACAGTGCCACTGTACAATTTCAGGCCACTGTGATATTGCACCTAAAAAATTCAACTTTGAACATGAATAACTTTTGAATGAAACACCTTTCAGCAGTGGGAGTACTCTTGTTTTATTCAGGGGGATAAACCCTACAACATATTTTTTTTTACATTTTAAGTATTACTATCCGTTTAAATCAGTGGTAATGTGTCCGCTACGGTATAGAATTTCTTCTATTTAGTTTCCTGATTACAACCCAAATCACAGAAGATATTTCATTGTATGTAAAAGCTTTGCAATTTTCTGATTTAATTCACACGACATACCTGAAAAGCATTCATGCCAGCGAATCCATATGTGAAAATTTGTCTCGTGAGGTCATCAAGATCCTTCAACAAAGCAAATCCAAAAGCCCATGTTAACCCAAACACAGGAGTCAACACCAGAATAGCCTTCATGATGCTTTTAGCTGTGTCCCTGTCATCTGTACCTTTTGCATCTGACACAGATGATCGGGTCAACTTGGAGATGACCACGAGCAGTGTCATGAAATTAAACAAAATGATAGCTCCTGCAGGAATGGCAAACGTATAGATTGCCCCACTCTCAGGGTTCAACCAGCATACGTCTCGGTGGGTGTACGTTTCCTTAGGGTCAAAATACAAAAAGGTACCAGTAGCTATGGCTGCTGGGAAAAAATAGCCCACAAAAAATGACAGAGAAATATATAGTCTTTTTCGAAGGTGATGAAAAACAAAGAGTAACTGGTGGAGAAGCATAACACTTTGACAAAAAGTCCAGAAAAAAAGAGACAAGTAGAAAAAATGATTCAAGAAGGTTATCGAGAGGCAGATGTATTTGTGGGTTTTTACAGATGGAAATGCAGAAGACAAAAAGAATGTGTCCGCACACAGTAAGGACAATGCAATATTAACTAGAGAAATGTGTCGGAAATAGGAGATGTTTGTCCTCACTACCTGTTTCCACACCATACCTTCAACAATAACACAAATGCAAAGAGAAAGTATGGAAACTCCAAGACCAGCATATGTGATCTCTTCAATTAAAAACAAAGACTCCACCTTTACTGACATCAGCACAGCAAAGGAGGTCAAGTGGTTGCAAGTGCAATTGGTTGAATTGCTCCCCACTTTGGTCCTACAGCCATAATCTGACCATCCGGGATTAGATTGGGAGAAGTCCCAGAAAACACAATGTTGAGCATACTTCTCATCTGAGATGTTTATACCGAATGTCATGAAAACATCACCTGAAAAAGAACCGGAACCTGATATTCTTATGGAGTTAGACTGGACAATGCTATTCAATTGGGAACCATTAAATTTCCCAGCATTTGTAGGTAACAAATTTCCAATTGTCATGAATACCAGACTACTGATGGTGATATCATTTTTCTCTATCATCGAATATATTATATTCTTGTCTATGTATGTGCTCACACCAAGAGTAATATCAAATGTCTTTTCATAATTATCAATATTGCTTCCTTTTTCATAAGAGGTACCCTTCAGATGGATGTTTTGTAGTTCAATCTCAAAGGTGTTATTATCTTCTTGCAACAGAAGACTAAACTGCTCTACAGAACGCAACACTTCAGAAGCACCTGGACTATTAGGTTGCTGCCACAATGATGAATAGGACGGATCTGTGAGATTGCTTGCAACCATGAGAAAATTCTGTGAACAAAACAACATAACCAATATTTAATCTGCTGTACTGTTTAAACCTAAAACGAAATAGGAAAGGTTAGGACATCATGTGAAATTCTGAAATTGAATACATTACCTCATTTTATTTGTGGCAACTGCAAGAGGTTCTTCTAAAATAAATGTAATTTAAACTGTGTGTAACCCCAGTAGGTTTTTAATTGTAAGTGTTCATCCAATGCTGTCCCATTGCGCAGTCTACTTTTTTGGTGATTTGTAGATTTGCTATATTGATGTGGTCGAATAAAAGACTTAAGCCCTTAGGGGCCTAGGTGTGCTCCATCTATAATATGTCAGGGGTAGTCAATCTTTAGACCTCCAGTTTTTGGAGAATACACCTCCCATCATCCTCAGCCAGGCAACTGCTGTTTGGGAATGATGGGAATTGTCTCTACATGCAGCTACAGCATGATGACTGCCTGTGCATCTCAGAACAAGTTGGATTTCTTAAAGGAGCAGTAAACTTTTTTTATAAAAAAAAATATATTGTAGGGATTTTCCTATTAAGTAAAATAAGGGTACTCCCACTGTCAAGAGACTTATATTTCCAGAGTTATTACAGTTTAAACCCATGCTTTTTTATATTAGCCATGCCCTCTAGTGGTCAAATTCTAATTACATTTCCTGTTAGATTCTAATGGAAAGGAAAGTCAGAAAAGTCAGTGACTTTCAGTTCTCCATAGAATGTGATTGAAACTGCCTGTCACTTCCTGTCATTTAGAACTTCCAGGAAGTAAACACGGTAAATTCACTTCCTGGTTATTTGAACTGCTATAATTTTTGAATAAATCATCTGACAGCGATGGGAGTGACCTTGTTTTATTCAGCAGGAAATGCTCTGTAAAATATGTGTTTTCATAAAAAAAGTTTACTGCTCCTTTGATAACACCATACTTATTCAGGATAATACTAGAATCGATATGAGTATCGCTATGTGAATAGTGATTTAGGGGGCACTTTAATTTGAGTGAATGTTCCCTTTAATGATGTGACATGATATGCGTGTTCTCACTTCTTTCAAAAAATGCAGACATATCCACATTCTTATATTTTATGTATCTAGAAAATCAAATTATGTAGGCTCAGAGTTTCTGCCTCTTCCACAAATTTGACATTATTATGGGCTATATAAGGTGTGGGTAAAATGAGACTCGCTAGCTGATTCCAGCCTACAACTCCCATCATCTCCCACAAGCCACTGACTGGCAGAAGATAATAGGAGTTTAGGTCTGTCAGCAGCTGGAGAGCCACATGTTGCTCAACACTGAATTAGAGTAATATCTGTTCATAAAGAAAAACAGATATTACATTCACATTCTGACCAGAGGCAAAGAACATGTATAGTATAGAACACATTGATTACTTACAGTTACAACATTAGTATCAAATGTTTTGTTCTCGTTTGCTGAGATCGTTGAGATAGTTCCAAGTACAGACACTAAAGCTGCCACTTCTGCGGTATTGCTAATTACTGTAACCTCTCTGCTGGATAATTGCTGAACTACTTCTGGTACCATCACTTCCAGGTTTCCAAGGCCTTCACCCAAAGTCTAGCAAGAAAAAAGCTCTTGTGAAGGAAAGCAGCTCATTAAAAATCATCAATGCATCTTTGGTTACACTGATCATTCACAGTATTATATTTGTTATAATAATAATTGATCCACTGGGCATACCTCCCAACATTTCAAATTGCCAAAGAGGGACACTTGTATTTTAGGGGTTGTTGTTGGGGGTGTGGCTGGTGGGTGGGACGTTACAGAGAAGTTTTAGGCTATTTCATGACCTATTGATACCTCCTTGTGTAAACAAATAAATGACTTATAACAAAATCTAAGTATTTTATTTTCACAGACTAATGTAAAAACACATATACTAACATTTAAACAAACACTAATGTGAATTTTATTGCTGTAGAGCAATGTGATACACTTATATACACACCATGCAATCTGATCTCCTAAAAAGAGGGACATCAGGGTGGGAAAGAGGGACAGAGGGATTTGGGCCCAAAAGAGGGACTGTCCCTCCTAAAGAGGGACACTTGGGAGGTATGACTGGGTACCATTTTTCAACTTTGCAGCATTTAATTAATGTAAAATGTTATCCACTTCAATCAACTTGTTCTCCATTTTTCAGTAGAGTCTCATGATGCACACCTACATCGAGCTAAATCCTGGAACAACCCAACTACACCATATAGGGGGCGAATAAAAAGTCCCACTGATTTAAAGGGATACTAATGTTTCACAATAAAAGCAGCTCCAGTTAATCTTCATAGTATGTGGGCCATGGAGAGTGTTATTTCAATACTGTCAGAGTTGTAACTCAAGAGTAATTGAATGATAAAGTATCCCCCTCCCGCCCCTTTTACTGATGTAACACTGCTCACCTCAATGCAGCAAGACTGTCTGGATGGATCACAGAGATAGACAATCTTCAGTGAGAATTAGGGAAAACCTGAAGTACCTGTCAAGGGGGCAGAGTTTTCCTTATGCTTACAGTAAGAAGATTGTCCCTTGCTGTGAGCTGTCTGGTCTATGGACCATATTCCACATCTGAGGGGAGGTGGCTTACACTAGGTAAAAGGGGTGGGAGGGGGAAACTTTATCATTCAATTACTCTTGAACTACAACTCTGACAGTATTGAAATAATACTTTCTATGGCTCAAATACTATGAAGATTAATTGGAATTGATTTTATTGTGAAACATTACCATAATTTTAAATGGGGTTTTTAACCACTTGAATGCTAACACTTCTCAATTCAAGGGGTTAAAAGAATTCAAGGGGTTAAAAGCCCCATTTAAAACAATAGAAATTTGGGGCATTTTTATTTTATCCCTATGATGCAGTTGGTTTGCAACTCTCATAAATAAGGCCCACTATATCTGTATAGAATCTGTATGACTGTTTAGTGACATGGGATTTTCTTGGCCCACACACTTCTTCATGGATCTTGTCTACAAGTGAACTAAAGAAGTATCTTCAGCATTTTACCAATACATGACTTTGAAACTGAGTCCATGGGCAGATAAATTACATATGACGTTTAATGGAGATGTATGTAATATTATGCATTTGGGTTTTGAAACAAAAACAATGCATACACATGTAATAGGAAAATAACTGGTTGTTCAATAAGGATATGGAAGACTTGTAGACAATGGTTTTCAAAATAATTTTCAATGTCAGTCAGTCAGCCAGTAGGTTATTATAATTTATAAAAATAGGTATACATGAACGAGATTAGAACATAGTTCTATCTCTTTATAATTACTTGTTAAAGGGATAGTAATACTTAGTTTTATCTTAATTTTATTTTGTAGGCATTAAAAAAACATGAAGAACGATATAAGTATTATCTCTCAAACCTTTATGGTTTGAGAGATATTCACAAGCAAAGTTTCCCCTCCTGCCCCTTTTACCTAGTGTAAGCCATCTCTTCTCAGATGTGGAATCTGGTTGTAAGACCAGACAGATAACAGAAGGGGACAATCTTCTTCCTATGAGAACAATGCCCCCCTTGACAAGTTTTTCAGGGTTTTCCCTTATCTTATTTGAAGATTGTCACTGTCTGCAATCTACCTGGGCACCTCCCTTCTGATCTGGCTGAACAGTGTGACATCAGTAAAAGGGGAGGGAGGGGGATACTTTATCACTCAATTACTCTTGAACTACAACTCTGACAGAATTGAAATAACTCTCTCCAAAGTCCAAATACTATGATGATTAATTAGAGCTGCTTTCATAGGCGTGCGCACGGGGTGTGCCGGGTGTGCCCAGGCACACCCTAATCGGCCCCGTGCGCACCAGCCAGGGAAGCTGGGGATTTTTTTTTCTTTTTTTTTAAAAATATATCTGCCGCGAGGGAGCGCTGATTTAAACTACCAAGCGCTCCCTCGCGGCATCTATGTGACAAGCCGCAGCGAGACCCAGGCTCTGTAGTAATACAGAGCGCTGGGAGATGACATCATTACATGCATTACTGAGAGCAGCGCGTGGGAGCTTCAGCTCTGTGCCGAAGGAGGCACAGAGCTCTCTTACAGCACACCGCTAGACCACCAGGGACTGAAGGTAGGGGATGGAGGGGGCATTGTGGAGATGAATGGGGCATTGTGGAGATGAAGGGGCATTATGGAAGGGGGCAATGTGAAGATGATGGGGGCAATGTGGAGCTGATGTCAATGTGAGGGCAAGTTGGAGCTGATGGGGGCAATGTTAGGGCAAGTTGGAGGTGATGAGGGCAAGTTGGAGGTGATGGGGATAAGATGGAGCTGATGGGGGCAAGTCAGAGCTGAGGGCAATGTGGAGATTATGGGGACAATGTTAGGGCAAGTTGGAGCTGATGGGGGCAAGTTGGAGCTGATGGGGGCAAGTTGGAGCTGAGGGCAAGTTAGAGCTGATGGGGGCAATGTGAGGGCAAGTTGGAGCTGATGGGGCAATGTTAGGGCAAGTTGGAGCTGATGAGGGCAAGTTGGAGCTGATGAGGGCAATGTGAGGGCAAGTTGGAGCTGAGGGCAAGTTGCAGCTGATGGGGGCAATGTTAGGGCAAGTTGGAGCTGATGGGGGCAAGTTGGAGCTGAGGGCAAGTTAGAGCTGATGGGGGCAATGTTAGGGCAAGTTGGAGCTGAGGGCAAGTTAGAGCTGATGGGGGCAATGTGAGGGCAAGTTGGAGCTGATGGGGGCAATGTTAGGGCAAGTTGGAGCTGATGAGGGCAAGTTGGAGCTGATGAGGGCAATGTGAGGGCAAGTTGGAGCTGAGGGCAAGTTGCAGCTGATGGGGGCAATGTTAGGGCAAGTTGGAGCTGATGGGGGCAAGTTGGAGCTGAGGGCAAGTTGGAGCTGATGAGGGCAATGTGAGGGCAAGTCGGAGCTGAGGGCAATGTGGAGATTATGGGGGCAATGTTAGGGCAAGTTGGAGCTGATGGGGGCAATGTTAGGGCAAGTTGGACCTGATGGGGGCAAGTTGGAGCTGAGGGCAAGTTAGAGCTGATGGGGCAATGTTAGGGCAAGTTGGAGCTGATGGGGGCAAGTTGGAGCTGAGGGCAAGTTAGAGCTGATGGGGGCAATGTGAGGGCAAGTTGGAGCTGATGGGGGCAGTGTGAGGGCAAGTTGGAGCTGAGTGCAAGTTAGAGCAGATGGGGGCAATGTGAGGGCAAGTTGGAGCTGATGAGGGCAATGTGAGGGCAAGTCGGAGCTGATGGGGGCAAGTTGGAGCTGAGGGCAATGTGGAGATTATGGGGGCAATGTTAGGGCAAGTTGGAGCTGATGGGGGCAATGTGAGGGCAATATGGAGTTGATGGGGGATACGTTGGAGCTGATGGGGGCAATATGGAGCAGATGGGGGGCAATCATTTATTTAGCTAGCACACACACATATATATTACATACGCGCACGCACGTGTGTGTTTGTGCTTTTGGGTGCACACCCTAATGCAATTGGCTGCGCACGCCTATGGCTGCTTTTATTATGAAACATTACTATCCCTTTTTAAGACCTCACCAGGAACATGGAGTACACCTTTCACCTCGATTCAAGTTTACATATTTGAAAACTGCATTAAAAACTGCCTATGTGTCATGTTAGCCAGAAGACCAATAAAGGTATACTAATACTTAAATTTGACCACACTGTGTCTTGTAGCCCTTCAAAAAAGAAATCAAATGCCATCAATCAATCAGTGCCATCTCTCAAACCTTTATGGTTTAAGAGATATTTGTTTTCAAAGTTCCCCCTCCCCTGATGTCAGAGCTCTAGCTGACTTTGAAAATGAATATCTCTCAAATCATAAAGGTTCGAGAGACAGCATTAAAAGGGAAAAAAGAATTTTGGTTATAAAGAAGATTATATATACTGAGTTTATTTACACCGGAAAGAAGATTTTTAAAAGGATATTGTCACTATCTCCAAATATTTTCAAGGCGAAAAAGGAGAAATTAATTCAAAGAGCTGGACAAAGAAAACGCACAATTAAACATTTGCGTTTCACAGAGGTGCGCAACACATTTTGAAGCAATGCATTGCACATAGCTCTGGCACTGAGACTATTAAAGTGTTCTTTGATATGCTAGGTACACGAATGTATTAAAATTATACCTGTGAACTTTGATGTGTAGACTCCCGCGAGGGGAGTCCTGTCGTGCCTCTGGGGGGGGGGGGATTACTGATTTGTGTCATTAAAGGGGCAGGGCTTAATCTTGAGTAGTGGGCAGGGTTTAGCTGGTGTGAAAAAGTGGTAAAAATAGGCTGGGTAAGGAAGAGAAGTGGGTGGGGAGTGGGAAGAACAGGGTGGGAAAGAGCAGAAGTGAGAAGAGTTTCAGTAGAAACTCCCCATATCCGTGAGAATCAGCCCCGGAGACCTGGTAATCAGAAGCCAAAACCGGAGTTCCCAGCTATGATTAAAATGTCTCCGCTATTAAATGTTACCTGGGCATTGTCCAGTGCCATTTGCAGGGCCTGACTAATACAGTTATCTTGCACAGTCATCCACTGTCCATCGGCTGAGCAGTCCCTGGTCAGATTTCCAGATTTTCCACTGGGGCAGGAGGCGATGGCCTGTATTCCAGCTTTTGCAACATTCCAGGTCACTCCATTGTATACACTGGTGTTGCAGAACATGTCTGTCACTAAGAGATATGGTAGAGTTTTAGCATAATATTCATTTTTCACATGCATTGTTCTGCTGTCAGCAGGGTGGCTGATTTTGTTTACCTATCTAAATAAAGCTGGATTATGGAAAAAAGCATATATTGTTGGGCTTTTCCAAAACAAGGTTATTCCCACTGCTGTGAGTGTCTTTGTTCCAAAGTTATTACAGTTTAGACCATGGTTTTTTATGCATTAACAGTGCATATGTTCATGTACATTTCACCTGATGTTCAGAAAGTTATCCTATTGCAGTCCATCTGAGAGGAGAGCTTCAGTCTACAGCTCCCCATAGAATGTGATAGTAACAGCTCCATGTGATACTTTCAATGGTAATAACTTTTAACTCTTTGTGAGCCAGAGGGGTATGCAACGCATTGCAAGGCAATGCTTGGTGTATCCCTCTGGCAATCAAAGCGCTAAGTGAAGCATCTCCCAGCAGTCAGCATACCCTGTAATGAAGATCCTTACAATATACATTTGATTTCCTAACATGAATTTTACAGCTCTTTTAGGTCAGTATCCTTTTGAAAAGTTGGACAGTATTGTGCGAGCAACTAAATGGCACGTTAACCATGTCGCTGAGATGAAAAGTGAGATATGAGACTCTCGGCCGCATCAAAAGGGCGAGATTCTCATGTCGCTGGCTTAAGCATCGCTCATTTGAGCTCTCGCATCATTCTCATAAACATACCTTGAGTTCTGTGTGTACTCCCGCTCTACTTCCCCTGAATGTCCTCCTCATAATAATAATAAAAAAATTATGACATTTGCAAAGACCCATAAGGACTGCGTTGATGCACGCTGACGCGCCGGTACACGTGACCTGTTGCGTATATTGGCGTGTCACTTTTGGGCCTGATAGAGATCGCTCCGATCTTGGAGCGGTCAATTTCAGGCCCTATTTTTACTTACATCGCTCCCGGTAGAGCTCTGTAAGTAAAAAGTACGTGACATACTATGACTGTCATCGGTCCTTCAGTATTTCAAGGACAGTGACGGTCATAGTACGTCATATGGCGTTAAGGGGTTAAGCCTGTGACATGTAAATCTCTCCCTTTTAATGCAGGCGAGATTTTTCTGCCCGGCGACATGGTTAACGTGCTGTTTAGTTGCTCGCAAAATTCTGTGCAACATTTTGATAGCGAGTCCTTTAGGCCACCCTATGATAATTTTCACCATTTCAATACAAGCAGACACATTCTTTACTGCATATAACACAGAAATATGTATAAATGATTTAAGCTGACCCATACTGATACATACATTTTCTAAATTAGTATATAATTAAAAGGCAAAAACATATGTGAGAACCAATAATATAGTTCTCACATATCTGAAAAAAGTGTGGAAATTTCAAAATGAAATTTTTATCTTGGCCTCTCTCCCCACACAGCATGTCTTTTGCTTCACCTGTGATATTTGCCAGCAGGTGGGCAAAAGAGGGGTCAGGCCCCCAGCCCCCTTATAACCCTTGCCCATTATAGGAGAGCCATTCCAGCAAGTAACAATTGACATTGTAGGGACATTGTCCAGGCGCAGCCGCACAAAGAAAAAAATTATACTGTGGGGGACTTTGCCACCAGGTACCCTGAGGCAGTTGCCCTGGACAATATTACTGCAGAAACGGTAGCTGAGGCTATGGTTCAGATCTTCACTCAGGTGGAATTCCCAAGGATGTACTGTCCGATCAGGGTACCCAGTTCACAGCAGACTTGCTACAGTATGTCTGGAAATTATTTGGGGTAAAACCTACACACCACAGCATGCCACCCTCAGACAAATGGCTTCTGTGAAAGGTGCTATGGAACCTTGAAGCAGATGCTCTGGGCTTTCATGGAGTTGCACCGAGATTGGGAAAGCTATATGCCTCATCTCCTCTTTGCGTGCTTCAGGAGCTCCCCTTCTCCCCCTTTGAACTGTTATTCCGGAGGAAAGTCCACGGACCCCTGAATATCCTCTGGGAATAATGGGAAGGCAAATGCGACTCCCTGTCCATCACATATGTTATGTTAAGGGACCGACTAGAGACCTTGATGGGATTAGACCATCAGAACTTGCAGGTGGCCCATGCTAGGCAGAAGCAGTATTATGATCAAATTGCTAAGGACCGAAAGTTTAGCATCAGTCAACAGGAATTAACACTACGGACAACCAGACAAAACAAGATGCAGACAGCCTTGGAAGGGCCCTATCAGGTAATAGACAGGCAGGGGGATGCCACCTATGTAATAGACTGGGGGCTCAGCTGCAGGACCAATGGACCTGCAAATCAATGCCCTGAAAGCTTATCATGTCAGGCCAGAGTCCCTTCTCGTTATATGCAACCCAGCCAGACATGAGGCCACAGCTCAAGAGATCTCTAACCTCCTGGCAGAGGCTTAAAACGCCTCCCCAGTTGATACCATTCCCTTGGGGACCCAACTAACCCCTGACTAGCAGGAACAGATCAGGGAGGTCATCCCATATGGCCTACCCTGTTCTCTCTCTTTCCAGGCTGTACGGCCCTGACACAGCACCAGCTCAAGACCCCCCAGCCAACAGACCTTCTGACAGCCTGCTTACCAGATCCCAGATGTTGTTAAAACCCACCACATATACAGGGAAATTCAGAATATCCTCGCCCTGGGGGTAATGGAAAAATCAGGCATTCCGTGGGCCTCCCCAGTAGTCCTGGTAGCAAGGAGGATAGGACCACCAGGTATTGTGTGGACTAACAGAGGCTCAACGATAAAACTATCATGGATGCCTATACCAGGCCCTGGGTAGTTGAACTCCTCTACCGGCTCGGTGGATCTAGCTTTGTGTCAACCCTCAACCATATTCAAGGGTACTGGCAGATTTCACTTCACCCTGGTGGAATGTGAATAGTTTGGAGCACTATTTAAAATTTCAATATATTCCTAGCGGCTTCAGATCCAGTTGTTACCGATTTGGGAAGCAGATTCCCTATTTAAGAGTTGTTAGGAAGAGATCTTAACCAAATGTTCATTTGACCTTATGTAGGTCTTGATTGAGCATGATAGGACGCTTATGATGCAAGTCCGAAGTGAGATTTTAGTTGTACATTTGAAGTTGGTGACTTTTGATTCAAACACACAGGTAATTCCTTTTGAAATACAATTGAAAATTGAGGTTGATAAGATTGAGAAAAGTATTGTGGATAAAAAAAAGATTAGATTTGAATGTGATAATAATCAAATTTACAAATGGAAATGCACTGGGAATGTGAGAAGGGTAAGAAGCAGAGCATCTAGTCAAGTTATAGTGCCTAATGATTCTTCTTCTGTTCACTCTCAGATTTCTGATGATGAACCTACTGATTTCTCTATGGATCATCCAATTTCCTCTGGCTCAGAAACTGAACTGCAAAGTGACGAAGATAATGTTTCATCAATTCCTTTTTTAGGATCTACTACAGGAAACCTATCCGCAGAGGCAAACCTAAAAGAACTCAGAAACAGACTCCAGTGGGGCTAAAAGGGTCAAACTCAGCAACATCGGCCCTACAGGAAGAACAGGAAACACAAACTCAACTAAGTGTAGTTAACCTCTCTGCACACACTCTCACTGAGAAACAGAGGTGTGTACTTGCTAAAGGTTTATCTTTTTCTCCTAGTCGCCCCCTAGATAAGCCTACTTCTGAGCCCATGGAGATCGGGAGAGTGTTCCATCTCTCGGAGGCCAAGATCCAGAAGGCGTTCTCAAGGCTTGTGCCTTTACTGAGGAGCACCTGGGAACCAAGCACAGTTTTGTCCCAAGAAATTGGGAAACAGCAGGACTTAGAGAGTAGGGGATCCTCTCTAAGTCGGCCTTTTGTCCCCTTGTCCTCTGCTCAACGCCTGTCCATTCCGGTCACTCTTTCCTGGTCTCCTGTTTCCTCTGTGTCCCTCCTTGCCTTCATTGATTCCGGGGTTGCTGGCCTCTTTCTTGACATTGGTTTCACCCTCAGACATGGCATACTTTTGGTGCCTCGTAGCTCTCCTATCTGAGTGGTCGCCATCGACGGCACTCCACTTAGGTCAGGGAATATCACTAAGACCACCACTCCCCTAACTCTTCGGACCTCTTCTGGTCACGTCGGTCGTGTGGTTTGTGCCATCTCCACGGTTATGGAGGAAGTAAAGCGAGCTTCCGTTCTCCTACCAGTCGCAGTACCTGAGCCCTACCGGGCCTACACCAATGTGTTTTGCAAGCCCTTTGACTGCGTCATTGACTTGCTTCCTCGCGGCTGGACCTACTCCCTTTCTATTCCCAAAAACAGGAGTCTAGAGGACTATATCAGAGAGAGCCTGGCTCGCAGCTTTGCCATCTCTCCACTTCTCCAGCGGGGGCAGGTTTCTTTTTTGGATCCAAAAATGACGTCTCTGGATCCGCTCCTTCCCATTCATCCTGGAAGTGGGCGCCTTGGAGATCTCCGCTGGATCCATCCTGTCCCAGAGGTGTTCTCATACCGGGAAGACCCATCCATGTTCTTTTTTCTCCTGGCATCTCTCTCTCTCACGGAACAGAATTATGATACGGGCAGTTGCAAACTTCTAGCCATTGAATTAGCCCTTGAGGGTGGTGTTACCTTCTGGAGGGCTCTCCCCACGAGGTCGCACTCCTCACCGATCACCAGAACTTGGCGTACCAGGCCTTGGCCAAACAGCTTAACCGCAGATAGGCCCGTTGGTTCCTATTTTTCACCCGGTTCAACTATAAAATATCCTACATTCCTGGCAGTAGGAATATTAAAGCCGACTCCTTGTCTCATCTGCATGAACCACTGCTCACCACGCCGTCTACTGCTGACACTATTCTTCCCTCTTCTTGTGTCCTGGCTACCCTTTCCACCATTACCTTCTTGGCCATCAAAGATGCCCAGCAGCAAGCTCCTAGTGCGGGCTCTTCCGTTCCGTATCCAGTCCTGTTCGTCAACAGTCGATAACGCACCGAGGTTCTACTGTGGGTGCAACACTCTCTTCTTGCCGGACACCCAGGAGTTAAATGCACTTAAAATCTGCTGTCCAGATACTTCTGCTGACCTGGTTCCCGTGTATCACGGTGCCCGTGCTATGCTGGCGACATTCTGTCAGTTTCCACTCCTGCTTACACTTATTGGCTGAAGTGACTTGTCCTGCCCAGTATTTGTCCTTAAATACTGGGTCTTGTCACTTCTCCGGTGCCCTTTCGTAGCTGTTTCTGTTACCAGCGCTTGTTCCTGTTTTCGTGTGATCTCTGTGTACCGACCCAGACTGCCTGAATACTCTGCATCTCGTTCCTGCTCTGTGTACCAACCCGGACTGCCTGACTACTCTGCATCTCGTTCCTGCTCTGTGTACCAACTCAGATTGGCTAACGTTCCTGCTCTGTGTACTGACCCGGCCCGGCTGACATTCCTGCTCTGTGTACCGACTCAGATTGGCTGACGTTCCTGCTCTGTGTACCGACTCGGCCCGGCTGACGTTCCTGCTCTGTGTACCGACCCGGATTGGCTGACGTTCCTGCTCTGTGTACCGGCCCGGTTGGGCTTCTTAGCCGTGTATCTGTCCTGCATACGGTCCCATCCGGTCCTCGGTTGGGGTTGTTACCCAGGATCCTCTCTGTCTCTGGACAGTGTCACTGTGGCCTCACTATACTCTTGCAGTCTAGTCTCCATTATCTGTCGGTGTCGCGACATTGCTGGTGTGTTCCTTCCATCTGTGCACCACGGTACGCTTGACGCTTGCCATACACACTGAGGTTGGTCTTACTCTGGGCGCCTCAGGCTGTCACATGCTGTGGTTGGTCATACTCTGGGCGCCTCAGGCTGTTCAATTGACCGGGCAGTCGACATTGGTCTGAGCGTTGTTAACCCCTTCGGGGTAGGTGCCGATTCCACCAGCTAACTATTTGTGCAGTCTCCGTTGGCTGCCTTTCCGGAGCTTACAGTCAGTCCTCCATTACTGCTACGGTGGTTCACAAACTTGTTCTGGGCCTCCGTTGATTATTGTGGAGTTACTCGAAATTTGTGCACTCTCTGCAGAGTGAGAGTCTTAAAGGGCCTCGTGCTATTAGGGCCTGTCAGTCCTCCTGGCCTAATAGTATCCCATTCAGTGCTGCCTCGTTTGAGTATCACACGAAAGTTACCTGACCTGTGTCAATATATTGTGTTGCTGCATTAAACATATACTGGACCCGTGTGGTTATATTTATTGCTGTAACCTGCCCTGTCTCAGTACTATATTGTTTTATATATTACTGGACCCGTGAGAGTTATTGTTTCTGAATTTATTCAATAAAACTGTGTTTTATCTAACCTACTGTGTCTGAGTGTCAAACAAACCGTTACACCATGCTGATGTCAAGGCCCTGGTGAGCTCCTGTCCTGTCTGCACTAAAATGAAGACACCTCACTCTCACTTCTTGGACTGCTACACCCGCTGCCTGTTCCTACCTTGCCATGGACTCAACCAGCCATGGACTTTATCGTGGACCTGCCTAAATCCCAGGGCATGACTGTCATCTGGTCATCGACCATTTTACCAAACAGGGGAATTTCGTTCCCCTTCCTAAACTACCCACGTCAGCTGAGATTGTCGACTTGTTTTTAGTTCATATAGTTAGTCTCCATGGAATGAGACTCCAGGGAATGGACCATAATTTGCCATGCTGGTCCAGTGTGGGTTTGCTGATTCGGTTTACATATGTTTACAATGTAGTATGGAAGCAATGAAATCCTATCTAAAATTGAGGTAACGCTCATGCAAACCTCACTCTTTAAATGCATGTAACATGTCTTGGATCTCACCACAAGCAGCTCAAGGAAACTCTCAGTCCAATGTTCCACTTTGGCACAATGGACTGAGAGTTCCCTGGAGCTGCCTTTGTGATAACCAACTCCTTTGTCTGTAACAAGTTTTAAAGACTTTTCACATGTGAACAGTGAAGAAACTAGTAATTGGAAAACTCCAGTGAAGACATTTTTGGGTACCCTAACATGATAATATTTTCCCAGGTGCATAATTAGGTCATATTGGGCCATGGGGTTGATGGACTTTCTTGTTTGCTGGACCCTGTAACAACTGCACTTTCTGCAACCTCCTGTAGTGACTTCCCTGCATTTGAATGTATTACCTGATTTTTAGATATAATTAAATTGGTTTCATCCTACAGCAGGAAGAAGGAGCTTTCTTATTTTTCTTTGTCAAGGATACAAAGTGTTGTGGAGAATGTGAAAGAGTGCAAAGCTGCTACAACCCCATTTATGCATGTAACACTAACTGACAAAGGAGAAGATCTAGCAAGGATTGGGAAGAGGGATTGAAGTATACAGATGAATATCATAAGGGACAGACTAGGGAATATATTAGGATAGGAGGTCCCTCCCTGCCTTATAGAGCTTACAACCTAAATATAGGTTGGGTGACATACAGATACAATCAGGCAGAGGAGGAAGTGCAGTTCATAACAGTGCATATAAGATAAGGTTTACATATTACAGTAGTGCTAAATTTAAAAGGAGTTCTTTTGGTTTGCATTCTAAGTTGTTGTGGGTTGAGGCTTGTTGAATGTTGGGTGGTAGGGAGTTCTAGAGTTAGCGATCAACAAGGGAAAAAGCCTTCATTCATCATACATGGAGAGTAGAGGATGTGCAGGTATATGGCAGGATATCGACGATGAGATATAAGATGGGGAAATGTTTTGGAAAGCACTGAAGTTATTGATAAGGACTTTGAATGTTATTATTGCTTTGTGTGAAACCATGACAATCATTTTAGTAGTGTAGTGGTAAGTACTGTTCTGGTGACCAAATTAAGAATTGATTGAAGAGGAGATATATAGATAGCAGACAGACCAATAAGTAAGGAGTTGTAATAGTCCAGGTGGGAAAGCATAAAAACATGCATGAGAGTTTTAGTTCTACAGTGAGAAAGAAATGTGTGGATTTTTTATATACTTTGAGGAAGGAAGCTACAAGTTTTTGTTACTTGAGTAATATGGGTGGTGAAGGAAAGAAAAGAGTCCAAAATCACCCCTATTCAATGTGCCTTGTCCGCAGAGTAAATTGTGGAACCCACATGAGTTATGGAAAACTGAGGTATTGTGCTGATAATTAACTGATAATCAGCTCAGTCTTCAACATATTAAGTTTTTAGGGACAATGAGCCATCTATGAAGAGAGAGCCAATAAGGCATTCACAGACCTGCTTCTGTTTTTCAGGTGAAAGTGAGGGCATGGGGAGATAGATTTGTGTCATATTACCTGCATTCATATAAAAAAAGGAACTTTATTCTAAGCAAATAGAATCTGGTGACAATTTCAAGCAGTAATCCCTGTTTTTTTTTTTTTTTTTTTCAAAAAAAAATTTCAAGTGAGGTTTGAAGCATTGAATCATATTGTTTATTTGAGCCATAACCTATAGCTATGGACAGAGTGGCCAATAGATAAACAGGCTTTTTTTCTGAGCTCCTGAAAAATGTTTCAGTTCATTATCTAAGAGATTTTGGATGGATGTTTACTGCGGTATAGAGTGAATATGGTCTTGAATTGTATCTATTTGTCTAACAGTGGATTGGTGGAGCCCCTGATCCTTAGATATGATGTTTCACCCTTTTTAGACTTGTAAACCTCTCTAACTGTTTTTCTGAGTACTCACTCAAATTCCTTTAGATTGTAGAATTTTTTGTGTTCATACTCCTGTATGGCATAGACTAAACTCAGAGAGTTACTTATCTTTATATACGGTAGGCTGTCCTAAACTCATCCCCTGAGGATCTACCTAATTATTTAAACACCTGATTCTAATTATTTCCTTGAACTTAGCTAATAAATCCATGGTTTCTATTAACCTTACACATACCCTGACTCTTAATTACTTATTTGTCTAATATATAATAATTTTGTTTTAAAAGACATGGAATTGGTTAAAATAAATTCTGTTGGGAAATTAAGATAAGACAGGTATGGATTCAAGAAGGTTATAATGGAAAATATTTTTTAAAAGAGATAGTAATGTCTCATGATAAACGAAGGTTTAATCATTCCTTATACTGTGTTCAAATGCTCTGCAACATTGCCAACGTTCGATTGGTTTGGTTTATTTATAATTATATTATAAAGTTACCCTCTCCCGGACATTTTACTGATGTCACTCTTCTGTCCTCAGAGCAGAAAGCCGTTCTGGATGGATCGTGATGAGGGACAATCTTGTATCAGCATAAGGAAAACCTGCCATCCTTCATCAAGGGGTACAGGGTTTTCCTTATACTGATAGACAGAAGATTGTCATTCATTGCAATCTGTCCAGTCAAGCAACCAGATTTCAGATCTGAGGGAACAAGATTGACATCTATAAAAGGGGCAGGAGGGAGAAACTTTATAATATAATTAAATATAAACTAGACGGATTACAAGATTGGCAATGGAGCGGAGTATTATGACAAAGTACAAAGAATGAGTGAACCTTCATTTATCATGAGACATTACTGCCTCTTTAAGCTCCATAATCATCATTGGGGTTCACAATCTTTTTTCACCTAGGAGGTAAACATATCTGTTTCTTTTGTTTGACGGCTGCTTACAAAATATAAACGTTTTTGTTTCTTGAAGCTAATAAATTCCTTTGTGTTTGAGAAGGTAAACAGATGCCTTCTCACTCATTACGCTACGTCTTAGACTGATGGTTAGATTACATTTTTCATCATCCTCAGATGGTCGTAGGTTACACATTCCTGGTTTAGACAAATACTAGCTATGGATGCCGGTTAGTGGGTCCATGGTCCTGGCTACAGTGGCACACAGTTTTCCACTTACTAGGATTTTTAGACTGTTTGTAATGGTTTAGTCTCCCCTGTTAGCCAGAGGACAACGCATACACTTTCTGACATCCCAACCATGTTTACTGTCCAACTTGACATGCATTTCTTCCTCATACTTTTTCAGCATTACAAAGTCCCATGGAACCCAGTTTGAGAAGCACTCATCTAGAAAATCCACCCCATCCCTTAAATGTCTCATTACAGTCCCAATTTACATACAGTGAAAATAAATTACCCTGGATCACTGTGACAGGGATAAAATTTTCTTTCTTTTGTCCAGCTTTATTTGTAAATGTGCAGGTGTAATTGGTGTCTGTAGCAGGGCGAGGTGGAGACAAGTTGTAACACTGTAAATCGGTCCTTCTTCCTGAAAATGTATAAAATGAACAAACATAACATTAACTCTTTGTGCGCCAGAGAGGTATCCAGCACATTGGATACTAAAAACATGAACACTGCATTGTTCAAAATGTGTTGGAGGCAACAGAGCAGTAGTGTTGCTTGGTATTGTCTGAGGGGGCTAAATACCCTGACCTCAGCTTGGAACATGTAATGGTGGTAATCTCCCTATTCAGGGCTTAAAATTTGAAGTCCTTTGCTACTAGCCAGACCTGAAAAGTTACTCGCCACTGCAAGCCATAACATACCCACCAGGGCTGAATTTCTACTCACCAGGGCTGAATTTCCACTCGCCAGGGCTGAATTTTCACTCGCCATTGGCTAGTGGAGAGTGGAAATTTTGAGCCCTTCCCTATGTAATTGAATAATTGGGTGCATTAATAATGCAGTATATTGGTGCAAGTCTATTGGGAACCCTGCAACTCATTAGCATCAAAGTCAACCACACATAGAGAAATGTAATATCCAAAAGGTTTATTTCTTCATTTTAATATCCAGGCTATAAAACAATGAATAGCATCATATGATAACCTTCACATTAGCCAGGCTTGCTTTGCACTACATGTGCTTACTGAATTACACATTAGCTGCCCTGCAATACAAATCCACCTCCACATCTCATTTCAAGTGCTTGTATTGTGAAACCCATGCTCTTGCATGTCAGGGAATGCTCTGCAGTGCATGATTTGTTACGTGCATACTGGCACACACACTTCTCCATTGCCATAACTTTAATGCAAGCAAGCCCTGAACACCACTCCCATAATCTGCAGGGATATAGTCATTTTACAGCAATTTTCTTTGTGCTTCGTTGGTACATCAAGATAAACAAATCACAGAGAAGAGAATCATTCTGAGATGCCCAACCATACACATCCCTTAGACAATGGAGGGATTAAGGGGGTCTGACATTGAGTGTTTTGGATGCTGAAGGAGTTGGTGCACGTTGAACTCTTCCAATGCCATCGTGGTATTTACTAAAATAAACCTGAGCATGTATTTCTATTTTAGGCCTGTATTCCATTCCATGAGAATGGACCTCCAGCTGGCCAAAGAGCAGCAAAAGAGGCTATTTTTGTATCCTATGTGGTGCTCTAGCCATCACATTATGGCTGGTATGTATTCCAGATTAGGTACTGATAAAGAATAATCTGCAAAACCAGCAAAAATATCTAAAAAATAAAAAAAATGGTGGAAATGGCCATTCCAGCTATCACATAGTTGCAGGATGGTCTTCCAACTGCTCAGATTTGAGTTAGAGAGATGTTTTCTCAGTCTCATTATATCAGAACTTCCAAAGCTCTAAAAAGTATTCCAAAGCTGCCAAAGGCCACTGCCATCCCACTGTGTCCTCAAGAATCTACACGCATCCCACCGTGTTCTCAAGAGTCTACAAGCATCCCACTGTGTCCTCAAGAGTCTATAAGCATCCCACCATGTCCTCAAGAGTCTACAAGCATCCCACTGTGTCCTCAAGAATCTACAAGCATCCCACTGTGTCCTCAAGAGTCTACAAGCATCCCACTGTGTCCTCAAGAGTCTACAAGCATCCCACCGTGTCCTCAAGAGTCTACAAGCATCCCACCGTGTTCTCAGGAGTCTACAAGCATCCCACTGTGTCCTCAAGAGTCTACAAGCATCCCACCGTGTCCTCAAGAGTCTACAAGCATCCCACCGTGTTCTCAAGAGTCTACAAGCATCCCACCGTGTTCTCAAGAGTCTACAAGCATCCTACTGTGTCCTCAAGAGTCTACAAGCATCCCACTGTGTCCTCAAGAGTCTACAAGCATCCCAATGTGTCCTAAAGAGTCTACAAGCATCCCACCATGTTCTCAAGAGTCTACAAGCATCCCACTGTGTCCTCAAGAGTCTATAAGCATCCCAATGTGTCCTAAAGAGTCTACAAGCATCCCACTGTGTCCTCAAGTGTCCTCAAGAGTCTACAAGCATCCCACTGTGTCCTCAAGAGTCTACAAGCATCTTCAGTACACTCACCCAAGTTCCACCTAACCCCAGTGATGCTATACAGCTTGCAACGTATTGCTTTGCAATGAAGGAGTTAACTGTTAAAACAATAAACCCCAATCATGCCTCTACCCTCCTACGAGCCTAACCAGGCGTACCACAGAAATACTAAATTTAGCATTAAATAACAACCATCTGGCTCATCTGCTGTACCCATTTTGCTATCTAGTCAGCTCAGACTTATTTTATTCTTAGAATAGACATATTTCTCTCACAGGAGTTTAACATTAACCCCTCCATTGCCCAACTGGCTGGGAAAGCATTGCAATCAATGCATTCCAGCCTTCCTGACAATGGAAGGGGTTAAAACCTGTAAAAAAGACAGATTTACTCTGTCCTAAAAAATATGGGGTTCCTGTAAAATGGATACCATGGCTACTGCTGATGCATTTTTATACAAAAGGTATACGATTAACCCTTTGAGTGCCAGAGGGGTACACAATGCATTGCAAAGCAATGCGTTGCGTACCCCTCTGGCACCCAAAAGGTTAATGAATAGCTGGATTGGGAAACCTTTCAAGATTAAATCAGGATTTGTCAGGGGTGTCCTTAAAGCCCTTTATTATATATTTTTGCAACTGACCGTTTTTTGCACTTTATTACGAATTATTTTGAAATAGGGCATGTTGATGAAATGGGTTCTACTGCCTATGTAAACATATTGCTTAGAACGATTATATATTTGTTATCTGAAAAAAGTAATTAGCAGTAGCTATGTTAGTCCAGTTTTAGCAATACAAAAATGTGAATATTTAGTAACACCCTATAGTACTCATATCTCTGTATTGTTTTCTGAAAATGCATGTAAACAGATATTTACAAACTGTGAGGTGTCCTTGCAGAATTATGAACTCCCAGCTCAGTATTAGTAAGTGTGAGATGTTACGTGAGATTCCAGCTAAAATTTCTACCCCATGTAAATGGTAAAGAGACCAATAAAAGTCTAAAGTTTCTAGGAATAATGTAGCAAAGTGTAAATTCATCCCATGTCAGCTGGGAACAGAAACTTAATATCTGTATAGATAAATTTACTAGGTGGAAGACTTGAAGAATGTCATTCTCAAAAATGGTGAGTTACTAAACCATTCTTGCTATCAAGCTTTATTTCTTTATGTTTTGCCCCCCAACCGAGAATATGGTTGTTTCACATTATACTCAGTTTTCTTCAGCTCTTGTATGTGACACATTTACCTCACTTGGAAATGTTTTTCCAAAACTGAGACTATGGGAGGAAGGGGCTAAACTGCAGTCTATTCTACATCGAGGTTATCTACCTGACTGAGATAAAAAGAAATGGGAAATCAAAATGATAGAGTTAAAGGGATAGTAATGTTTCAGAATAAAAGCAGCTCTAATTAATCATCATAGTATTTGGACCTTGGAGAGTGTTATTTCAATTCTGTCAGAGTTGTAGTTCAAGAGTAATTCAATGACAGAGTATCCCCCTCCCGCCCCTTTTACTGATGTAACACTGCTCAGCCAGAGCAGAAGGGAGGTGCCCAGGTAGATTGCAGAGAGGGACAATCTTCAATTAAGATAAGGGAAAAAACTGAAAAACTTGTCAAGGGGGGCAGGGATTTCATTATTCTCATAGGAAGAATATTGTCCCCTTCTGTTATCTGTCTGGTCTAGCAACCAAATTCCACATCTGAGAAGAGATGGCTAAAAGGGGCAGGAGGGAGATACTTTATCCTTCAATTACTCTTGAACCACAACTCTGACAGCATTGATATAACACTCTCCATGGCCCAAATACTATGAAGATTATTTGGAGCTGCTGTTTTTGTGAAACATTACTATAACTTTAAGATACTGGCCTAGGAGATTACACGAAGTGCTTTTGAAAATGAATTTCCCTGTATTCTTAATTTAAATGGCTGCCCCCACATGCCTCCTGTAGCTCCACTCCATTTGAATACTTTGCAGAGCATGCCCAAATGTTAGGAATTAACTAGCATTCCACAGCAACGTGTACTGTACATGTGGAAGAATGTATACCCTTTCAACATAGGATATAATTTACATTATTCTCACAGACACCAATAGACGAGCCATCCACAGATGGAAAAATTGACCAGTTCCCTGACTAATCTAAGGGTGTCTAGATTTCAAGGGGGATGAAATGTTACAAACTGGACATATATAATTTAACTAGTGTAAAAGCCCATGTACCCAAGCCAAAGTGTGTAAAGAAAGAAATTTTCAGACAGCGGAACTACACCTCCCACCATGCTGTACGTTCGGGCAGTCTCTACTGTGTATGACTGCATCGGACAAACGTACATCTTGCCTTTTATATTATAGGATGATACGTCTGTGTATTTAACCCGGGAATCTTCAGTAAGGCAAATTCCTTCCGTCACACTTACATGTAGTATTCTACCAGGAGATGTTCCACTGTGTTCTACACAGAACAGGTTATTCTAGGGCTAATCTCAGAGCATTATATCTCAAACTCTAACAGCGCTGTCTCTCTCAGTGATTGTCTTTGTAAATATCAGGTTTTACATTTCTGTTGGGAACCTTTAAGTAAATTGAAAAATCTCTAGCATGTAAGGGCTTTACATCCCCATGTAAATCAATGGGTGTTTTTATTTTTCCCCAATAGTGAAGATAGTTTGCCCCAGGATTACTCTACCTCTTTGTGCATATAGTCCTAAGATTTTACACTGCACTGGCACCCGTACATGTTACATTTTTTTTAAATTTCAAACAATACTTTAAGGTATTTAACTAATTTATTTAACTAATTTATTTATTTCTCAGTGTAGAACTCTGTGCTCTGGATTATTCATTATGGGACTTTGCATTTTCCCAGAAGGGGACTGTCCGGGACAAGTGACACACATTTAAAATCCAGGATTGTCCTAGGCAATCCGTGACATGTGGTCACCCTACTCCCCACCCCGTCTGCCACTCCCTGCCCGTCAGATTCTAACATTATACAACTTTTCTCTCGCATTGAACCCAGTGGCGTAACCAGAAGTCACAGGGTCCTGGTGCAAAAATTGCCATGGGCCCCCCCCCGACCACACTGCCTCCATTGGGTATTTCCACATCGCCCCAAATGTCCACCTCTCCACATTGCCCCCAACTCTCCACATTGCCCCCAATGTCCTCCTCTCCACATTGCCCCCAACTCTCCACATTGCCCCCAATGTCCTCCTCTCCATATTGCCCCAACTTTCCACATTTCCCCCAATGTCCTCCTCTCCACATTGCCTCCAACTCTCCACATTGCCTCCAATGTCCTCCTCACCACACTGCCCCCAATGTCCTCCTCTCCATATTGCCCCAACTCTCCACATTGCCCCAATATCTACCTCTCCACATTGCCCCCTAGGCCTGCTCTTCACATTGCCCCCAACTCTCCAAATTGCCCCCAACTCTCCATATCTTCACATTGCCCCCAGTGTCCATCTCCTTCCTCCCTGGTGGTCCAGCGGCATGGCAGGAGACACCTCTACTAAGACCTGGCTCTCCCACGCAGACCTCTCTCTGTTAATTCAGAGCCCCGGGAGATGATGTCATCTCCCAGCGCTCTGCATTACTAGAGTGCAGACAAGGGAGAGCTGAGCCAGTAGAGGACCGTGGTGCTGGGCGGGGGGTCACAGGGGGCGGCCGGGCCCCTGGAGTGACGGACCCAGTTGCAGGTGTGACCCCTATTGTTACGCCACTGCATCTACCACTTCCTTCAACCACGTAATAAGATTTCATACTGCTTGCCTGTATACCACACCCTGCCACCCGAATGCAAACATTCTACACTGCTCTACCTCCCTCTTTCACCCCAAATATTAACATTACACTCTGTTTTTTTCCATCCCTGCCACTCCCTGCCATCAGATACTAGCATTCCACACTGTTCTCCCTGCAGCAAACTGCCAGCCAGTTACTAATATTCCACACTGACCTGCCACTCCCTTCAAGCCAGATACTAACATTCCACATTGCTCTCCATCCCACACCTGCCACTCTCTGCCATCAGATACTAGCATTCCACACTGTTCTCCCTGCAGCAAACTGCCAGCCAGTTACTAATATTCCACACTGACCTGCCACTCCCTTCAAGCCAGATACTAACATTCCACATTGCTCTCCATCCCACACCTGCCACTCTCTGCCATCAGATACTAGCATTCCACACTGTTCTCCCTGTCGCAAACTGCCAGCCAGTTACTAATATTCCACAGTGACCTGCCACTCCCTTCAAGCCAGATACTGACATCCCACATTGTTCTCCATCACCCACCTGCCACTCCCTATAATTCAGATAGTAACATTCCACCCTGCTCCCCTCCCATCGCCCTTCCAGCCAGATACTAATACCCCACACTCCACATAATGCACAATACCTCCCACCTGCCACTCCGTATCACACAAATATTAGCATTTCACACTGCTTCTCTCCACCTGCCTCTCCCTGCCATCCAGATACTAACTTCCCACGCTGCTCTCAGTTCTACCTACCATCCATTTGCCATCCAGTACTAGTCAGTTGCCATCGAGAACTAGCCAGTTGCATACCCCTCTGGCACTCAAAGGGTTAACTAACTAACATACAATTCAAAGATGGGTGATCCCATTGAAGTAAGAATTTGGACCAGTTTGACTTTAAAAATACTAACCAGGAAGGACAGATACTATGTTTTTGTTGTATCTCCAGGTGACATTGTACACTTCCCCATCAAACTGTACACAACATTCTAGCGCTAGCGGAGATGTATCGTTAGCTGACAAACTCTTCTGCACAGGGTTCATGATAATCTCACTGGGAAGCAGTGTAATGATAACCTCTGCTCTGGCCTCATAAGTCAAGTTATTGTTGGAAAACTGGCAGACATATGTTCCTGAAAACAAAACAAGGATGTCAGTATGTTCTTCACACAATACTTTATATTCCTCACAAAGGGATTTTTGGTTCTGTTTTTAAACTTTTTTTATGTGTTATTAGATGCAACACCTTGTTAGCTAGTCAGATCTCAAACACATTGTGAAGCGATTCACTGGACAGGGTCAGATTAACAAAAGGGCTGATGGAGCTGGTGCTTCAGACCCCATACACAATACAGGCCTGTCAGGAGCAGGGGGAAGTAGCCACTGCCCAGCACTGTATAATGCTGACCATCTCATCTGCGGGCAGCCCCTGATGCAATATGTTGCTTTTATGTAGGCAGTGGTGAAAAAGAGAGCAGTACTACAGCACTACCCTCTGTTTAACACTGGGGAGTGGTTCCATGTACTTCCTCCTTACTAAGTACTTCCGGGTTACAAGCCGGTGAAGCTGTACATGGCAAGGAGGGAGCATTTGCAACCACTTCACTGTGTAGTTTCAGCTGATCCAGTTGGACACTACCTACAGAAAATACAAAGGTAGGGGGCTGACAGTGCATGTGGGGATTTGTCACTACTGCGGGCAGTGGAACCAGGCTGGTGGATGAACATTGTACATGAGAATCTCTGACAACCAGGGGTTAGTGGAATCAGGCTAGGGGTGGACAGTGTATATGATGTCTATGACTACCATGAGGCAGTGGATTCAGACTAGGGAGCCAGACAGTGCTTGTGGGGATCTGTGACTACCAGGGGGCAGTGGAACCAGGCTGGAGGGTGGACAGTGCTTTTGGGGATCTGTGACTACCAGGGGGCAGTGGAACCAAGCTGGAGGGTGGACAGTGCTTTTGGGGATCTGTGACTATCAGGGGGCACTGGAACCAGGCTGGAGGGTGGACAGTGCTTGTGGGGATCTGTGACTACCAGGGGGCAATGGAACCAAGCTGGAGGGTGGACAGTGCTTTTGGGGATCTGTGACTATCATGGGGCACTGGAACCAGGCTGGAGGGTGGACAGTGCTTGTGGGGATCTGTGACTACCAGAGGGAAGTGGAACCAGGCTGAGGGTGGGCAGTGTATGTAGGGATTCGTGACTATCGGAGAGAAATGGAACCAGTGAGAAGTGGAACAAGGTGGAGGCCAGACAGTGTATACAGGAGATATGTGACTAATCAGTGCGGAGGGAAACCAGACTGGGGGTCAGACTGTGTATGTTAGAATCTGTGAATACCAGTGGGCAGTGGAACAAGGTTGGGGTCAAATAATGTATATGGGAATCTGTGACTGCCAGTGAGAAGTGGAACCAGGCTGGAGGGTCAGATAATATTTATGGGTGATGCTGAATTGAAACAAAGTAAGAGGATCATGTAGGGATATGTGACTACCAGTGGACAGTGGAACAAGACTGGGAGTCTGTAGAGATATGTGACTGTCAGTGGAAAGTGGATGCAGGCTGGGGCTAAGTCATTGCATGAAGGGATCTGTGACTATCAGAGGGCAATGGAACCAGGCTGGCGCATCAAATGGTGTATGTGGGGATTTGTGATTACTAGTGGGCAGTGGAACCAGGCTGAGGGCACTAAGCCTGTGGGTATCTGTGACTAGCAGTGCTCACTTACCATTCCACCACCTGTCTGCCTTTTTAATGGTGAGTATGGAGATTGCCTTGTTGGATAGAAACTGTGTAGACACATCCACATTTCCTCCGCTGCTGAATATCATATTGGTGCTGTTATTTGCAACCAGGGTCCAGTTTACAGCAGTCATAGTCCCATTGATTTGGCATGTCAGTTGAACTGGATCCCAGAATTTTACTTGTAGTCCCCTGGGTTCAATAGTACTGACTCCTATAAGTGCGGGAAAAGTCAAAATAAAAACACAGAGACAGCACAATTATATGCACCAACAATTTAATTCTGGAGACTTACAGGAACACTAACATCTCCTACTAATATCCCCCACTTACCTTGCTATGGACAGAAAATCTCAATGGCCCTTCTGAAAGTACGATATGGGGTGAATATACAATATCGATTCTGCACTAAACCAGGAGTTGGAATCGATATTCAGTCCCGTGCCCTACGAATCATCAATTTGCTAAGTCTCATATGCCAGATTTATTCCCCTTAAAAGTGCTTGCATCAAGGTGAAGATCATGGGGCAGCCCATGGGCATTTCGGGCTGTTCCTTTCCTCAATACCTTGTTTAGGGCAAAAGTACTAAAAACACCCATTGAGAAAATGTCTTAGTTTGCTGCTCTTTCCCTGTGCATACAAAGGGGCCGACATATGGAATTTCCTGGCATTAAAGTTCTAATGATGGTGTAGATTGTCCTCTGGTATGTACTACAGTGCTCATACTCTGTAGTGTGCACTCTGCAGTGCAACAATATGTTGGTTAATCTCTGGCACTCAGAGGGTTAAAAAACAGATGTGCAGTCTGCTACGATATGCATAGGTTTAGCAGAGAACTAGAATCAGGGGACGACTGGCAACTTGTGGCCTGGAGGGCAACTACAATCAAGTGGCCCGATTTTCTGTCATTCCATCCCACTGTCCCAGCCCAACCCCTTTTGTTAATTTTAAAATTTACATTAACCCTTTGAGTGCCAGCGCAATGCGTGGCATACCCCTCTGTCACTCAAAGGGTTAGTGTTGTGAAGTAAGGCAAGCAATACCACAGAGCTTATAATTGAAATGGGGTTACACTGGTGCAACTACAGAGCTTACAATGTAAGTGAAGCTGCACTAGTGATACCATAGAGCTTACAAGAGAAATGGGTTATGCTACTAGTGTAGCTCCACTTGGATTGTTGCTCCATTTCAGTTGTAAGCTCTGTAGTATCACTAGTATTTGCAGCAACAAGTGGGAGTGGCCCACCAGCCCAGACATAAGACTGGCCCAGGGGGCAATTGCCGCCCTCCCCTGACCAGAATATACTGGTTTATAGAAAAGACTGTGGCGACTGCATTGTATATAAATGTGTGAAGAGTTCTACTTATTGGTATAAAAAGGACTGGGGACTCAGGGTTGGGTGGAAACCAAAAGGGGAGAATCATATTGAAATGTATGGGGAACAGTGTAATACATTATCATTTAGCTCATTTTTCTTTTAATTACATTGCACTGTATTCTGGGGGAAGGGGGGCAGGATAGGGGTATATTTCTGTGGAAATACAGGGCAATATTCACAAAATCAAAAGTGGAGCAATCCTGGGTAATCCAGCTGCACTATAAGGATATAAACACACCTGGGAACCCTTCTGGATCTGCACTGGAGACTCCAGTCCTTGCAATGAATTACTGTGTCTATGGGGACAGAGGCTGATTCTCCATGGGGTGGTGAGTTTATTATGAAACTCTGCCCAGTTCACCTCCTTCCCAGCCCGTTCCTCCCACTTCCAGCCAACTTCTCCTCCTTTCCACCCTGTTCTTCCCACTTCCCTCCTACTTCCCCTTCTTCTCAACCTATTCATCCCACTTCCTGCTCACTTCCCCTCCTTCCCAAACGGTTCCTCCCACTTCCTGCTCACTTCTCCTCCTTCCCACCCTGTTCCTCCCACTTCCCTCCTACTTCCCCTCCTTCTCAACCTATTCCTCCCACTTCCTGCTCACTTCCCCTCCTTCCCACCCTGCTCCTCCCACTCCCCTCCCACTTCTCCTCCTTCCCACCCTGTCCCTCCTGTTCCTCCCACTTCTCCTCCTTCCCACCCTGTCCCTCCTGTTCCTGCCACTTCTCCTCCTTTCCACCCTATTCTTTCCACTTCCCTCCCACTTCTCCTCCTTCCCACCCTGTTCCTCCTACTTCCTGCTCACTCCCTCTCCTTCCTGCAGCCCCACCAAAGTCCCTCCCAAATAGAAGAAGTAAGGTCAACCTTCTTCATGCCCCTCAATAAATCTGCACTTCTTCATCACAGCTGTGTCCTTGTATGTTTACTATTCAAAAGGTTGTTTGTATGGCAGAGTTGTCTCCAATGCATTGCAAAGTGAACACAACTCATGCACATGTAACTTGGGTGTAAGATAGTGAACAACAGGAGGGCACAGACACTGTGGCAGAGTTGTCTCCAATGTATTGAAAAGCTATGCAGTGAACAAAACTCATGCACATATATTCAATGATGTGTTAGGGTGTCGCAGCATGGGTGAGCATGCACATCTCATGAGGACACTTTTGTCCAGGCTCAACTCACAGACCGCATAGCACAGCCACACAACATCAGGCTGTGGTGTTCCATGATGTGATTTGAACCTGGGCAACATACACCTGACAGATGCATCATGGCATCTGAGGCATGGGGCTGGTTTCACATGCAGGAGATTGATGCTACCATCGATCACATGGAGGAATCCAGGGTGGTATCCAATGCATTGTATGTCATTGCATTGGATATCCTTTCTGACTCCAAGGATTGCAGGGGGCTTGTGAGAATGGTCCACTTAGTCAAAATCTTGTGTCAGTTCAGATTGGATTATGTTGAACATGGCCAATTTGGTGTTCTATCAACATGGACACATGTGGTTTTTACAAACAAGTGAAGTAGTCCCTGATGTGCCTGGTACACGTCTACATCACAACGCAGGTATCCACATCTTAATCAGTGGTGACAGAGACCATCATGGGCTGTTGTGGCTTAACATCATGGGCTGGACACATCAGCAATATGTGTCATGGGCACACACCCAGATCATGTCACATGCTTTACCAGGTGCATATTTTTGAGTGGCCCTTGAATGATCCAGACATTGGCTAAATGGCTATTGGTGTGAGCAGCCAGAACCTGCACCACCTGTGGACTGTGAGTGGCATGCTTGCATGGGAATACCATGTTATGTGGATGATGTACACCTGGTAAGTGTTTGTTGGTGTGTCTGTGGTTGGTGGTATGGTTTCTTTTACCTGGTATGTACCTGTCAGGTGTGTGATGTTGTGGAGTGCATGTTGTGTTTCCATTGGGTGCTGGGGTTGCCTAGGTGAGCCTGTTTTGTTTTGTGCGTGACAGATGTGTATGTTGTGTTGTGTGTTAACCCCTGTTGTTCCAGGGTGTGTTGGGTGGCTTACATTGTGCTGCTTTGTATTCCCCTTGTCCCTGTGTGGTTGTTGGATTCTTGTTTGTCTGTGACTTGTTTGTATGGTGTAGGCCAGTGGTTTTCAACCAGGGTGTCATGGCATGTTGGTGTGCCATGTGCTCAGGGTGCTTCACTTTTCCCATGATGCTATATTCTGCATTAGTAATATTCATGTTACACATTTTTTTGGGGATCTGTGTTTCTGGGACATATAATGCACTATATTCTCCTCATTGTCATTGACACTGTGGGACCTACTATTAAGCATATGTACATTTCTTGTTGGGAATTTCCTTGTGCCTTCAAGGGGTACCCTGGAACATCCAGATTGCATGTTAGAGGTGTCTAGATGGAAGGAGTGTGAACCACTTGTCTAGGCCTTGTTGGTGTATTTGCTTTGCATTGCAGGGGTTAATATGGATCGAGCCTGTAATCCTGTAAATCTTTCAATACTAATATCTTCTTGAAATTACAGATAAAAAAAAAATAAACACTGGATGAGAATGTTGAGAGTTACACTTTAAAGAGATATGTGATCACCTTAATTCCTCCACTTACATAGTAGAAGCCTCCAGCTGCAGCAAGAGGTTTAGCAAGCAACATTAGCAAAGCAGGTGGTCACTAGTACTACTCCATCCTACACTCTCTTTAGTTTCTCTTTCAACAATCTCACTCTCTCTGTCTACCATCTATAAACGTGGTGGGAAACTTTTATAGTATTATAGCAGGAATTCTGGTGTCCAGAGAAAGAAAAGTATGAAAATTGCCACATTCTCATGGGATTTTCATTGGAGGTAGTGAAAAATCCTACATTTTAATCGATTTTCCATCTGTGGGAATTTCTGCAACAGATAAATATTGTGTTTTTTCCATGAAAATTCACATGTTAAAGAAACATGACTTTCCACCCATCTATATACTTAAAGGATAGTAATGTTTCACAAAAACTGCAGCTCCAATTAATCTTCATAGTGTTTGGGCCATAGAGAGTGGTATTTCAGTACTGTCAGAGTTGTAGATCAAGAGTAATTGAATGATAAAGTATCCCTGTCCCGTCCCTTTTACCTAGTGTAAGCCACCTCCCCTCAGATGTGAAATCTGGTCCTGACACCAGACAGCTCCCAGCAAGGGCCAATCTTCTTACTGTGAACATAAGGAAAACCCTTCCCCCCTTGACAGGTTTTTCAGGTTTTTCCTTATTCTCACTGAAGACTGTCCCTCTCTGTGATATATCCAGACAGTCTTGCTGCTCTGAAGTGAGCAGTGTTACATCAGTAAAAGGGGCAGGAGGGGGGGATACTTTATCATTCCATTACTCTTGATCTACAACTCTGACAGTATTGAAATAACATTCTCCATGACCTAAATACTATGAAGATTAATTGGAGCTGCTTTAATTGTGAAACATTACTATCCTTTTAAGAGTCTGTCCTACTGGAATTTTAAAGTATGTTGTAACTCTTCTTAATTTCCCTGCAGGAGAGAACAGTGGAAGTTTATTTCACCTCCGATACATGCTCTGTGGTGAGGACTTAAAACGTCCCTACACTGACCACAACCTGCAACTATGTTCAGCTGTTAGAGAGGAAAGTGAGTCCTGTGACAGTGTGAGAGTGATTTGTCAGGCGCTCCCTCACACAGTGAGTAATTTGGATCAGGGAGCTGCCTTACTGGAGAAATTGCCAATGTTGTCCCATGCCCTGCTTTGTGTGACTGTGCCCATTTCCCCTATTTGATCAATAATGTTAAGTGAGTTACTACTCGTAACGCTAAGCCTCTTCTTACTGCTGCTGACTCCCAGTCCATTCTAAAGTTTATGAGAAACCCATACAGAAATAAATATGCAGAAACTTCAAGTATTTGTAAATAGTATCTTATTTGTTGTTATGTGCTGCAATGCTCACCACTATCTGATTCATATGCTGAAATGTCCCCTATTCTGGAAGTTCAGATATGGTAATGTTCTACACGGGCAAACCAAGAGGTGGTTTATAGTCGCCCAGAACCCCCCTTAGATGCTTTTCCCCCATTAAATTAGGGAAAGACAAAGCTTTAGCAATCAAATAATGATAAATGTTTCCTAGGTGTTAGCCATCTGAGGATGATGGCAGTTGTAGTCCAACAGCAGCTGGAGAACTATAAGCTGAACACCATACTGTGACGTCTATGGATCTGCCCCAGAGACTCCAGTTTTCAATTTCTGGGTCTCCTTGGACAGAGTTTGACTGTCTGGCTTGCAGAGATCCCCTGTAACCCCACCCACTCTTCTGCCCATTTGTCCCACTCCCTGCCTGTTCCTCCTACTTACAATCAGATCATGAGTAAGCGCTCTTAGAGCGAAACGAGTGGATCTGCTAGAAGATGTGGATGTTCATCTAGCTGAAGTGCTTTGACAATACTAGTCTCTCATTGTTTATGACACGGCCAAAAAGACTCAAGGTATTTTTAATTATGAAAATAAAATTGGATGTTTTTATGAATTGAGCTTCTCTGTTTTTTTAATAAGAGTGCAGGAATCTTCTGATTATATATATCATTTGGGAGCGGATGGGGAGGCTTCCGCCTTGCACCTATCAAGCGGTTTAGCTCACAGTGCTTGTCCTGTGTGTGGAGTTGAAGATTTGTATTGATAACCAGACATTAAGAAGTTAAGAGCCACTATATCTACTTTGTGAATATTGTTCCTCCTACTTCCTCCTATTTTCATGGTACCCCCCAATTCATCATTCATCATCATTCTATTCCTTCATGCCTTTTTATTTTTGCCTAGCCTTACACACTGGCGCCAGTGCTTAGGTGTTTTTAGTGGGGTGGGATGGTGGATGCAGTGTGGGTTGTTTTTGTCGGGTGTAGACTTCACGGCACTCCATTTGGTTCTGTGGGGTCTATTGTACTCAACTTCATCTTTATTTTTATTATGTGAGTAGTGCTTTTTTACAATATTGTGTTTCTTTTTACCCCCCACTTTTCCTCCTCCAATCCCTCCTACCCCTATTATGCCCCACCCACATTATTATGAAAATCACTTCATTTGGTCATTGTCTCCCCCAGCCCTTCCTAGTACTCTGGAGAACGGGGGACAAGAAGGTTCCCAGACATGGGCCTATGCTTCAGAATCTGCAAATGAATTGTGCATGCAGAATTGCATAAATGTTATTCTAGATATCACCCTCTTATTTTAATTTTTGGAACCCCCCTCTCTGTAAACCTTGGGTTTGTCCATAGTACGCATTTACTCCACTTTTCCTTTGTGCAGAAGGCTCAAGGTATAATCTACCAGACCTATGTATGATTACCTGTTGCAGTGAGCTGGGAGGAAGTGACTTTAGGAATAGACTCAGTCGTTGCAGTGTTACTTTCTGTCACCTGAGATGGAGACACTGGACTTTCAAGGACCATCCTGTAATTGGCCACTATGCTTCCTGGGCTTGTGTTCATTTGAATACAGAAAGGAAACATAAGACAAGGCAGACATTATACAGAATTATTCAATTAAACTAACACCTCCAAATAATAATTCCCCACGTACCTTACAAAATGACTCTTATGAATTTTGCCCTTGTGCTTTTCTTCAAGAGAAAACATCTTCAGTCAGTTCTGGATGTCATATTCATCTAGAGGGACATGATAGCTACCTGCGTTTTTTTTAAACTCTTTAAGGACCAGAAGAATATGCAACGCACACCCCTCTGACTCTTATTGGGTTAAGATTACCATGTGCAGTAGGCAGAGTTTATTTCCTATAATCCTGACAACAATTGTTATGTGGACATGACATTTGGCTGAGTGTAGATACTGTCTCTTTAATCAAGGAGCAAGGGAAAATTCCTAAGGGACATTACAATTTTCTGGCTGTAGTAAGATAAGTGGGGAGCTATTGTTATGATAATTTTGAGTTCCTCTTTAACCATTTGAGTGCCAGAACGGTACGCAATGCATTGCAGAGCAATGCGTTGCGTACCCCTCTTGCACTCAGAGGGATAATGTATCAGTCTAATTCAAGGGTCTACAATTGTTGGACTTCAAGCTCATTCCATCATCCCCATAGCCAGAGGCCCAAAAAGTGAATACCCTTGATTTAATTAATCGGTCTGTCCCACTTACTTACCTGAAGCCAAGTACTGATACATTCAATGGATTGCAGTTTCTTGAATATGCTCTGAGAAGCTATAAAACAAAAATACATTTCATGATGGAATTCAGCCATATATTTGTCTACGAGGCTGATTTACTAAGAAGTATTATTAGAGCAAATCTCAATGATTTACTGTACAATGAATTGAGGAGCTCTCTTCAGGGCTGCCTCTAGGAAATCTGGCTCACAGTGCTGTTTAAAAAGTGCCCTCACTGGAGATCTGTCTAGCACTCAAGGGGTTAAAATCTCATTGAAATAATTTGTCTCCTATGGGATACTTGGTTTGTCCCCGTATTGCTCCAGTTCTATTAGTACATGTGTGTGAGTGTGTGCATGTGTTCACGTGTATGAATATCGCTCCTTTAGTATGTGTGTTTGTGTGCATGTTTGTCTGTGTGTGATTATCTGTCCTTTAGTGTGTGTGTGTGATTGTGAGTATGTATGTGTGAGTGTGATTATCTCTCCTTTAGTGTGCGTGTGTGTGTGAGAGAGAGAGATACTGTGTGTGTGAGTAGGTAGGTGTGAGTGTGTGTATATGTGTGTGTGTGTGTGTGATTATCTCTCCTTTAGTGTTTGCATGTGTGTGTGTGTGTGTATGTAGCTGTGAGTATGTGTATATGTGTGTTGTGTGTGATTATCTCTCCTTTAGTGGGTGGGTGTGTGTGTATGTAGGTGTGAGTGTGTGTGTATGTGAGGTGAGTGTGTGTATGTATGTGTACGGTAGTGTGTGCGTCTGTGACACTGTGTGTGTGTGTGTGTGTATGAGAGAGTGTGTATGTATGTGTGAGACAGTGTGTGTGTGTGTGTGTGTGTGTGTGAGAGAGTGTGTATATATGTATGTGTGAGCTAGTGTATGTGTATGTATGTGTGTGTGTGACAGTGTGTGTGTGTATGTATGTATGTGTGCATGTATATGTGGTCTCGTGCTGGGTGGCCATTGATGATGGTCGCTTAGCACATCATCTCAGTTCCCGTCCCTAACATAATTGCTCATTAGCCCAATTACAGCAGTCTTTATCCTTCACATGTGTTCCCCTGAATCCTCCTGGCCTTTCACGATCACTGGGATGTCCACAAAAGATGTCCACAAAGAGAGAGAGGTTCTATGTATTTTTATTGCATACAATGCGCTGTGGTGGTGGTTGATGCAGGGTCGCTTGACGCGAGGTGGTAATACTGTCAGGTTTGGTATGATCAAGGTTTATAATTAATTACTAATATATATATTTTTTAATATATTTTATTTGATATATTTATATATATTTTTATATATTTATATATACTATGAGCGATACCCATCAGGTACCAAGTACATTTTGCATTTTAGTCTTTGTGGCACTTTCATGCACTGTTCTCTAATACATGCATGGCTGCGGGCATGCACACTTTGGGCACATGTATGTGGTCATATACTACAGACAAGCAATTGGGTACTTAAACATGGTTGGATGTATTTTGTACATTTGTACAGTTTTATGTATGTTTGTGCATACTAACAGCGCAGGCACGCAGACAAGATGTCTGCGCTGGTGCCTGGCTTCTGGCCTTGGAATAGTAAGGATTTCTTTATAAGGGAGTAATTCAGTAATTACAGCGATGAAGGAGCAACGAAAATAATTTTACTGTTAGGGGTCACCACAAATTGGGACATTTTATCAAATGGTCGTAGCACTAGAAAGGCTGACCTACAGCCATAGAGGAAATAGCTGCAGTAATTTCAGACTTAAAAAATAACAAAAGCCCAGACCCAAAGGGATTCAGTAATCTTTACTTTAACATTTTTTCTGCAGAACTCCTTCCACATTTGTCCAACTTCTTTTGATACATTCTAAATGGGGTTAAAAATCAGGTAAAAATGCGGAAGAAGTAGATAGTTACCAACCCACAAATTTAATGAAATGGTTTTGCTGATTCTCTCGTGCAGAGAGGATTTGCCTGACATTTTGGAGTTGGCCTGTCTGACGGAGGGACAAATCTGATATGAATATGGAGATTTCCTCTATGCAGTGGCACATGGGAGTGAAAAACTTGACTTATAACACCATTGAGAAGCCACCGTGCCTAAAAACTAGACACTTTCTATTGTTCGTTCTTGATGGGTGATCGTCACAATATTTGTTTCTTTGTCTCCCTAAGTGGAAGGGAATCCCAGGCATGGGCCCTTGCTCTCCATGTGCCTAGAGGAGATCAGCTGAACCACACCGACGAGGCCCACACAGGCTGAAACGCACGTCTGTGGTTTTGCTGATTCTCTCATGCAGAGAGGATTTGCCTGACATTTCGTAGCTGGACTATCTGAGAGTGGGATCAGTCTGATATGGATATGGAGATTTTCTCTCTGCAGTGGCAAATGGGAGTGAAAAATGTGGCTTGTAGCACCACTGAGAGGCCACCATGCCTAAGAACTAGACACTGTATCTTGTTTGATCTTGATGGGTGCTTGTCACAGTACTTGTTTCTTAGTCTCCCTAAGGGGAAGGGGATCCCAGGCATGGGCCATTGCTCTCCACGTGCCTAGAGGGGATCAGCTGCACCATACAGACGAGGCCCACATGTGTATGAGTGTGTGTGTGTGTGTGTGTGTATCAGTAAATCTCTCCTTTAGTGTATGTGTGCACTTTTGTGTGCTTCTGTGTTTATGTGTATGAATATCCCTCCTTTAGTGAATGCGCTGTCTATCTCTTTGAGGGTGAAGCTATAGGAGAGAAGAAGGGGAAGAAAGGAAACAGAGGGGCAGGAGAGACTATGGGGAGAGAGATGGAATAAAGGGGCAAAATAGAGGAGGGAGTGTAGAGAATTAGAGAGTGGGGAATTGAAATGAGAGAAAAAGGGAGAGGTCAGAGAGAGATAGGAAAGGTTAGGTGAGAGAAAGGGGCGATAGCACGGGGGGAAGCAGAGATATGTATATTGATAAAAGGATAATTAGAAAAGGGAATGAGGGAGAGACAATATGAGGGAGACAGAGGCAAAGAGAAGAAAGAAGTAAATGGGGAAAGCCAAAGAGAGGAGAGGAAGGCAAAGGGGAGTGAGGCAACAGGAGAGACAAGAGATAGGAGTAAGAAAAAGGTAGAAGAAAGATAAATCAAGTAGAGAGGTAAAGGGGAGAGAAAAGGCAAAGAAGGAATGGAGAGAGATGGAGGAGACAAACCTTTGCAAAAAAGGCATGGACAGAAAGGCAATGGGGAAAAGAAATACAAAGGGAAGAAAAGTGGGCTATATGAGGAGAGACAGGAGCAATGGGAGAAAGAAGAAGGGGCAAGGAGGTTCAAAGTAAGAGAGAGGGCCAAGGGTGGACAGAGGAGCAAGAAGATAGAGCGCGAGAGGTCAAGTGTGAACAATAGAGGAGCAAGGGGAGTGACATTAGAGGGGGAAAGGGGACAAGGAGGGAGAGAGAGAGGCAAAGGGGAGAGAGTGAAGCAAAGGGTGCTTTACCTAGGGGCACCGTGGATGTAATTGCTGCCCTGTTAAGAGCCATTCATATATATTGTGTCTAGTTCCCCTTTAAATTCACAAGATCCTAGGTTAATTCATACAGATTAGACATAACGCAGACAGTTTGGTAAATTGTCTCTTATACATTATATTACTTACTGCCAGTGTAATGTTGGATTCCATTGACTTGTATGTCGAGGTTGTTGACGTTCCCAGATCTTGCATAAATGGTTGATCAATTGTAAATGACCCTGTAATGTTAACTTGAGAAATAAACATACATTAAGCATGTCTCTTGATTTGTTATTGTTATTATTTCAATGTTAAACTCATGTAAATAAGGATGGGTGAAAAGTCCAGTTTTGTTGCCACAGGAAAGTTAACTCACAATAAGTGATTTTTTTTCTTTTCCAGTGGGAAATTTCACCCAGAGAGAAACACATAGATTTTCCTCCATTTTGCTAACAGCACAGAAAATGTCATGATAATGGTTTAATTTCCTGTTATTGTGGGGAGTAACCTCACACCCATATACAATCTAAACTCAAAAAGCACAGAATTATTACCTTCCAGCAGAATAATTTGCTTTAATCAAATTTTGGAAAAGTGTCATCATTGTTTCCTAAATAATAAAGAACTGTAATGCACAGACTTCTGACAGTAATAGGACCAAGATATAATGTCACAGGTTTTCCAGTCCATTCTGGGGTTGTGTGTCTGAAGCCAAGGAAACCCCAGAATGACTGCGTAATGTGGAGACTGAATGACTTGAAATTGTAGGGTCTCCACATGGAGAGCTTCTACTCTGAGAGACAGCACAAGGCTCATGTGTAACATGGGATGGTACTAGCGGTCTGCCATCTATCGCCTCCACAGCCAATGGAGAAACTCGAGGCCCCATCAATAAAATCAATCAGGGCTGGAGTCGCAACAGAGGAAGCTGCCCAAGAGTTTACCACCTGTAGGATGGGCTTATTCTGTTCTGGGTCTGGGTACTGATTTATGCCACCTAGGATCTGTCCCCTCAAGGATCCTAGGTGTGTGTGTTTCCTGAACGTACTGGGCAGGCCCGTAACATATGGCCAGCCTTACTGCAGTACAGGCATAAACCTTCTTTATGAAGGAAGGACCGCTCCTCCCTGGACAGCCGTATGAAACCAACTTGCATGGGTTCATGTCACGGTTTTGAAGAACACTCAGACAAATACTTGTAAGGTTAAAAGGAACTTTACTGAAAATAAAGTGACAATCAAGAAATACTTTCCCAACCCACACAGGCCCAGATGGAGATAGTACAAGTACTTCCCTCAACTTACACAGGTCAGGTAGGAACAGTATAACATAACAACGTACAGAATGATAGACTGATAGCAGGTACCCTAGAGCACTAGGGTGAGGTGGAGACAGCAACCTGCTGGTAGCGTTACTGAGCCCTAGAAAGCTAGGGTAGAATGGATGCCCAAGACTCACAGCTACTGACAGTAAGGACCCTAGAATGCTAGGGGTGTACTGAGACCCAAGACCCACGGATACTGACAACAAGGACCCTAGAACGCTAGGGTTGTACGGAGGCCCAAGACACACGGATACCGGCAGCAGGGACCCTAAAACGCTAGGGTTGTAAGGTGGCACAAGACCCACGAATACTGGCAGCAAGGACCCTAGAACAATAGGGTGTAATGGAGGCAACAGACCACAGAAGGCAACGAGTGTCCGGTAGCACGTAAGTGCATGGAGAAGGACCACTACACAACAGCTGGCTCTTGAACCCTAAGGCCACAGCGGTACGGTAATGCGGGGCGAGATAATGAACCAGACTTAGAACTCGAGGGTGAATAGCGAGGTTCAACAAGGGTGGTAACACGCCCAGAGGATAGCCTATAACGCCCAACCAGGAGTGAGCCCAGCTAGTGATAGTGGTAACAACGGACACGTAGTGAGGAAGCGAGTAACTCAGCCCGACTGTTGGCAGCACGGAAACCGATACTACGTATGTGTACACCGTCAAGGGCGGTTGAGGCCAGTAAGCACAGCAACAGCAGCGGTTGCTCAGCCAAAGGTCAGCAACGTAAGCAGGTTCTCAGCCAATCCAATCAGCAACGTAAGCGGGTTCTCAGCCAGTCCGGTCAGCAACGGATGCGGGTTCTCAGCCAGTCCAATCAGCAACATTAGTGGTTTCTCAGCCAGTCAGGTCAGCAACGGATGCGGGTTCTCAGCCAGTCCAGTCAGCAGCGTAAGCGGGTTCTCAGCCAGTCCGGTCAGCAATGGATGTGGGTTCTCAGCCAGTCCAATCAGCAATGGATGCGGGTTCTCAGTCAGTCCAATCAGCAACGGATGCGGCAGAAGTACAGGATACACAGGAACGTCGTTGGGCAGGCCAGGTCATACATGAACAGGAAAACAGCAGTAACTAGCGCTAGGTTCAGGTACACCACGAAAGGGCGCCCGAATAATGACATGACACGGTATAAAAGGGCAGGCCCTGGGTGAAGTCAGGTCCAGGGACCAATAAGAATCCAGCATAGTAAACAAGGAAGTAGGAATGTCACCACGCAGCAGCCAGGATCACAGGCACCATGATAGCTCAGCCCGACTGACTTCAGCACTAGGTGGATTGGGAGGTGAGGGAGGCATGGGTGGGAACTCCCAGTTAGTCACCAGTCGAGACTCAAGCCTGGGCTTGTGGTTTTTGGAAGAGGATCTTTCTCTAATGTGGGTATTAGTGATGAGCGAGCACCCCAATGCTCGGGTGTTCGGGTGCTCTGACCGAGCGCCCCCGGAGGCTCGAGTGCTCGGCCGAGCACCCGAGCCCCATTGAAGTCAATGGGAGGACTCGAGCATTACACCAGGCACCCCCTGCTCTGATGAGGGGAGGGTGCCTGGTCCATAGGAAAAGGGCAGAAAATTATGGAAACACCACAGAAATGGTTCAGGGACAGCATAGGGAGGATGTCTGGATGCATCTTGGACTCCAACATCGCTGCTGGGAACGATCTTTCGCCCGTAGTACGCCATTTTTACAGACTGACCGTAAAACACACAAAAAGGCAGATAAAAACGACTTTAGGCGAAAAATTGTTACCAAACAGTATTTGCTGTATATTTACTTGTATATCATCTGCAAATTCTGCAAAAAATTTCATCGGTTTTTCTGAAGTGAGGCCATGATTAAGAGGGAAACGTGCGCAGAGGCAAATTCTCCCAAAAATTTCCTAGATTTTTCTGAACTGAGGCCATGATTAAGAGGGAAACGTGCGCAAAGGCAAATTCTCCCAAAAATTTCCTCGATTTTTCTGAACTGGGGCCATGATTAAGAGGGAAACGTGCGCTGAGCCGACCATCTAAAACATTATGGGTGAGGGTCTGCTGCGGAGCTGACCATCCTAAACATTATATGCGAAGGCCCGCTAGTGAGCTGACGCTATAAAACATTATATGAGAGGGCCCGCTAGAGAGCTGACCCAATAAAACATTATATGAGAAGGCCCGCTGGTGAGCTGACCTATATAAAAATTGTCAAACAGGGCCCGCTGGTGAGCTGGCCCTATATAAAAATTATATCACAGGGCCCGCTGGTGAGCTGGCCCTATATAAAAATTATATCCCAGGGCATATGGAAGAGGAGGAGGAGGATGAGAAGATTAAGAGTCAACCATATACCCGTTTTTTGGGTGGAAGGGGTGAATGGGAATACAGAGTATTCCCATCATTGTAAATAACATATATAAAGTGAGTTTATGTTCCCCTGGGGCTTTCCTCCAGTGGAGTGGAGAAGTCAGGGGAAATCCAGGCCTTGTTCATTTTTATAAGTGTCAACCTATCAGCATTGTCGGTGGAAAGGCGGATACGCTTATCTGTTATGATGCCACCAGCAGCACTAAATACACGCTCAGACAGAACGCTGGCGGCAGGGCAGGCCAGCACCTCCAAGGCGTAGAGTGCCAGTTCATACCACGTGTCCAGCTTGGACACCCAGTAGTTGTAAGGCACAGAGGGATCATTGAGGACGCTGACACGGTCTGCTACGTACTCCTTCACCATCTTCCAAAACTTTTCCCTCCTTGTGACACTAGGCTACGCATCAGGGTGAGGGTGCTGGCGGGGTGTCATGAAGGTGTCCCACGCCTTGGAGAGTGTTGCCCTGCCTTTGTCGGAACTGCTGTGTGCTCCCCTTTTCTCCCCTTCTCGGTTGGCCAAGGTAGCACGTACTCTGCCGCCAGCGTTGTCAGATGGAAAATTTTGGAGCAATTTTTCAACAAGAACCTTCTGGTATTGCACCATTTTGCTTGTCCTCTCCACCGGAGGAATGAGAGATGAGAAATTCTCTTTGTAGCGGGGGTCCAGAAGGGTGAACACCCAGTAATCCGTGTTGTCTAAAATGCGTATAACGCGTGGGTCACGGGAAAGGCAGCCTAACTTAAAGTCAGCCATGTGTGCCAGAGTACCAACAGGCAAGATTTCGCTGTCCTCACCAGGAGGATGACTCTCAATCTCCTCATCCTCTCCCTCCTCTTCTGCCCACCCACGCTGAAGAGATGGAACTAAAGTTCCATGGCTACCCTCTGTAGCGGAGGCAACCGTGTCTTCCTCCTCCTCCTCCTCCTCCTCCGCCTCCTCCAATTGTCGCTGAGAAGACGAAGTGAGGGTGCTCTGGCTATCACCTTGTGTAAGCTCTTCCTCCCGCATTTCCACCTCTTCCACATGCAAAGCGTCAGTTTTAATTGTGAGCAGCGAGCGTTTCAGTAGACACAGAAGTGGGATGGTTACACTGATAATAGCGTTATCGCCGCTCACCATCTGTGTCGATTCCTCAAAATTGCGTAAAACCTCACAGAGGTCTGACATCCATTCCCACTCCTCACTTCTGATTACAGGAAGTTGAACGGAGAGGCGACGACCGTGTAACAGCTGGTACTCCACTACTGCCCTCTGCTGCTCACAAAGCCGGGCCAACATGTGGAAGGTGGAGTTCCAGCGCGTGCTCACATCACACAGCAGCCGGTGAGCTGGCAATTGTAAGCGCTGCTGCAGCTTCAACAGGCCGGCCGAAGCTGTAGATGACTTACGGAAATGTGCACACACGCGGCGCACCTTGGTCAAGAGATCATGCACATTGGGGTAGGTTTTTAGAAATCGCTGAACCACTAAATTAAATACATGCGCTAGGCATGGTACGTGTGTGAGCTTGCCGAGCTCCAAAGCCGCCACCAAGTTACGCCCATTATCACACACAACCATGCCTGGTTGCAGGTTGAGTGGCGAGAGCCACTGCTCGGTCTGGTGACTAATCCCCTGCAACAGCTCTGAGGCCGTGTGCTGTTTGTCCCCAAGGCAGATCAGCTTCAGCACGGCCTGTTGACGCTTCCCCACTGCAGTGCTACACTGCTTCCAGCTACTGGCTGATGGGGGAGTGGCGCTGCATGTAGAGAATTCGGAGGTGGAAACGGAGGAGGAGGAGCCAATAACGTAGGTGCTGGCGGAAACCCTGATGGAGGTAGGGCCCGCAATCCTCGGCGTGGGTAGCACCCGTGCCATCCCAGGGTCCGAGTCGCTCCCAGCCTCCACGACATTCACCCAGTGTGCCGTCAGGGAAATGTAGCGTCCCTGGCCACAAGCACTTGTCCATGTGTCAGTCGTTAAGTGGACCTTCCCAGTAACTGCGTTGGTCAGGGCACGGGTGATGTTACGGGACACATGGTGGTGTAATGCGGGGATGGCACACCGGGAAAAGTAGTGGCGGCTGGGGACCGCGTACCGAGGGACAGCTGCTGCCATCAGGCTGCGGAAGGACTCAGTGTCCACAAGCCTAAATGGCAGCATTTCGATGGCCAGTAATTTGGAAAGGTGTGAGGTTAGTGCTATGGCCTGTGGGTGGGTGGCTGGGTATTTTCGCTTGCGCTCAAATGCCTGGGGTAACGACATTTGGACGCTGTGCTGGGACAGGGAAGTGGATGTGGTCGCTGATGGTGCTTCAGATGGTACAGGTGCAGGGCGGGAGGTATGCGGGCCTGCGCCTTCGACAGGCGATTGGCCGGCACCGAAAACAGGGGAAGAGGAGGCAGTGGTGTGGCCTGCAGACACAGATGGGCGATCCAGGCGTTCCTCCCACTTATTACGGTGCTTGGATGCCATGTGTCAGATCATGCTGGTGGTGGTGAGGTTTCTAGTGTTCATGCCTCGGCTCATTCTGGTGTGGCACAGGTTGCAAACTACAATTCTTTTGTCGTCCGCACTTTCCTTAAAAAAACGCCATACCGCGGAACACCTACCCCTTGGCAAGGGAGATTTACGCAAGGGGGTGCTCCGTGGAACATTTGCGGGCCGGTTTGGTGCGGTCCGCCTTCTTTCTGTAGCCACACCACTGCCTCTTCCAGCCTGTTGCGGTGCTGCAGATGGCTCACCCTCAGGACTGCTGTCATCGCTCTGCTCTACACCTTCCCAGGTGGGGTCAGTCACCTCATCGTCCACCAAGTCCTCCTCCACTTCCTCACTCTGATCATCCTCCTCATGTCTTGATCCCACCACATACTCAGTCATTGACAACTGTATAACATCCTCCTCAACAAGGTCTTGAGACAGTAATAGTGGTTGATTTAATGGCAACTGTGTCTCATCATCATCATCATCATCCACTACTTCCTTTGACCTTAAATGCCGTTCACATCTGTCATCTTCTTGTGATTGGGTACCCTCTAGAGGTTGTGAATCAGGGCATAAGATGTCATGTTCCTCTGCAAGCGTGCTTGGAGAGAGGGTCAAATGAAGGATTGGTGATGAGACGAGCTCCTCACTATATCCCAGTGTGGGATCACTTCTTTGACCAGACCGTCTATGGTGGGAGGAAGGATGATCAGAGTGAGGATTATGTTGACCAGACTCTTGGCTACTGAGAGTGGACTTGGTGGAAGACAGGGTGGTGCTTAACCGACTGGAAGCAGTATCAGCTGACATCCAACCGACCACCTGTTCACAGTGGTCGGACCTCGAGAGTGATGTCCTGCGACGCCCTGTAAAATGAGACATGAAGCTAGGTATGGTGGATGTCTTTCTTTCTTGTGCTCTGGCACCAGGCACAGTTTCTCCGCGTCCTGACCCGCGCCCTGAACTATCAGGATCACGTCCACTTCCCCGTCCCTTTTTACCCGCCTTCTTCATCTTACACGGAATATGTGACTTTGATATTTGAGTTTGAAGACTTAACAGTATTTCTTCCTATTCTGCAACTGTGCACAGTACACAGAATAGGCTGCTAAACTGCGGCGAAGCACACTGAATGGAAAATGTGACTTTGATATTTTAGTTTGAAGACTTAACAGTATTTCTTCCTATTCTGCAACTGTGCACAGTACACAGAATATGCTGCTAAACTGCGGCGAAGAACACTGAATGGAATGTGTGACTTTGATATTTGAGTTTGAAGACTTAACAGTATTTCTTCCTATTCTGCAACTGTGCAGAGTACACAGAATAGGCTGCTAAACTGCGGCGAAGCACACTGAATGGAATATGTGACTTTGATATTTGAGTTTGAAGACTTAACAGTATTTCTTCCTATTCTGCAACTGTGCAGAGTACACAGAATAGGCTGCTAAACTGCGGCGAAGCACACTGAATGGAATATGTGACTTTGATATTTGAGTTTGAAGACTTAACAGTATTTCTTCCTATTCTGCAACTGTGCACAGTACACAGAATATGCTGCTAAACTGCGGTGACGCACACTGAATGGAATATGTGACTTTGATATTTGAGTTTGAAGACTTAACAGTATTTCTTCCTATTCTGCAACTGTGCACAGTACACAGAATAGGCTGCTAAACTGCGGCGAAGCACACTGAATGGAATATGTGACTTTGATATTTTAGTTTGAAGACTTAACAGTATTTCTTCCTATTCTGCAACTGTGCACAGTACACAGAATATGCTGCTAAACTGCGGCGAAGCACACTGAATGGAATATGTGACTTTGATATTTGAGTTTGAAGACTTAACAGTATTTCTTCCTATTCTGCAACTGTGCAGAGTACACAGAATATGCTGCTAAACTGCGGTGACGCACACTGAATGGAATATGTGACTTTGATATTTGAGTTTGAAGACTTAACAGTATTTCTTACTATTCTGCAACTGTGCAGAGTACACAGAATATGCTGCTAAACTGCGGTGACGCACACTGAATGGAATATGTGACTTTGATATTTGAGTTTGAAGACTTAACAGTATTTCTTCCTATTCTGCAACTGTGCAGAGTACACAGAATATGCTGCTAAACTGCGGTGACGCACACTGAATGGAATATGTGACTTTGATATTTTAGTTTGAAGACTTAACAGTATTTCTTCCTATTCTGCAACTGTGCAGAGTACACAGAATATGCTGCTAAACTGCGGTGACGCACACTGAATGGAATATGTGACTTTGATAGTTGAGTTTGAAGACTTAACAGAATGTGCTCTAATCTGCAACTTTGCACACTAAACAGAATGTGCTCTAATCTGCAACTTTGCACACTAAACAGAATGTGCTCTAATCTGCAACTTTGCACACTAAACAGAATGTGCTCTAATCTGCAACTTTGCACACTAAACAGAATGTGCTCTAATCTGCAACTTTGCACACTAAACAGAATATATGAAATTTTTTTTTTTTTTTTTTTCCCCCCACACAAAATAACCTGCTGCCCCCACACACAGTAGTCCTAAAAAGGACTTTTGGTTCTTTTTTTTCCACAAATTTGCTTTCTTTCTCCCTACACTGACTTTCCCTTCCTATCCTCATCTCTCCCTGGCTAAGACTGAGCCGAACTCGCTGGTCAGGTGCTATACAGCACCCGACCACGGGTTCTGGCCAGCCAATCAGTGTAATGCCAGCAGCCAACATGGCTGCTGGCATTACACTGATGTCAGAGCCTCCCTGCACGTTTATTGGCTGCGCAGCAGCCGCAAAACGTGCGGGGAGGAGACCCGAACATGGCGGGCGAGCACATGCGGTACTCGTACGAGTACCGCCATGTGCCGAGCAGAGCGATGCTCGAGCCGATCCGAGCATCGGCCGAGCATGCTCGCTCAACACTAGTGGGTATCAATCAGTATGGCAAAGGAGATAAACTGATCTAGATCCTCTGACAGCTCACAGGCTGCCATCTCATCTTTAATGATATCATTAAGCCCTTGTGAGAAGGCCGCCATCAAAGTCTCATTGTTCCAGCCTACCTCTGCCGCTAGTGTATGAAATTCAGTAGCGTATTCTGCTACTGTACGGGCGCCCTGGAGGATGGTCATTAGATATTTTGTGGCAGAGGTTGCTTGGCCTGGAACATTAAATACCTTACAGAAGGCATCCATAAATTCAGTAAAGTTCAACATTATGGGTTTAGCTGTCTCCCATAACGAGTTGGCTCATGCCAACGCTCTGCCAGTCAACAAGCCCATCTTGCATCTTTCATTCTGGAAAGCATTAGGTAGCAATTCCAAAAAAATTCAGAGTTGATTTATGAATCAACGGCACAATGTGGGTTCCTCATCATATCTTAGAGGGAGTGGAGCGGCTCCGGACAACCCTATATAACTTGTGTTTTCCACCTGAGTGGTTACTACCGATGCCGAAACAGAGGAGGCCACTTGTAGTTGCACAGGCTTATCGAGATGTGCTGTACCGTTAAGGAGTGTCTGCATCACCATAGACAACTGGTCAATATGTTGTTCCTGAATATCCATTCTGGAAAGGATATTAGGCAACTCTCGGCTACCACTATCTGTACTTTCAGAGTTCATGGCCCTTTCATACTGTCACGGCGTGACTCTGGAATAACAACACTGACACGTACAGATACAATAAAATTATTATCTTTATTGAGAAATAGAACTGTCCTCACAGGGCCAGGTATAAGGGCAGTGACTGAGCACTTCCTCAACCCTCACAGTGCTGGTAAGGCTAATGCACAGGATCACCCGACTGAAAGGAGGAAAGTACACTCTGACAGAATATACTTACTAGCAGCAAGGATGGTAATTGCTACTAGTACAGGATCAGCTGTCAAGCTCCTGGAAACAGCAGGAAATTCCCCTAGTATGCTATTGTGTATCAGAGCAGAGACAGATCTCCCTAGAATGCTAGGGTAACCCAACAGGCAGCAGGAACTAAGGATCCCTAGAACACTAGGGTAACCAAATAGGCAATGGTAATGGAAGCTCCCTAGAACGCTAGGGTAGCCATACAGACAGTGGTGATGAGACTTCCTAGAATGCTAGGGTAGCCGGACAGGCAGTGTGTTACGGTTTTCAGACACTCAGACAGTGGTTAGATACAACAAACAGAGTTTTATTAAAGCAAAATAAATGACAGGGTCGCCACTGGGGCAGTACTGGCATAGGCAGAATAAAGGCAGAGATACCTGGTGCAACAGGTAATTAATCACTAAGTATAGAAGCACAAAACAGGGAACAAAAGGTTAATAGTATTGGTAATCAGTCTCAAATGTGGTGTTAGGCACACCCTTGGTGCTGCATAAAGCGATATGTGCTGGATGATAGCACCCAAGTCCATTCACTGTGTGAAGCTGTAGCATATAGCTCTGACTGAACGGGAACTGCAGGTGATAAGGTGGTAGCCCCACGGGCGTAACGGAGACCAAGAGTATCGTGATACTTGAGCCAATAGCCCCCACGGGCGTAACCGGAGACCACTAGTATCGTGACTGCTTGGGCCAATAGCCCCCACGGGCGTAACCGGAGACCACTAGTATCGTGATTGCTTGAGCCAATAGCCCCCACGGGCGTAACCGGAGACTACTAGTATCGTGATTGCTTGAGCCAATAGTCCCCACAGGCGTAACCGGAGACCACCAGTATCGTGATTGCTTGAGCCAATAGCCCCCACGGGCATAACCGGAGACAACTAGTATCGTGATTGCTTGTGTCGATAGCCCCCCTACGGGCGTAACGGAGACCACTGGGTTCAGTACTGCTCGCCAACAGCCAACGGGCATAACGGAACCACTGCTCTGTCAAGGTAGAGCCGCCGACTACCGAGGTCCACAAGCGGCCGGCTCACAGAAACAGCATAACAGGCTGAGGCAATAGGTGGAAGAGTAGCAGTAATTGGATGAGGCAACACCAGCGTCTATGTACAGAAAACGACACAGCACAGTAAGGGTCTGGACTCAGCACACGTAAGACAAACAATGGAAGGCTCAGCAACGGCTCAGCAACAGAGAACCGGAGGCTCAGTCACACACTGCAGTATCAGAATGTCGCCGAGGCGACAACGGGAACCGTCTGTCATAATAGCAGGAACAAAGGCAATCGCAGGAGTAAGTTGTCAGCCAGGCCGGGTCAGGACAAGTAGGAGATTCGCAGACAAGCCGGATCAGTAACGGAGAAGGATCGTCAGCCAGGCCGGGTCGGATGCCATAGGAGATTCGCAGACAAGCCGGATCAGGAACACGCAGGAAGTCAGCCAGGCCGGGTCATTCACGGAACAGGAACACAGGAACGTCGTCGGACAGGCCTAGTCGGTACACGGTAGATCAGGATACTGGAATACTGCAACAGCAACGCTGGCTCAGAAACACCACGAAAGGGCACCTGACAGGTGCCAGTGGCCAGAATAAAACAGGTAACCAGGGGCGGGCCAACACAGCTCAACCAATCCGGGAGCAGCACAGATGAGAGTGACACACAGAATCACGGGGACCATGATACAGTGGTGACTGAGTCTCCCTAGAATGCTAGGTAACCTGTCAGGCAGTGGTGACTGAGACTCCCTAGAATGTTAGGGTGAACCAACATGCAACGGTGACTAATAGCCCTAGCACTCTAGGGTACTCAGTGGCACAGAGCGGACTGGTAGGCAGCAGGAAGGCCAGTAGCACGGACTGATGCAAATTGGGTGCGGGCGGAAACAGTAGGCCAAAGGTATAGAGGATTGATAGTCAGCCGAAGCCATGTAGTATGGAGCGGGTAGTCAGCCAAAGCCAAGAGTCAGACTGGAGAGGGTAGTCAGCCAGAGCCAGGAGTCAAACCTGAGGGGGTAGTCAGCCAGAGCCAGGAGTCAAACCGCAGCGGGTAGTCAGCCAGAGCCAGGAGTCAAACTGGAGCGGGTAGTCAGCCAGAGCCAGGAGTCAAACTGGAGCGGGTAGTTAGCCAGAGCCACGAGTCAAACCAGAGAGGAGAACTAGTCAGGGATCAACGGAGCCGAAGTCAAATGTAGCCAGGAGTCATACATAGGAATCGAGCATCGGAATCACAAGAGCTATAGCGCACAGGTACACCATGAAAGGGCAAATGAGTAAAGGCAGGCTGAGGCTTATAAGGCCTAGCAAGTAGCTGGAGACACAGTCTGGCAATTAGTGGTGACCAATAAGCAACGGTGACTAATAGCCCTAGCACTCTAGGGTACTCAGTGGCACAGAGTGGACTGGTAGGCAGCAGGAAGGCCAGTAGCACGGACTGATGCAAATTGGGTGCGGGCGGAAACAGTAGGCCAAAGGTGTAGAGGATCGATAGTCTGCCGGAGCCATGTAGTATGGAGCAGGTAGTCAGCCAAAGCCAAGAGTCAGACTGGAGCGGGTAGTCAGCCAGAGCCAGGAGTCAATCCGGAGGGGGTAGTCAGCCAGAGCCAGGAGTCAAACTGCAGCGGGTAGTCAGCCAGAGCCAGGAGTCAAACTGGAGCGGGTAGTCAGCCAGAGCCAGGAGTCAAACTGGAGCGGGTAGTCAGCCAGAGCCAGGAGTCAAACTGGAGCGGGTAGTTAGCCAGAGCCAGGAGTCAAACCAGAGAGGAGAACTAGTCAGGGATCAACGGAGCCGAAGTCAAATGTAGCCAGGAGTCATACATAGGAATTGAGCATCGGAATCACAAGAGCTATAGCGCACAGGTACACCATGAAAGGGCAAATGAGTAAAGGCAGGCTGAGGCTTATAAGGCCTAGCAAGTAGCTGGAGACTCAATCTGGCAATTAGTGGTGACCAATAAGAATAGCGAATGTGCTTCAGTGCGACAACCAGGAAGTACAGCAATGTCGCCTGAAAGCACAATGTCGCTAAAGGCAATCACAGGCACCGTGATAGGATCACAGCTGCCTGTGTTTTCTCGGTGATGCTAAATTTTGGGGCATTTAGAGTAAACCTCCTCTGCGCCCTTCTCACACCCCCTGATCCCCCTAGCACAGAGATAACAGCCATATCAGGAAGAAACTTGGATCACGGCTACCTGTGTCTTCCTAGTCACTCTGTCACACAGAATTTTGGAGTACTTGGAGTAAATCTCCTTTGCTTTCTTCTCATGCCGCTAGACTCCCTCAGCACAGAGATAACAGTTAGATCAGGAAGGAATTGAATAACAGCTGTCTGTGTCTACTCGGTAACACAAAATTTGGGGATATTTGGGGTAAACCTTGTTGCTCCCATACCCATACTCTCCTAACACAGAGATAACAGCCATATCAGGAAGGAATTTGCATCACAGCGGCCTGTGTCTTCCCAGTCAGTCACACAGAATTGTGGGGTATTTGGGCCAACCTTCTTTCTCTCTTCTTGTCCCCTAGACTCCCCTAATACAGAGACTACAAATCCACTTTATTAAAAAACATCCCATTGTTGCTCTCTCTCTTGGATGGATCGTCATGATGCACAGGAAGTTGGAGGGGAATGATGGGTGTTGTAGTCTGGCAGCAACTGGGGGGCCTCATGTTGTCCAACATTGATATAATTAGTTGGAACTCTTTATGTAATCTACTAGGTTAATCATTTTATGTTACTCTTATCACCATTGGTGACCTCTTTAGCAACATTGGAGACCTCTTTAGTATTCAAGATATTATGATACAAATGGGGACTTTTTTTTGACAAATATTGTATACAGTCTTCTTCAGTGACTTTGGGCTAGATTTAAAGCCAGCCGTTAACATAGTTGGTAGGGCCAAAGTGAATACCGGCTGTTAAACTAACATGTTTAATGTGGTATTCAAAGGCCCTACCAGCTAGAACTCCAAAGGACGTTAAGCCACAAAAACAGTCTTGTGGCTGAACGTCCGTTTCGTGCGTTTAGCTCCCAAAACACCGCTAAAAGCAGCGATATTGGGAACTGAACAGTGAAAAACAATTAACTATTGGTGCTTGACATACTGCCAAGCACCGATCGTTAACCGATCTATGTTACACTTACCTGTCATCCACTGTCCTTCTGTCTTCTCTTCTGTCTTCTCATCCTTCTGTCTTCTTTCTTCAGTCTTACGCCTTTTCCCTGTGAAATATAGCAAAGCAATGCGTTGCGTACCTCACTGTCACTCAAAGGGTGTAATTTTAGTGTTCCATAGATATAGCCACATATGCCTCCATGTAATGCCCCATAAAATACATGCCCATGAATAAAAAGGTCCATAGATACAGCAATCAATTTAATTCACACATGCCCAATGTGACTTAGCTTATATTTGTTGTCTCCGCCTCTTGGAGCGGCCCCGAGGGCGGCGGCGGAGACACAAATGTCCCACGGTGCTCCTCATCAGCTGTGTACGGGCCGATGCCCGTAACACACTGAGGGTATTTGAAGTGAGCCTGCCTTTATATATGGGCAGGCTCACTTCAATTGCCCTCACTGCCATTGGCTGGGATGTTGTTTACATCCCAGCCAACCAGATTAGAGCGTCTGTTCTTGAATCTGGTTGACTGGGATGTGAAGAACATCTTATCCAATGGCTGTGAGGGCAATTGAAGTGAGCCTGCCTATATATAAAGGCAGGCTCAGTTCAAATGCCCTCAGTGTGTTACGGGCATCGGCCCGTACACAGCTGATGAGGAGCGTTGTGGGACATTTGTGTCTCCGCCGCCGCGCCCTCGCGGCCGCTCAAAGTGGCGGAGACAACAAATATAAGCTAAGTCACATTGGGCATGTGTGAATTAAATTGATTGCTGTATCTATGGACCTTTTTATTCATGGGCATGTATTTTATGGGGCATCACATGGAGGCATATGTGGCTATATCTATGGAACACTAAAATTACACCCTTTGAGTGACAGTGATGTACGCAACGCATTGCTTTGCAATGCGTTGCATACCCCTCTGCCACTCAAAGGTTTCTGGAATGTATTTGTTCATGCTTAATGTTAATCTATTTCTTTTATTTCACAGGGAGAAGGCGGAAGACTGAAGAAAGAAGACAGAAGGATGAGAAGACGGAAGAGAAGGACCAGCAAGCCGAGGACTCTGCTGGACATCAGGATTAATGGTAAGTGTAACTTGTAATGTGATGTTGTTTTTCACTTAGTCGGATTAACCCCATGAATGCCGGCGGGGTAATTATACCCTGCTGGCACTCATAGGGTTAATTCTACTAACTTTTGACACAATTCAGGCACTTTGGATGTATTGATGTGGGGCTTGGGGCCCCATATCAATACATCCACTGAGGACTTTGTTTTTTTTTGCCAGTTAACAGCTGCGTTAGCTGGCAAAAGGTCCGATGAGGGACTCTATGGCCAAACAAACTGGGTCTTACATTTTAGGCGGTAATGAGTCCCTCATAGGATCTTTTTCAGCTAACGCTGGCTATTGAATGGCAAAGTGGAGCATTTTTTTTTTTGTTTCTGTGGGCCAAAACACACGTTAGTGTAGCGGCCGGTACACTGGATGAACTGCCGTTAGCAGTTCATTACATGGCCCTTTGAATGGCCTACTGCATGTAAAGACACCCGTTAGTCTTTTTTTTGGCTAACGGCTGCCTTTAAATTGAGCCCTTTCTGTCTTACCAAAGACCTTGGAATAGGATACCTCGCTATTTTTTACAGATTGTAAAATGAAGTATGAAAGCAGGGCAATCTGAAATGCAACAATGCAAATACATGGATCTTTCTAAAATGTTATTCACTGACAAAGGGGTCTTATGTTACAACCAAGTGAAGTGACCACAGGGATAATATCCTTTAACCCCTTAACGACAAATAACTTATCAGGTTCGTCACGCAGAAACTGTCACTTAGTTACAGAGGACGTACCTGGGAAGTCTGGGAAGTCCGGGTCTCTGTACGGCTGCACACCGCTCGGGGACTCCGAACTCGTTTGAAAAAAAAAAAAAAAAGTACCACAGGCTTACGGTGACAGCCGTGTACGCACGCGGCTGTCACTAAGGGGTTAAATCCATTAAATGCTAGAGAGGCCACCAATGCATCTCAAAGCCATACACTGATGACCTCTCTAGCATTCTGACTGCCTAATTCTCCTCCCACCTCCCTCCCAGCTGCCCCAGGGAGCGCGTTCACGCTTCCCTTCGGTGTGCTGTGAATGTCTGCTATCGTTTTAGCATGCTCAGGTAAGCATTATACTGAGGTTGCAATCTTTAGTATAATGCTTACTGGAGCTTGATATAATGATAGCAGACATTCACAGCAAACTGAAGGGCAGCATGGACACGCTCTCTGGGGCAGCTGGGAGGGAGGTGGGAGGACAAGGTGTGCTGTGCACATTATGTGGAAGTGCACAGAACAGTAAATATATGCGAAACTAGTTACATAAAAAAAAAACTGCTTCACTAGTAATTCTTTAGTAACCAAACCTATTGGCAATTTTTTTTAGGTAATACATCCCCTTTAATGCATTAGAAGCACATTCAATGGAGATTTGGGGATGTTTTTTTTTATTTCTCCACTGTTGGGCATTTAGTTTGCTCCATAATTGTTCTGCTTTCACTACTAAAACAACCTATTGCACAATTGTACACGTGATTACTCAGGGGGCTTTTTTAACCCTTTGAGTGCCAGAGTGGCACGCAACGCATTGTAAAGCAATGCGTTGTGTACCACTCTGGCACTCAAAGGGTTAATACATTTTGGCTATAGATTCAGGGCCCTCCAGATGTTTAGGATTACAGCTCCCATCATCCCCAGTTATCCGTTAAACAAGTTAGACATGAGACATAATAAAGCATTCTGTTGCAGCAACATTCATCTTCAGAGAAACAGCTGAGATAGAGAAGGAGCTAACATATGGTAAAGTGGACTAAGGAGAGGAAATAAAATGTTAATACCTGGTAAATTACATGGTTTGAGAGCAGGGTATCAGTCAGTCTCTTAGTCCTTGCTCCCATTGTATCAAATGCAGTTTATATTAACCATTGTTATCTCTCTAAGTTCCATCAAATTATGGAAGTTTACATATATCTGTGAATGTTATACTTGATAAAAGTGTAAAATTTTAACATAAGCACCACTTTAAAATGTCATATCACAATATAATCCCTTGGATACCAGTGATGTTTCCAGGCATCCAAGAGATTAAAGCACGATTATTATGCTTTACCAGAAAACTTAATAAAAAGCCCAGATCTGCGCTGTGTAGCCCCAAAACTGCCACTGTCAAATCCACCAGTTACTACGTAACTCAGATGTTGGTGGATCTTAGCCATAAATCATTGGTTAAAGGGATAGTATTACTTCAAAATTACTATCCCTCATATTGTAGCCCTTAATAAACCGAGTTAAATGACACCAGTGGCATCTCTCAAACATTTATGGTATAAGAGATAGCCGCTTTCAAAGTTTCCTCTCCCCTGCTGTCAGCGTTCTGCTGCCAGCAGGAGAATCCTGTCTCTGAATCAAGAGGAGGCTCTTCAGCAGAGCCGATATCTCGTTATGGAAGGAAAAATGATTAATTGAAACAGTCTTCTACGTGTGCTTGGTAACCAAGCACATATAGAAGACTGTTTCAATTAATCATTTTTCCTTCCATAACGAGATATCGGCTCTGTTTAAGAGCCTCCGCCTGTCCCGGGGCAGGATTCCCCTGCTGGCAGCAGAACGCTGACAGCAGGGGAGAGGAAACTTTGAAAGCGGCCATCTCTTAAATCATAAAGGTTTGAGAGATGCCACTGGTGTCATTTAACTCGGTTTATTAAGGGCTACAATATGAGGGATAGTAATTTTGAAGTAATACTATCCCTTTAAGTTCACAGGCTCCATAGGCCTCTGTGTTGACATTTCAAGAATTCAGTCTCATAGAGCAATACCTTTCTCCAAGACAAGTGACCCCCATTACGTGCTCCCTTTGATCTGCCGGGGCTCATAATGCAGCCCTGGCTTCATCTGCATGTCTACTCCTAGGGGAGCAAACCTGACAGTGGGATACTATCCTGGTCATAGTCTCATTTTAAATACTTGGTAGCAATAATTAACATTAGTAAGAAGTTACCTGTTTGTTCTGAAACATTGCGTATTTGCTCACAAAATGGAATGTTGTCATCAAGCACTAGTATGCAGGAGCAAAACGAGGAGTCATTGCACGTTGCATATGAGTAACATACAGTGAGGTTCCACTTGTACCCCTCCTTGCAGGCACAAGACTTAGCTGTGTCAGTAGTGTTGCACTCTAGAAAAGTAGACAACAGGAGTTAATTGTCTAGTGATGTGCTTAAACTTAAAGAACACTGATACCTCATATAAAAATAACCCTGTGTGGACTGGATCATGAGAATTAGGCCTAGATTCCATTAAAACTGAGTTTTACCACTGAATGGCATTTTGCTGATTTGGTAGAAAAACTTACTTTAAAATTGTCCAGTTCTACTGCAACCAAGTCCACCACTGAAATTCCTGAAAATGTTGGATATTCTTGCCAAAGAGACAATAATGAATCTTGGTCAATGTCTCATTCAGTTTTTCAGTGTACTAAAGTGAAAGGCTAACAACTGAAAACTTGATGTCCTTAATGTGTGTGTGTGTGTGTATATATATATATATATCTTACAGGTCTCAAAATTTCCACTTTCCACTAGCCAATGGTGAGTGAAAATTTAGCCCTGGCGAGTAGAAATTCAGCCCTGATGGGTATGCTATGGCTTCCAGTGGCGAGTAATTTTTCAGGTCTGGCTAGTAGCAAAGGACTTAAAATTTTAAGCCCTGTATAAATAAATATATATATATATATATATATATATATATATATACACACATATCTGTATCGACAGACAAGAAACATAAACCCACAGCGCTAACCCCATAAAGGCATAGTAATGTCTCATAATAAAAGCAGCTCTAATTAATCATCATAGTATTTGGACTTTGGAGAGTGTTATTTCAATTCTGTCAGAGTTGTAGTTCAAGAGTAATTCACTCAGCCCTATATGAAATACATACAAAAGAAAACTCACAGTATCTCAATCTCAGGAGATTAATTTTATTTAAAAAACATACATACATATAAATCTCATATAAAAATGTAGTAGGAAATATATCTCTAAAAGATTAATACAATCATAACACTCTCATAAGAAAGTTTTATATTGTACCACCTACAATCAAACAGAATAAACACAAAGTATAAGTGGTATATCCTACTCTTAAAAAAGGAGAACGATAGTAATCGTGCTGTACATACTACAGTTCGTCAAACACGGAGCAGACCCACGTCTACAAAGTAGCAGACACCCAAGGTAACAAAGTGTCACCTTGTGTATGTCAAATGTAGACTAATTCTAAAACGGTAACAACACCGTGTCGGTCAAACTGCCATAGCAAAGCGAAACAAATCCCTTAAAGGACAACCATACTGATACAGAATATTAAAAAATACTTACATAGCCGATAATGCAGGAAATAAAAAAGCTATACACCCGGCCGGGAAATAGTATAACTCGTATTACAAACAGCTACTGCACCACTGCAACGCGTTTCACACCACCCACGGTGCTTTATCAAGCAGACATACAATATCATCATTTCTCAAAATCATCGGCTATTTAAATCCCACCTATCAATAATATGATTGGTGGACAAATTTAATTCTAACTACGGATCCTTCCACAGGTGCGGGAAATGTACATCCTGTGCCAACTGCCCCAAAAAATTGACAATTTTTAAAAATCCTAAAAGTAAGGAAGAGTTTCCTATAATACAATTTTTAAATTGTGATAGTATAGGGGTGATTTATGTGCTGAAATGTCCCTGCGATCTACTTTATGTAGGAAGAACAAAGAGGGCCTTTAAGAGAAGACTCTATGAACATAAGAGAAATATTGATAAGGGGGTTGTTACTTACTCCGTGTCTCGTCATTTCTTAGAAATACATAATAAAGATTCTAAATTGTTAATGGGATTTGCGCTAGAAAGTGTTAAACTAGATTTTAGAAAAGGTAGTTTGACGAATATATTAAATAAATGGGAAGCAGTTTGGATATTTAAGTTGAATACTTTATACCCTAACGGGTTAAATGAAAATATTGAACTTGCCCCCTTCCTGTAAATAATGGTAGGTGAACTATATATAAGAGGAAGGTGTGTGTTATATCCTTCCAATATTTGAAGGATTATATATATGGTCATTCTATTATTCCCTCGGACCATTAAAATCTGAAGGAAATTTGTGAAGTTAGACCTGTGGTAAGGATCCGTAGTTAGAATTAAATTTGTCCACCAATCATATTATTGATAGGTGGGATTTAAATAGCCGATGATTTTGAGAAATGATGATATTGTATGTCTGCTTGATAAAGCACCGTGGGTGGTGTGAAATGCGTTGCAGTGGTGCAGTAGCTGTTTGTAATACGAGTTATACTATTTCCCGGCCGGGTGTATAGCTTTTTTATTTCCCGCATTATCGGCTATGTAAGTATTTTTTAATATTCTGTATCAGTATGGTTGTCCTTTAAGGGATTTGTTTCGCTTTGCTATGGCAGTTTGACCGACACGGTGTTGTTACCGTTTTAGAATTAGTCTACATTTGACATACACGAGGTGACACTTTGTTACCTTGGGTGTCTGCTACTTTGTAGACGTGGGTCTGCTCCGTGTTTGACGAACTGTAGTATGTACAGCACGATTACTATCATTCTCCTTTTTTAAGAGTAGGATATACCACTTATACTTTGTGTATATTCTGTTTGATTGTAGGTGGTACAATATAAAACTTTCTTATGAGAGTGTTACGATTGTATTAATCTTTTAGAGATATTTTTCCTACTACATTTTTATATGAGATTTATATGTATGTATGTTTTTTAAATAAAATTAATCTCCTGAGATTGAGATACTGTGAGTTTTCTTCTGTATGTATTTCATATAGGGCTGAGTGGAACTCACGAGCGCCAACCTCTAGTTTGCAAATAATAAGATTTCTTCGTTTGATCGTTGGGTGGACATCTATTGGTTACGGCACCCTGAGGGTTAAAGGCGCCAGTGAGCCTCTGAGGAAAGATCGGAACTTGGACTCTTAACATATTGATTTGCTGTTAAAAGAGACAATTTTGGATTAAAGAGATTGTTTAGTAAGCGCCTTCTCCAAAACAAGATCAAGAGTAATTCAATGACAAAATATCCCCCTCCCGCCCCTTTTACTGATGTAACACTGCTCAGCCAGATCAGAAGGGAGGTGCCCAGGTAGATTGCAGAGAGGGACAATCTTCAATTAAGATAAGGGAAAAAGCTGAAAAACTTGTCAAGGGGGGCAGGGCTTTCATTGTTCTCATAGTAAGAAGATTGTCCCCTTCTGTTTTCTGTCTGGTCTTTGGACTGGATTCCACATCTGAGAAGAGATGGCTTACACTAGGTAAAAGGGGCGGGAGGGAAAACTTTGCTTGTGAATATCTCTCAAACCATAAAGGTTTGAGAGATAAGACATATCGTTCTTCATGTTTTTTTAATGCCTACAAAATAAAATAAAGATAAAACAAAGTATTACTATCCCTTTAATAAATACCTGTGTTTAATAGAGATGAAAGACATTTTTGAAAGAAGAACTGAAGTGTGCAGCAAGGAATGAGGGGGTTCTCCAAACCCCCAAATATGGGACAAAAGCCCAAAGTGCAAACAAACCACATAGAACAGACCTGCACTCTGCCATTCAATTAGTGATGTGAGCCCTGTATCGGGCATAAATCATATACTGATTGAAAATATGGGGGTTTAGTCCCCAAAGTTTTTTCTTTTTTTTCTTTCATTTCTATTAAACACAGGTATATATTACAGGGTTAGCGCTGTGGGTTTCTGTTTCTTGTCTGTCACTTTATTTTCTCCAATACTCATTTAGCTGCTTTCAACTTTTATACTATTTTATTTAAACATACATCTATCACATCATTACCTTTACTTTCTTTATCTTGCCTTTAAGATAGTTTGCCTTTAAATTTTTCCTTGTCTTCTGGTAACATTTCTCCCCATGTGACCAGTGGGGTTGTGGAGACTCTACCTATAAGGGTAACTGAAAATTCAGTGTCTCTCTGGTACCCACTCCCCCCAGTGGTCACTTAGCAAGTCTACTCACTCTCCTTTTTAATGTTAGTTTGTTATTGTCGTTTGATAACCCCCATTATAAGTTATTTTAACTTTTTGATTTTAACCTAGATAGGGTACCTTAGGCGTGATATAGTAGGACATGCCGTTAATTATGGGGTACCATGGCGAGGTGGCAAGCTTAACCCTTTCTTTTTGGGGCCAAAAAACTTTGGGGACTAAATCCCCATATTTTCACTTAGTATATTATTTATGCCCAATACAGGGCTCACTCATCACCAATTGAATGGCAGAGCGCAGGACTGTTCTATGTGGTTTGTTTACACACACACATATATATATATATATATATATATATATATCCTATAATATAAAAGGCCAGAATGTTTGTCCGATGCAGTCATGCGCAGTAGAGACTGCCTGGCGGCAGTACGCACAGCAAGACCGGCATCTTTACCTCACCACACCCTAGACCATGTACACAGGCTTTTACACTACCAAATATATATATATATATATATATATATATATATATATATATATATATATATATATATTTATAAATAAGGCCTATCCCTGAGTTAGGGAATAGTTAGCCGTGGGCTCTCCAATGATTTCCACGTAAGACTCTCAATATCTCCTCTAGCCATTGGCTAGGAGAGCCCATGGATACCTACTCTCTGACTCAGAGATATGTTGTGTGTCAGGGTGTATTCAACCATAGGCTTTCCAGCTATTGGGAGATAAAAATCCCAGCCAGCCAATGCTTAGTAGGAGATATTGGGAATCGTAGCCCTCAACAAGGCTGATTCCAAAATCTGACTTAGGAATAGGTCATATGTACTAGCGACTCAATTCAGCAGGCATCCTTTTAAAATGTCGCTCGCAAAAGAGCGTGCAGCATCATGGCACATTAACCATGTTACCTTGGTTAAAAGGGGACATGAAAATCTCGCATTGCAGGAAAGCGTGAGATTCTCATGTCGCTGAACAGTGACAGGATCCTGCGGCACTTCTCTAACCTGTAAAGTGCTAGTAATGTACTAATGTACTAAAACGTCTTGTTGCGTGCTCCAGACACAAGCAGAACAACTCAGCAACATTAAACAGAGGTGCTGCGCTGTGCATGCTACCAAGCAGGGAGGTAAAGAGTGCAACCTATGCCCACTCAACATATTCCACAAGGAGCAACAATATTATGGACACCAGTAGCTGCAGCGTTCCCTTCACGTACTCCACAGACCTGGGCAGCTCCTCTACCAGCACAAGCAAAGGAGAACAACCAGAAAGCAGAACCCTGGAACTTGGGGAGCTCATCCAAAAGTAGGCAAAAACTGCCTGCCTCAGAGACACCCCAAATCTTGCCCAGCTTCACCACCTATGTGGATGAATCGGTTCCGCAGCAAACTGTAACACCAAAAAAAAACAGAGAAGGCACTGCGCCAGGCGTGCTAACAAGCAGAACAGCTGCGCAGCATTACACAGAGAAGGGGAGAGAGAGCAGAGCGACAGGGCCAAATGTCTTGTCACATTCTCCAAATGCAGCACTGATGATATGGCTGGCTTTCTCACATTGGCCCTGTCACCCCTTCTCTGTGTAATGTCGCTTGTTAGCACGCCAGGCACAGTGCCTTCTATTTTTTGTTTGTTGTTGTTACAGTCTGCTGCTGAACGGATTCATCCACATAGGGGGTGAAGCTGGGCAAGATTTGGGGAGTCTGTTCAATGCACATTTTTGCTTTAGAATTACTTTTATTTTGTGTAATCAGGGAGGTGGCGCATGCAACAAAGCAGTTGTTGAATTCATTAGCTACTAATCATGCAAATTCTGGACTTACAGACTTTTTGTGCATGCCTACTTTTTATAAGCTTACCTCTAGTGACATTGATCTGGACAATATCAACAGTTCGTGACCCATCAATGTTCAGTGAGAAAGGCAGGAGTGTTGTACTTGTCAGATAACTCTCTGCTGCAGCACTAGAATATCCCTCTATAAGTAGATCTGTATAGATCACATACTCAGTCGTAGTCATACTCTTGGCGGCTGAAACTGCAAAACTTAAGTTAGTTTATGGTGGAATATGTGTCGCCGAGGTGCAATCTGTATTTCTTTTTAACTCCTTGGATACTAGAGAGGTCTCCAGAACATTTCAAAGCATGCACTAAGGTGTGAAATTTTTAACTATTTTTAATTATTTTTTTTTTTGCCATCGAATCTCCAAATTGTTATTCATTTTGTGTGTGATTGCGAATTTCTAGGACTTGGTATGTGGTATAGCTATTGTCACATTTTTTCACATACCTTTGGTTATTGGTTTAGATTTCAGGATCTTATGTTTATTCAGTTTTGAATTTCCTAGTTTTACAATATATATTTATCCATTTGCTCCATCATTTACCAGTTGTTAGGTTTATCTGACATTTTGCATTTCATCAAATTTCCTTTTGTTTTTCTGCAGTTCCATCTACTGAATGATTACTAGAGTGATTATTACTTCGAAGTGTGTGCTGTACTGAGCATGTGCACCAATTATGTTATGGCCATAAATTCTCTTGTTGATGTTTGTTTGTTTTTTACTTTAAGAGCTAATATGTCACGTTTTTTTTTAAAAAAAAAACACACATACTTACCAGGGAAAAGTAAGAAACCATAGACTAGTTTGTGCTGTAGGTCTGGCTACAGTTTCTCCTAGCTCCAAATGGGAAACATTTATTTTTAAGCAATTTGGCATTGTGACATTACACAACCAATTTCTATGAAACCTACAGGGTTTGAGGGGACTTGCCAGACTGACCGTTAATCCAAAGTTTCAGCCAATTATGAATTGCTGTAATCAAATGTTATGGCCCAAACAATGTCAGATAACGAAAAATCTTACTAAACCTGAGTTCTATAATTTTGAGGGACAAATCCATGCAGAACTGATACATGGTGACAATCAGGACTTTGTGTCCAGGTGAACTCTTTCAGGCAGAGGGGTGTACAACAGATCACTTGCACATTGCATTGAGCACTGCACTAATGCTTAAATAGTTGAGGTGAATGGGAGTTCATTATCAGGAGATATTAGTGTTCTTTGTAATGCTTCAAATAGGTCCATTGCTTTCGTGTTACCAAGCTTCCAATAATCTGCATGGTCTGACCTGAAATTTCTAACTTGAAAGTTTACATTGCTTAGAAATATGCAATTGTCTGCAAATTACTTACGTGCCTGTCTTCTGATTCTTTGTTTCTCCACATTTCCATCCTGAGGTAAAATTGGAAAAAAAATGAGCAAAACAAATCCATCAAATATGTTGTCTGCTTGCTAAATTTTGTCCAAATATTATAACAAATATAATTTTTATTTATTTATTTGGTTAGAAAGTGATTTACTATTAGGGATACAGATTTCTCTCATTTTCATTACATCGATATGCCATACACAAAGAGAGGCACAAACATAAATAAATAAAAACACGCTAAATTTTATAGGCAAGTAAGGAGGGGGGGGGGCAAACAGTTCTGTTTTGTTCCCGTGGGAAATTTCACAAAAAGAGTGTTTTCTGCTTTCCTGGAGGGAAATCTCGCCCACAGAGAAACATGTACATTTTCTGCCTTTTTCCTAGGAGCACAGACATGTTTCCAAAAATTCTTCCATTTACCTCCTATGTTACTCAATGAGGCAAAACGTCCCACCCATATACTATCTAAAACCATAATTTCCTGCACTCTAGTGTGGTGTATTTTAGGAGAAAAACAGAGTGGAAGGAGACAGAGTGAGGGAGAAAAATAAACACATTGAAATGAAATATAAAAATAAAGTGGTTACTTCCTGGTTCTTAATGTGGGCTGACACTATGACCACCACCACTGTTGTAAAAAAAAAAAGAGAAGCTGGATGAACCGTGAGGCTAGTGATTCTGAGGATTCTGAGGGTGACCACCCTTTGCCTTCAAAATAAGAACAATTCTTCTAGGTACACTTGCACAAAGTCAGGGATTTTGTAGGCATATAGTCAGGTGTATGATTAAGCAGTTATAACAAACAGGTGCTAATGATCATCAATTTAACATGTAGGTTGAAACACAATCATTAACTGAAACAGAAACAGCTGTGTAGGAGGAATAAAACTGGGTGAGGAACAGTCAAATTCAGCTAACAAGGTGAGGTTGCTGAATACAGTTTAATGTCAAAAGTCATATACCATGGCAAGACTGAGCACAGCAACCAGACACAAGGTAGTTATACTGTAAGGTCTCTCCCAGGCAGAAATTTCAAGGCAAAAGGGGGTTCCAGATGTGCTGTCCAAGGTCTTTTGAAGAAGCACAAAGAAACAGGCAATGTTGTGGACCGTAGAAGCAGCAGTTGGCCAAGGAAACTTATTGCAGCAGATAAAAGGCACATTATGCTTTCTTCCCTTTGCAATTGGAAAATGTCTGGTCAGAAGTGGTTTTCTATATCTATATCTATCTATCTATCTATCTATCTATCTATCTATCTATCTATCTATATATCTATATATGTCATGGAGTGGCTATGGAATAACGACACGAGTACAGATACAGTAAAATCAATATCTTTATTAAAAATAAGATCAAAAAATAAATACTAAAAACACTTCCCCAACCCTCACAGACCCAGGTGTGGAGACAGTGCACAAGCACTTCCCCAACCCTCACAGGGCCAGGTGTGGAGACAGCACATGATCCACTGACAGAACAGGAACTGATCCCAATCTGACTACTGAATGGGAAGGTAGCAAGGATAGTAGTAGCTTCTAGTGCAAGTAAAGTGGAATTGCCCAAACAAAAGTGAGGAATGCTCCCCTAGAACGCTAGGGTACAATAAGGTCAGGGCTTATAATTTGAAGTCCTATGCTACTAGCCAGACCTGAAAAGTTACTCGCCACTGCAAGCCGTAACATACCCACCAGGGCTGAATTTCTACTCGCCAGGGCTAAATTTTCACTCGCCATTGGCTAGTGGCAGAGTGGTAATTTTGAGCCCTGATAAGGTAATAGACTTGTATACCCTAGAACGCTAAGGTAAACCTAAAGGCAATGGCGACTAGAGTACCCCAGAATGCTAGGGTAAACCTACAGGCAGTGGAGACTAGAATACCCCAGAACGCTGGGGTAGCTAGGCACAATGGTGACTCGAATCCTTAGTATGCTAGGGTGCACCCAAAGGCACTAACTGTCGGTATCAAGCAGTATAGGATAGCCAGAGACAAAGTCCGGCGCAGCAGGAGGATACTGAGCACAGCTTGTACCAGAGATAACAGCTTGAGCACGGTCTAGCATAGGAGTGGAGTCAGTCAGGCCAAGGGTCGGAAACATATCGGATAGTCAGCCGGAGCCAGAGTCAGCACAGAACAGTTAGTAAGTCAAGCCAAGGTCAGTACCGTATCAGATAGTCATCCGGAGCCAGGGTCTGCACAGAGCGGGTAGTCAGCCAAGACAAGGTCTGTACCGTATCAAATGGTCAGCCGGAGCTGGGGTCAGCACAGAGTGGGTAGTCAGACAGAGCAAAGGGTCAGACCGGAGCGGAAGGCAACAAGTCAGGGATCGAATGTAGCAGGAGTCAAACGTACCCAGAGGTCATACACGGATCAGAGAATCGGAGATAAACACAAGGGCTAGCACACAGGTACACCATGAAAGGGCAAGGGAATACTGGCAGAATGAGGCCTATAAGGCCTAGCAAGTAGAGGACACTCACTTGGCAATTACCACAGGCCTATAAGAATAGCGAACGTGCATAAGTGTGACACTCAGGAAGTGATAGTACAATGTTGCCTGCAATTAGCAACAGCGGAGGGCAATCACGGGCAACGTGTGGGGGCCATACCATCACTTCCAGGACTCCTTGTTCTTCCTTATGCTGAAGATAGTTCTTAATGACTTTGGCTGTATGTTTGTGGTCATTTTCATGCTGCAGAATAAATTTGGGGCCAGTCAGATGCCTCCCTGATGGTATTGCATGATGGTTAAGTACATTCCTGCAATTTGCCTTACGTTATCTGGTGAAACTATTAAGTATCTGCCTGTACTTCTCAGCATTGAGGAGACCATTAATTCTCTAATTCCATTTGCAGAAATGCAGCCCCAAACTTGGGTTCACTTTCAAAATGAGAATCTTGCCCTTTTGATGCTGGGTGAGATTTTCATGTCGCTCTTTTCTTCACGGTTATTTCTGCAAATGGAGTGAGGATTTTGTCAGAATGAATGGTTTCTTCAATGCTGAGAAGTACAAGCAGATACTTAATAGTTTCACCAGATAAAGTAAGGCAAATTGCAGGAATATTTCTATATGTAGAGAGAAGGGGAGAGAGCCTGGTGCAGTGCTCTCTCAGCTCAAGGGGGTGAGTGGATATTCCTGCTACCAGGATCCATCTTGATATCACAAATATGTTCCATCTAGGTTCGCTAGATAAATTAAGACAAATTGAAGGAATATTTCTGTATGTAGAGAGAAGGGCAGAGAGACCCCGGCGCAACGCTCAGCAAAATTGGACATCACTCTGGGTTGAAGCGACGTTTAATGCCATGACATGAGAATCTCATTCTTTTGATGCAGGGTGAGATTCTCATGTCGACCTTTTCATCACATCGACATAGTTAATGTGCAGTGTAGTTGCACGCTCTTTTTGTGTGTGACATTTTCAAAGGATACCCAAACTTGCAAGGAACCTCCACCATACTTCAGTTAGGGGACAGGAACTAGTCAGGACACAAAAATGTAAAATGCAATACACCTTTATTAAAGTGACAAAAACAGAATCATGATCCAGGAGCAAAAACCAAAAGACAAGCCAGGCTCAGGAACCAGGAAAGGTACTCAGCCAAGCCGGAGTCAGGAACACAGAAGTCTGTGATGTCAGGAACAAGCCATGGGTCAGGAACACAGATAAACAGGAGCGCAGGAGAATCCACAGCAGCCAGCAGAAAAAAACACAAAGACAATCAGGAAGTGAGCCAAGCTGCTTTAAATACCCTGAGAAGGGTGGCTGATAACAGTCAGGGGAGTAATCATAGAGGTCAGCTGATTCAGCCTGACCCAGGAACTGAGAAGGCAGCAGCAATGGATAGCAGAGCACTAGATTAGCTCAGACAGCAGAATCAATAGGCAGAGTTAGAGCAGCTCAGCCAAACCTTGACAACTTCACTGTTGCCCGCAGATACTCATTGTCGTACCGCTCTCTAGCCTTCGGCAAACAAACTGCCTTCTGCTACAGCCAAGTTTTTCAAATTTTGAGTCATCAGTCCAGAGCACCTGCTGGCATTTTTTCTGCACCCCAGTTCCTGTGTTTTCGGGCATAGTTGAGTCGCTTGTCCTTGTTTACATGTTGGAGCTATGGCTTTTTTGGCCACAAGTCTTGCTTGAAGACCACTTCTGACCAGACTTCTCTGGACAGTAGATAGGTATAACAGTGTCCCACTGTTTTATGCCAATTCTGAATTGATGGCACTGCTGATGGCATGATGTGTCTTTCATCTGCTGCACAAAGTTTCCTTGTCTGACCACTGCGTCTATGGTCCTCAATGTTGCCCGTTTCTTTGTGCTTCTTCAAAAAAACTTGGACAGCATATCTGTAAACCCCTGTCTACCTTGAAATGTCTGCCTGCGAGAGACCTTGCTGATGCAGTATAACTACCTTGTGTCTTGTTGCTAAGTCTTGCCATGGTGTATAACTTTTGACATTAAACTGTCTTCAGCAGCCTCACCAGTAGTATATTATTCAGATGTCTTGAGAAAGGCCCCATTCCGGGACCGAAATGTTGACCCAGCTGTTTGCATGTTTGCACAATAAATTTATTTAAAAAGTCCCACAGGTGCTGCCCAGCCTTCCTTCTTATATATATATATATATATATATATATAGTGTACTCAGCCTGGGGATCCCGGGTTGTGGACAGGGACAGCACACATCAAACAATTCCTCAAATAAGCGCTGCTTTATTCACATAGTGATTCACATCAGGCTCTGGCTCTTATATATACCAATATTTATGGGACGTGCACCATTTATCCTATATTTTGTAATATTCTTTAGTGTGTGCCAGTGCCTTTATATTCCCATTTATATATATATATATATATATATATATATATATATATATATATATATATATATATATATATGTGTGTATATATATATATATAGAGAGAGAGAGAGAGAGAGGGAGATAGAGAGAGATCTTCTTCAGCCTTTGTCGATGCACTGTAGGATGAAGGTCTTCTCAGAATGCCTCCCCCAACTTCTGCCTCTTGCTTTTTGTTACCACTTTATGGCAACAAATTTGTTAATTTCATCTGCCAATCTTGTCGTTGGTCTTCTTGGGATTTTAGTAGCAAGTGGAATCCATTCCAAAATTCATTTGGTCCATCTACCATCATATCTTCTTCTTATGACCAGCCTATTTCCATTTCAGGCATTTTATTCTTTCAGTTACAGTATATCACAGACCTTTGTTTGCTGACGAATCCACACACAAGTTTTTCAGTCTCTGTTTGTTATGTTTAGAATTTGCCGCTCCATACTTCTCTGTGTAACCTTAAGTTTTTGTATGGCTTTGGCATTCAGTGTCCATATCTCACAGACATACATAAGGACTGGGAGGAGACGTTGGTCAAAAGCCTTTCACTTGAGGCAAAGTGTTACATTTGTCTTAAATACAGTACTATTAAGTTTTTCAAATGCTATATATTTTCATGATTCCTACAGCAATTATTACCATTATCATCTTTGAGTCTACTGTAAGCTATCATTATTCTCAGATTATTGACACACATTAATCGGTGGCCATAGTGGTGGTCCCATCAGTGGTAGATGGTAGCAACCCTTCACACCCCTCCTCCTTTTCCTCCTCATTCTCTATGCTGCTTTCAGTGCATTTGCCCTAGCTTTCTCTGTCATGTGAGTTGTTGTCCACATTTGCTACCTGATACTCAGATGGTATTGGATGTTGGTTCATTTTTAAGAAAGTTAGTCTGCCAACATTGTTGCTTGATAGCTGTGCACAACTGTTATTTACAATATAACCCAGTGCACTGAAAACACACTCAGACTGTACACTTTCTGGAGGGCAAGAAGGGTTTGAATGGCAGTTCGTGTCAGTGATGACCACACACATTGTTTTGTTTGTCAGTAGTCCATGGGGTCATTGTTTCTGCCAAGAACGTAGTTGGCCTGAATTACGTTGCAGATGATAATTTTATAAAGTGTTTTATCTGTATTTTCTCTACAGACATCAAAGGGAATCTATTAGATAAAACCAGTTGATAAAACTTAAGTAGTTCAATGTAATCTAAGCCTGTTCTAGTTAAAGGGGTTCCATGGAAAAAGTATAGCTAACGGCAGACAATGGAACAAGGCTTGGGTCTCCATTAGGGTATGTGTGTGGTTCTGTGACTTGCAGTGGATAAAACATTGCAATTCTGTTTTTCTGTTTGATTTCTTTTGGAATGAGCATTATAGCCTCTTTTAGGAAGATATTCTTAGATAGAGTTACCTAATATCTGTTTCAAAATACAATTCAGCCTAATACTTTAGCCTTACGTTATTGTTTGTAACCAGCATTCTAATATATTGATACAATCTTGAATCCTGGGTGCAAGTAAGGCTTTACCAAACATTGGTGTCCTCTCTAGATTCCAAGGAGTTGATGGATTTGATAGAGTTCTGCTGGGAAATTATTTGAAACAAAAGTGTTCTGGAACCACACAAGTTTGAAAACAATTGTTGGAATAAATGTATAATTCCATAGGAAGTGCACAGTGCTAAACAGTAAAATATGGTTCCCTAAGGTAGTAAAATACCATCACTTAGGGGACACCATGGTGCTTGAAAGAGACTAAAATCAGGTAAACCCTAAACCACGTAAATACAGAAGCGCTACAGTTAGTAATATAGTGTTAAAAATTTCAGTGCCAGAGAGATATGCAATGCATTGCTTTGCAATGCACTGCATACTGCTCTGGTACTTAAAGCGTTTAACAGATGCGATGACCAGGATGTACCTTAAAACAAGATCAATCTCAATCTGTTCTACTTGGTAAAGCAGTTTCTAAATAAAAAATTCTGCCAAGTTTGGTGCCTTAACCCTCAACGCAATGCATTCCGTACCCCTCTGGTACTCAAAGGGTTAATCATTTGTCCCTATTTTGCAGTTGTTTTGCTCTAGAATTGCAACTTTACTGTGATGAATGTCACGTGTCTTCGAAGCTTAGCATCATGAAGTCTCCAGCAGCTTTCAACCTACCTAATCCTGGTCATCAAAACAACTTAGGGCAAGAGGTTCAAAAAGTCATGGTAATGCAAACTTACTGTGATCAGTCAGAAAATGTTCTTACACAATGGTATTTTCTAGTGATGAGCGAGCGTGCTCGGCCGATGCTCGGATCGGCTCGAGCATCGCTCTGCTCGGCACATGGCGGTACTCGTCGAGTACCGCCATGTGCTCTCCCGCCATGTTTGGGTGGCGGGGATCTGTGCCGGAAGAGGCACAGATCCGAAGACGCTCCGCTGGACCACCAGGGACTGGAGGTACGGGGGCATTGCGGAGATGAAGGGGGCATTGCGGAGATGAAGGGGGACATTGTGGAAGAGGGGCATAGACTCTATGCCCCTCTTCCACAATGTCCCCCTTCATCTCCGCTATGCCCGTCTTCCACAATGTGCCCCTTCATCTCCGCTATGCCCCTCTTCCACAATGTGCCCCTTCATCTCCGCTATGCCCCTCTTCCACAATGTCCCCCTTCATCTCCTCTATGGCATAGAGGAGATGAAGGGGGACATTGTGGAAGAGGGGCATAGCGGAGATGAAGGGGCACATTGTGGAAGAGGGGCATAGCGGAGATGAAGGGGCACATTGTGGAAGAGGGGCATAGTGGAGCTGAAGGGGGACATTGCGGAGCTGAAGGGGGCATTCGGAGATGAAGGGGGCATAGCGGAGATGAAGGGGGCATTGACCAGGCACCCTCCCCTCATCAGAGCAGGGGGTGCCTGGTGTCGCCCCATTCATTTCAATGGGGCTCGGGTGCTCGGCCGAGCACTCGAGCCTCAGGGGGTGCTCGGTCAGAGCACCCGAGCACCCGAGCATCGGGGTGCTCGCTCAACACTAGTATTTTCATAATGATGACTTTTTTGAACATCACACACTTAGTGTCCCTATAAGAGTAAACATTCACAGTTATGCTGGTGAGGTCTGTAACAGATCTTCGAGGCTTCTTACTGCACACGTTGCTTTGCCCTTACTGACTCTAGCAATCTGTGAGTGTGGAGCAGTGGAACTGAATGGAATGCTACTCAATTTCCTGGGTCCATCCATGATAGGGTGACCCAGCCTGCCCAGGACAATCTCTAATTTTAAATGTTTGTCCAGCATCCTGGGCAGCCGCATTTTGGGTCAATGAAGAGAGCTTTCAATGAAGAAAGCTTCCAGAGCACAGGATTCCATAGACTAGATCAGCGATTCTCATTTTTTTTGTTCAGATCACCCCTAACACGCAATCTGGAGTTCTCAGGGCACCCCTAATATCTTAAATGTCATTTGTCAGGGGGATAAATAGGGTAAAAATACATCATTTTTTGTTAAAATCTTCATAGGAAAATCGTGGCACCCTAAACTGTTGCAAAGGGCACACCAAAGTGCCACAACACCCTGAATGAGAACCACTGGACTAGAGGCACAATTGGCCATTGGCCACTGGGACAAAATGACACATGCTGGGCTAAAAGCAAAATGGCCTCTACATAGTAATGAACACTAGAGACAAAACCATTCCTGACTTCTAATATCAAACAGGAGATGTAGCTACTTTTCCTTGTGTTGTAAGGATACACTAAGGCATAGGGAGAGATGTCTATGTTTTCATAGTCAAGCACAGGTGTCTCTTTCTGTCAAAAGGTGTAGCTCAGTGGACCATTGTCTATTGTAGTATTTAGAACTCTGTGGTGCTCTGGGGACTGTGGCCTTGATTACACAGCTGCCAGAGAGCTGAGGAGAAGTACTTGGCTGCTTTTATCTCACCAGTGTCTTTGAATGGCAGAAAGGACACACGTGTGGCTAGGATAAGTGATTGTACAGTAAGAAACTGGTATGGTCTGTTAAAGAACCCCACTGAGAAACTAACACAGCATACCATGAACTGAGTGCTCTGTACATCAGTGATCCACAAACTTTTTTTCAGTGGTGTAACCCTTTAATTTCACATACCATCTCTGTGGAACACTAACAACCAAAATGAATACATATAACAGAGTTTAACACTTTCAGTGTCAGATGGGTATGCAATGCATTGCAAAGTAATGTGTTGCATATCCCTCTTGCACTGAAAGGGTTAAGAAACACTGCTATATATATATATATATATATATATATATATATATATATATATATATATATATAAAATAAACTGAAGGAAGAGAGTGTCTCCATCTGGTCTTTTCTGCAGCAGGGATAACTATACACTGTTCAACTATTCCCCCTTTTACAGTAAAATAAAACAATTAAGGTTACTATCACTTTAAAGTAATAGTAGACCTTGTCTCTAAACTATCTGAAAGCAATATCAGTGCGTCCCTAACTACCATTATACTAGTCCATTAGTGCAGCGGATAAATCTTTAATTGCCAGAGAGGTATCCAATGAATTGCATTGCAATGACTTGGTTACCTTTCTGGCAAACAAAGAATTAATACTTGCCAGGTTACTCACCCAGTCCCATGCTGATCATGGCACGGATGGATGACATTTTCCTCTATTTTCTGCTTGCTCTGAGACTGGGTAATATGACCACTCAAACACCCTGCTACTACTGTGGTTGTACAGAGACAAAATCTCCGCTTTACACAACCACAGTAGTGACATGGTGTTATATTCTCCTGATCCTGCGAGAATTGCTGATCTTTCCATAGAGACGCTGTTCTGATGAATCCACCATCAGTGGGCTACCATGGAGAGGAGAGCTATTTCCCATAAGAACAGAATGAGGCACTGAGGTCTCCCAGCCCTGCAGATTTCCATAGCTTTGCCAATAATTTGAATCCTTCAAGTGCCAGAGGGTTATGCAAAGCATATGCATTCAAAGGGTTAAAGTCTTTTAATTTCCCTTTACTGTTCCTTTAAATGTGAGGGGAAACAAACCTTATATGTATACAGACCCTCCATAGTATCAGTGTAGTAGATCTGTTTTCGTATACAGTAAATAGAATAAGGGTGGTAACAGTCTTACCTTTTGTTTGTTATTGGCTAACTTCTTCTGTCTGTAGTTCCAGTAATCAAAGCTTGATGCTAGCATCACGAAACTGAAGATTATGGCCACAAACCCGACTTTCATCCTAAAGCACAACATTTTTATTGTACTAATTCATTGACGTTATTCTCTGATCAATGAGAAAAATGACTCCCCCACCCCCGCACACACACACTAACCTTACTATGGCCAAAAATCCTAGTGGCACCTATAAATTTTACTTTTATGTCTTTGTTTATGAACTAACATCTTTAACCAGAGGCATGAGATGTTGGTGTGCTTTGCGTGTTGATAAACACACTTATAACCATGTGGTTTGTGAGGAGTACAGCTGTTTTGGGTACACAACACATACACTGTAAATGTGACTTCTTTCTCCTCAAATAAGAAAGGGGAAAAGGAAGGCTACCACTAAACTTAACCCTTTAAGGACCGTCTGTGCACGCACGTGGCCATCACTTAAAGGGATAGTAATACTTTGTTTTATCTTTATTTTATTTTGTAGGCATTAAAAACCATGGAGAACAATATAAGTCTTATCTCCCAAACCTTTATGGTTTGAGAGATATTCACAAGCAAAGTTTCCCCTCCCGCCCCTTTTACCTAGTGTAAGCCATCTCTTCTCAGATGTGGAATGCAGTCTATAGATCAGACAGATAACAGAAGGGGACAATCTTCTTCCTATGAGAACAATGAAAGCCCTGCCCCCCTTGACAAGTTTTTCAGGTTTTTCCCTTATCTTAATTGAAGATTGTCCCTCTCTGCAGTCTACCTGGGCACCTCCCTTCTGATCTGGCTGAGCAGTGTTACATCAGTAAAAGGAGCGGGAGGGGGATACTTTATCATTGAATTACTCTTGAACTACAACTCTGACAGAACTGAAATAACACTCTCCAAAGTCCAAATACTATGATGATTAATTAGAGCTGCTTTTATTATGAAACATTACTATCCCTTTAAGGACCAAGGACCATGATGTGCCAGTACCATCATGGGTCCTTAACCCCTTCGCGTCCAATGACGTGCATGGACTGTCACAGCTTTCCCGCACTTAACCCCTTAACGACCAACCTTGCAGACACGTGGCGGTCACTAAAGGACCACGGAGCTTTTTTTTTTTTTTTTTTCTTTGATTCTGGACTCCCCGAACGGCGTGCAGCCGCAGGGGGAGCCCGGAATTCCATGACGGTCATAGTACATCATGGGTCGTTAACTCAGATCACCCATGACGTACTATGACCGTCAAGGGTTGTTAAGGGGTTAAGGACCAGTGACGGTCCTGGCATATCATGGAATTCAGGGCTCCCTGCGTGGCTGCACACTGCACGGAGAGTCCTGAATAAGATTGTCCAAAAAAAAATGCCCCGTGGTGCTCAAGTGCCAGCTGCGTGTGCGCATCGGTTGTTAAGGGGTTGAAGGGGATAAGATATTCCATAGTGTTTACTTATGTATGGGGGCCTCCATTTAAAATTCTGCGAGGTGCCTTTTTCTAAAGACTGCCTGATGTAAAATCAGTTGTGGATATCATATCAATGTAAGCAGACATGGAAGTTGCAAGAAAAACCCCAGGACCTCAAATTCTGCTCACTGCAAATGGTAATCTTAACTCTTTAAGGACTAGAGGGGCATACAACTTGCATCACAATGGGGGGAAATGCACTAAGCAGTGATAAAGCGGAGATAACTTCTCCAGTGATATCCCTTCTCCAGTTCCTATGTTATTCTATGGAGCTGATGCACTAAGATTTCTCAAGTGGGTGAAATCTTAGTGCATAGGCTCTATAGAATAACATAGGAACTGGAGAAGTGATATCAATGGAAAAGTCACTTCAACTTTATCATCTCTTTATCACAACTTAGTGCATATCCCCAATGTGTCTCACATCTAATGCAGTGCTCACCCTTCTAATCCTAAGGGTACATTTCTTTAAAATGGTTCTGTCATGATACAACAGGCGTTTTATAGAGAATTACAATCTCCTTATGCATTTTTTTCTAAAATATGTAGTTGTTGAGAAATTATTTTAGAGGCAAAGTGTGGAAAGTTATGCTATGTTGCTACAGATTGTGCTACTTAGTGATATTTCAGGCCTGACCTATTGTTTACTTTTGCTATTAGGAATATCCCAGTGTGAGGGTTAGGCCTAAATTCATTCATAGCACAGTGTATGCAATATTGGGCAGTACAGAAATGAATTAGCATTGAGTGCCAGACTGTGACACCAACAAATAGAAGTTAATTTCTCCATAACTATTTAAAATATAAACAAGTGATTAGACCAACAACATATAGGCAGTTTTTAATGCTTTTTAACCCCATCAGTGCCAGAGGAGGCAACCAACTATTTGCTTTGCAATGCATTTGACAACCCTCTTAAAGTGGCAAGTCTTCTTTAGTGAAAGGCAATTCCATGTATCTATGACCCTTTACATAAAGACACATAGGATGTGTACTGAAAGTCATTCAAAGAACCACTAAGTAATAAGGTGACCAGATCTTTCCTTTAATGCAAGACCACGTGCAGGAGAAAGGAGAGGGACACCAGTACCTTGGTCCCACCAAATATATGACCCAAACAGAGGTAGTGTTTTCATATTCATCAAGCTAATGAGGTACATTTCTGTAGCAAAAAAGAAGAAAATGTATTTTGATTTAACCCTTTGAGTACCAGAAAGGTATCCAATGCATTGTGTTGGATACCTCTCTGACAGTGGCTTTTGACCCATTACAGAGCATTGGAGACCTATCCTGCATTCAAAGGGTTGAAATGACCTTTGAATTCAATACAAACTTTAGTGGATTTGTTTTGTTTCATGAATACAGCTTTTTGGAGCGAATGTACAAATTACCCAGTGCAGAGGCTAATTCCACCAGCGGCACTAGGGGGTATGTACTACGGCATATGGTCACTATAGACGTACCAACAGACAAGGATCCCTGTGACCCCAGTGGAATTGTGAATGGAGGCCCCCCAAATGTAAGTTAAAATTTAGGATCCCTAACCCCTTAAGGACCCATGACATGCCAGGATGTCACGATGGTCCAACACTTATGGACAAGTGATGGTTCTGGCACGTCACGCTCTCTGCCATCCCAGAATAGTATGTGATAAAAAAAAATGTGCCATGGTCCTTAACGGCCACCCCGAGCCAGATAAGGCGGTCATTAAGTGGTTACATTTAGTTGTAGACTTCCTCTTTCATTCTTTCTTATTTGTGGGAAAATGTAATGTAAGAAAGTTGTATTTCACTGAGAGGGTAGTACATAAATGGAATAGCCTACCAGCATAAGTGGTAGAGGTTAAAACAGTAACAGAATGTATACATGCATGGGATAGACATAAGGTTGTCCTGAACATAAGACAAGACCATTGACCAAATAAGGATTGAGGTTTTTACAGTAGGAATATGGGCGACTAGATGGGCCGAATGGTTCTTATCTGCCGTCAAATTACATGTTTCTATGATAATTCTCCAGTGATATCACTTCTCCAATGTTATTTTATAGAGCCTATGCACTAAGTGTTTTCAAGTTGGTGAGATCTTAGTGAATAGGCACCACAGAATAACTTTGGAATTGGAGAATTGATTCACTAGAGAAGTTATTGCCTCTTCATCACCTCCTTATCACGCCTTAGTGTATAACCCCCTGGAGTAATTCTGGGGCAGTGGTTCTCAGTCAGGGTGATGTGGTACTTTGGTCTGCCTTGGATACAAGCTTAGGCTTCCACAGTTTCCTTTCAAACACCCTATTAAAAAAGTGAATCTAAGTTTTCATATGTATACTTACTGACACAATATGCTTGTAGTGTCATTCTGATTGTGATACATAAAAATACATATATGTTTATGTACTTGGATCTTTTGTTTTGTCCATAACAAAGGACCTAAAAAAAGGTTATGTTTGCCCTGAAAATTCCTAATTGTGTTTTATGGGGGGGGGTTGCTTGAGCCAAAAGAAATTGAGGACCACTGTTCTTGGACAAGCCAACCCTATCAAAGAGAGAAATAATAGTTCCCCTTTAAATGGAGCTTGTATTCTCTTGAGTGCTAGAGAGGTGTCTCACACATTTCTTCCCAATGCATAGAAGATCTCTCTAGCTTTCCTTGAGATTAAAGTAATAGTAATGTTTCATAATAAAAGCAGCTCTAATTAATCATCATAGTATTTGGACTTTGGAGAGTGTTATTTCGATTCTGTCAGAGTTGTAGTTCAAGAGTAATTGAATGACAAAGTATCCCCTCCCGCCCCTTTTACTGATGTAACACTGTTCAGCCAGAGCAGAATGGAGGTGCCCAGGTAGACTGCAGAGAGGGACAATATTCAATTAAGATAAGGGAAAAACCTGAAAAACTTGTCAAGGGGGGCAGGGTTCTAATTGTTCTCATAGGAAGAAGATTGTCCCCTTCTGTTATCTGTCTGGTCTATGGACTGCATTCCACATCTGAGAAGAGATGGCTTACACTAGGTAAAAGGGGCGGGAGGGGGAAACTTTGCTTGTGAATATCTCTTAAACCATAAAGGTTTGAGAGATAAGACTTATATCATTCTTCATGTTTTTTAATGCCTACAAAATAAAATACTGATAAAACGAAGTATTACTATCCCTTTAAAAAACACTTAAGCCAATGAGGAATTTGGTCATTTGTATTTATTGCCTATGGTGCAGTTGGACTGACTCCAAATCACTCAGGTTCTTCTTAGTATATCAGTCTCAGTTTCTTTAGGAATGTGTAGTATATTTAAGAGTTGTCACATAAGGTTTAACTCTATGAGTACCGGAGTGCGGTTCAATGCTTTACAAAGCAAGGTGTTGTACACCATACTGGTACTATACTGGTAGTCAAATGTTTGAGTGCCTCAGGGATGTCCATTGTATTGGAAGTCACAAAGAGAAATGATTGGTAACAAATACAACTCGTTAGCTTAATGTGCAGGAGATTAGTATAAAGCTCCATACTATGCCATTGAAATAAAAAATACTATTTATTTTACAGAAAATACTAGTACAACATTTTAATTTTTGTAAAAAAAACCCTGAATTTTTACAGTGGCGCTGTTGCTACACCATCCTCCTGAGGTTCATGGTCAACTGACCAGAGGCGTCCATAAGATGGTGTAGCAGTGGCACCACTGCAACACAATTCAATCTGAACTGCAATAACTTTTAAATAAAATACCTCTCAACAGCGGGAGTACCCTTTATTTACTCAGGAGGATAAACCCTGCTATATATATTTTTTGTATATTAAATATTACCATCCCTTTATCAAATATTGAAGCTGATGTTCAATGAAGAATTGGAGTGATTATGGCACAAACCAACTATATCATAGGAAAAATACAAATTCCCATTTGATTAAATGGTACTTTAAACCTCTTTAAAGCAAGAGATGTCTCCAGTACATTTTATATCACCCCTAACTTGCAATTAGTTTGCACCAGAATGACTTCAGGGGGGTTATGTACTAGGGCGTGTTAAATAGGTGATATCCAGTGACATCACTTCTCCAATTCCTATGTTATTATATGGAGCCCATGCACTAAATAGGTGATATCCAGTGACATCACTTCTCCAATTCCTATGTTATTATATGGAGCCCATGCACTAATATCTCACCCACTTGAGGAATCTTGGTGTATAGTCTCCATGGAATAACATAAGAACTAGAGAAGTGATGTTACTGGGAGGTCATCTCCACTTTATCACCTCTTTATCACTCCTTAGTGCATAACCCTCCAGTTATGCTTACTACGGTGGCCTTCGGCTGCTTCACAACTTCTTTTTTTTTAACTTTTCAATTAGAGGTGTGCAACACATTGCTTTGCAGTTCATTGCACATGTTTCTGGCCTTTAAACTCTTAAAGGGATAGTAATACTTTTTAGAACTCTGGACATCACTTTCCCCTTGCTTTGTATCCCTTATTGGTCAGTTCAAGCTACATACCAAGTTCAGTAAAAACATAGAAATAAAGAATTGGCACTGTTATCCCCAATTTCACATACTAGCAGAATGCATTTCCAGTGCTATCTTTTGTACTCCATAAGCCCCTAGGTGCTCCAGCCAACCCACACTCAACTAAATCTCCATTAAAGGGATAGTAATACTGCATTTTATCTTTATTTATTTTGTAGGCATTAAAGAAACATGAAGAACGATATAAGTCTTATCTCTCAAACCTTTATGGTTTGAGAGATATTCACAAGCAAAGTTTCCCCTCTAGCCCCTTTTACCTAGTGTAAGCCATCTCTTCTCAGATGTGGAATGCAGTCCATAGACCAGACAGATAACAGCAGGGGACAATCTTCTTACTATGAGAACAATGAAAGTTTTTCAGGTTTTTCCCTTATCTTAATTGAAGATTGTCCCTCTCTGCAATCTACCTGGGCACCTCCCTTCTGATCTGGCTGAGCAGTGTTACATCAGTAAAAGGGGCGGGAGGGGGATACTTTGTCATTGAATTACTCTTGTACTACAACTCTGACAGAACTGAAATAACACTCTCCAAGGTCCAAATACTATGATGATTAATTAGAACAGCTTTTATTATGAAACATTACTATCCCTTTAAGGACCATTGACGTACCTGGACCATCACGCTGGTCTGGCACTTAAGGACCAGTGACGGTCCTGGTACGTCACGTATTTTTACTGACTGCGCTCCTGCAGGAGAGCAGTGAATAATACCAGGGACTGAAGTTGATCTCTCCAAGACCGGAGCGATCTCTTTCAGTCCCTCGTTCGGCGTGCCGGCACACGTGATCAGTCACGTGGGGCGGCACTTCATACTTCCCTATCTGGTCCTTAAAGGACCACACACCCCGGGACCCCTGGTCCTTAAGGGGTTAAAGGGTTACATTTAATATTTAGTGCTTACCTTTTGTTGTAAACAATTCCTGTCTCTAGCAACTTGAGTAGAATTCCATGTATGAAAAGACAAGTCACTCAGCAATGAGGAGATGCGTGCTGCCAGTCCAACTAGACCCGAGGTGCCAGACAGCAAACCAATCACCAAGTCGCTGGACTGATTTTAATAATTATAGGATACAAATGAATTCTAATTGCTTGGCAAACATCACATCTTTGGACTTCAAACCGTACCTTTCTGTAACTGACTTTTCTCTTGCACAGGATTAAATGAGACTGTGTACTAATGATTTTCATTTAGTTTTGAAAGGCAAATTTCTCTATCAAAAGGGCATGCGGTGATCCTGATACACCAAGACGAAATGGAACAATCCTGGAGCAAACCAGAAGGGAGGGGAGAAATAGATGATAAATAAAATTCTCATTGATTTAAATGGTGCTTTTAGGGCTCGATTCTATTACAGGAGATAAATATTACCTCCTGTTTTATCAGACATTTTCCTGTTGAAGTCTATGGGGAAATCTGGAGATAAAAGTAGTGATAAATTTAGCACCTGCAATAGAATCCATCCCTTAAAGGGATAGTAATGTTTCACTAAAACAGCTGCTACAATTAATCTTCATAGTATTTGGGCCATAGAGAGTGTTATTTCAATACTGTCAGAGTTGTAGTACAAGAGTAATTGAATGATAAAGTATCCCCCTCCTGCCCCTTTTGCCTAGTGTAAGCCATCTCCCCTGGGACCAGACAGATCACAGCAAGGGACAATCTTCTTACTGTGAGAACAATGAAAGCCCTGCCCCCATTGACAGGTTTATATATAATACCTTTTTTTGTCTGAGTGAAGAGTGATGTGTTGTTTTCTGTGAAAATAATGCATGATTTAAGTCTTTTAGTCTGTTCTTTTAAGTCTTTTTTTATATCTGGTTTCCTCACTTCACACCCACACATCCCACACCCCACCTGTCCATAGAACAACTGTTTACCACCATTCACCAACACCAGTTCCTCTTCTTTGCCTGTTTGACTCCACACTAGCCAGCATCAACAATTCAGCTGATTTCTCCCAAGCACACACAAACTACCTTTTATACATGGGTGAAACTCTTCAAGTGTGGGAGAAATTTCAATTTCAATGTCAGGTTTCACTGAAATTCCTGATTAAAGGGGATTTGCAGTTTTTGCATGTTTTGTTTTTGTGACCCATCACTAATCTCCAACATGACTGAATATGTATTAGAGGCAGTAAGCTTTTTAAAGTGCTACTCATGATGCTCTTTTCCCTATGAGGCAATGTAAGATGCAAATATTGTATTTTATAATTCCCCACATTATGTATAAATGTAAAAGGGAAGTACATTGTTTTACTGATAACTATGTTATAGTGCTTTCCTGTTGATTAAAACAAAGGGTCTTACAGCTTATAAAATCCCACGTACAAATTGGCATAACATTGGGATAAACTTAGTCTCCATTGTAATGCCACGAATCAGCAATTTAAATGCATCATCAATCATAAAATAATTAGGTTACAATATAAAACAGCTACTCTTTAAAATATATTTCTGTTGTGTCAAATAAAAATAATCAGAAGCAAAAAAAAAAAAAAATTCCACTGCTTACAAGGCACAAGGTGCATAATAAGTGAATTTTATGATTTTGCAACAGCCGTTATGGAAAGTGTAGGTAGACTTCCAAGAAAAATCCTTGAGGGGTAGTAATGGTTGGATATAATTTTATAAAAGTAAACAATTTTAGAGACTGACTGATTCTATTTGCTCTCTCTAAAGCAGTCTTCTTTGTATAGAAACCTGTGTTTAGATTTCCTCCTGCCATCCTGTTTAGTTAGTTACATCATCTTCTGCATTCAGAGCATCTGTAACTATGGTAAAACCATTTACTTTGACAATGAAGGAGATATTTACATTGTCTCAAAGCTTCCTCTGACTTCTGACACTAACTACAGCTAATAATTTTGCCTCTTTACAAAACAGTTTTCTCTGTATTGGTAATAATGCCATCATTTCAAACTTGATCTATTTCAAATATTCCATTTGGTAGGGAGATGTAAGGTGTTTTGACAATTTAGTTATGGGTTAGCGGCACTCCGGATTTAAACTAGAGCCAGTGAATAAAATCAATTAATCTTTATTCAAACTATTAAAACGTCAAAATTGGCTCTTGAACCAACAGAGGTAAGGCAAGATACATGTCAAAATTGCAGATGTTATAGTATTATCTAACACGTTTCGCGCATATAGTACGCTTACTCATAGGTATCTATGAGTAAGCGCACTAGATGCGCGAAACGCGTAAGATAATACTATAACATCTGCAATTTTGACATGTATCTTGCCTTACCTCTGTTGGTTCAAGACCCAGTTTTAATAGTTTGAATAAAGATTCATTGATTTTATTCACTGCCTCTAGTTTAAATCCGAAGTGCCACTAACCCATACTTTGATATCAGACCACATGACTGGAGAACCTTATTAGAAGCAGAGCACCTGGATAGCCATACAGTGGTGAGTCCCCTATATTCAATGGTACTACTACTGTTTTTATCAAATAGGCGGGTAAGCTGTTTTTGAATTTATGTGTTTTGACAATTTGCTTTATGATATCCTATCTATCCTAACTATTCTTGCAAATAATTTGAAATATTAAAGAAATACTAATACCTCCAAATAACAAATACACACTTTAATCTGAGGATGAAATCCTAATGGACACCATGACTGGCCCCTATGAACCATTTCTATGTGGATTGTTTCTACAATTGAAATTGTGTTTCATTTGAATGGGGGGGGCAGACATTATTCTTTGATGCAGGACACCTTGATTCCAAACCCCTCCCACTGAAAACTTCCTAAGAAGATTCAATGGGGAGGAGCTGAGACCACGAGCCCTACATAAAACACGTCTGCTTCTGTGGACATACTATCCAGTACTAAATAAAGATTAATGTAGGAAAAGCAATCCACACAGAATTGTTTCATTGATTATTTTTAGATTATTTTAGTGATATTCTTCCTTGTATCATGATTATTGGATATCTCTCTAGTACTCAAGACATTAACCCTTTGAGTGCCATAAGGGGTATGGAAGAGGTCCATAAATCATCTTTCTTAACCCTTTGAGTGCCATAAGAGGGATCCAAGTCCATAAATCATCTTTCTTAACCTTTTGAGTGCCAGAGGGGTACGGAATGCATTGCGTTGCAATGCATTCCGTACCCCTCTGGCACTCAAAGGGTTAAAGATCCAGATTCTGAAGATATTGTTATATTAGCCACTAGTACCTCTCTCATCCTGCAGATTCTTTATGTGCTTTATGTGGTGTCTCCAGTAACAGCTTCACAGTCTGGTATGCACACAAAGGAAAGAAGAGAGCACAAAGGATCGGAGAGTGGCTATGTATCACAGAGGCTGCCTGCTAATAAAGAAGGCAAATACAGTCGTTGATTTGAAAGCTTTCAAAACCTCTTAGGTCTCTTCCTCATGCATGGTATATAGATAATAATAACTAGTATTTATATAGCGCCTTTCTCCCAGTGGGACTCAAAGCGCTTTCAGAATTAACCAAATCGGCAGCTGAAGTAATAGATGTTATTATTACCCAATCAATGGTAATCATTTATTGACCTCGGAAGGATGAAGGGCTGAGTTGACCCTGCTGGGATTCGAACCTGCAACCTTGCGGTTGGAATAGACTCCATAGTCAGGGACATTACCACTGAGCTATCTCACCAGCTTGTATATAAGATAGATAAATATATCTATCTTATATACAAGTACACATTGCATTGTTTAGAATGGAAATCAGATAAGAGAACTCAGTCCAGATCCAGATACTTTGATCAGTCAATGGTAAATTGCAGTCTTCCTCTAAGGAGTTTGCCTCCTGTATTTCTGTGTATTTCTATGTATTTGCCTCCTGTATTTCTGCTTTTTCTATGTATTTGCCTCCTGTATTTCTGCGTATTTCTATGTATTTGCCTCCTGTATTTCTGTGTATTTCTATGTATTTGCCTCCTGTATTTCTGCGTATTTCTATGTATTTGCCTCCTGTATTTCTGTGTATTTCTATGTATTTGCCTCCTGTATTTCTGTGTATTTCTATGTATTTGCCTCCTGTATTTCTGCATATTTCTATGTATTTGCCTCCTGTATTTCTATGTATTTCTATGTATTTGCCTCCTGTATTTCATTAGCTAACATGGTAACACTCATCTGCTAATAAAGAATGCACGCAACTTGTAATATTCCCCAAATCAAAAATGTAGATTATTCCATCTAGATATATGTTGCCATGTCATCCAAGGACATTCAGAATCACTGGTGAGTGTAGGGGTGGTCTCTCTGGGTTTCCTTTGTACGTTGTTCCTTGTATCTCTTATGCTTCCACAACATGTAGATCAGTGACAGCCAGGAACTACCAACCGTGCATAGTTTCAGAGACTGAGACTGCACAGTCGGTAGTTCTTGGCTGCCTATGATCTAGATGGTGTGTAAACACACAGATACCACCGCTACACTCACCAGTGATTCTGTAGAATGGCCTCAGAAGACATGGCATCATCTATCTAGATGGAGCACGCTACCTTTTTGATTTGGGCTACCGTAAAATCTCAAGTATAATATGCACCTGTGTATAATACACAGGTGTATATTATACCCAAGATTTTAGGGGAAAACAAGAGTGCCTGTGTATAATATGATATTTGATAACATGCCTGAGGAAGAGACCTAAGAAGTCTTGAAAGCTTGCATTTTAAATCTGTTTAGTTAGCCATTAAAGGTATCAACTTTACAAAAAATGTTGAATCCTGTATTTCTACGGCTAACATGGTACCAACTCTCATCTATTATGTATAATACACACCCTTGTTTTCCCCTTTTATGAAAAAAAAAATGAAGCCTGCCAGAACCCTTCCCTCCCTCCCCCGGCGCTACCCGATTCTAAAATGCCACTTACTTTCTTAAAAAGACAAGTCCCCGCATTTTCAACATTATCAGGAAACACGTAAACAATGTGAATCTTCCCCTGCGGGCGGCACGCTTCCATTCACCGCCTGATTCCTTCCGGCTATGGTACTGCCCTGTGAGGACCTTCAGATTCTCACAGGGCATTACCATTGGCTGGAGCCGGTAGGTCCTGAAAGCCACTTGAAGGAATCGGGCGGTGAATGGAAGCGTGCCGCCCGCAGGGGAAGATTCACATCGTTTACATGTTTCCTGATAATGTTGAAAATGCGGGGACTTGTCTTTTTAAGAAAGTAAGTGGCATTTTAGAATTGGATAGCACCAGGGGAGGGAGGGAAGGGTTCTGGTCGGCTTCATTTTTTTTTTTAAATAAAAAACTCTTGAGTATAATACGTACCCCCCACTCACATAATGTGAAGTGGGGTAAAATTGTGCGTATTATACCTGAGATTTTACAGTAAATTACAAGTTACGTTCCGGGAAATGCATTCTTTATTAGCAGGCAGCCTCTGTGATACATAGCCGCTCTCAGATCCTTTGTGCTCTTGTTCCCATTGTGAAGCAATGCTTTGGACACCTCTCTAGCATTCAAGGAGTTAAAATCAAAAGTAATGCTTATTTGTCCCCTATATTGCAAGTGGTTTGCCCCAGAATTGCTCCAGTTCTGCTTAGTATATCAGTTGAACAATGTACATTTTTTTCCTTTGAGTTCCAGAGGAGTAAGTAATGTTTTATAAAGCAATGCGTTGCGTACCCCTCTGGCACTCAAAGGTTTAAAACTGTTTCCCCGCACACAAGGTACACACCAACAGCTCGGGTTTTCAGGATATCCCTGCTTAATCATAATTTAATCAGTGGCTCAGTCACTGTGGTTAATCCACCTCTGCTTAATTAGGGAAATCAGAAAAACCTGTCCTGTTAGTGTGTCCTGTGCACTGGAACTTAGAATCTCTGATTTAGAACAGTGTTACAGTATCAATACTGAAGGCCTGAAAGAAGCACTTGTCCTTGGACTTGGTGGTGGACGAATGGAACAACTTTTCAGCAGAGATGCATAAGAATATGCAATGGGTTTGGATGGAAATAAGCCTATCACGAATATAAAAATGATAATAAATCAGGCAGGCTGGATTGGTGATGCACTCCTTATCACCCATACAGTTCCATACTTCCTCCAACCTATCAGAGATGCATCATTAAAATCAGAGTCTACACAGACACAGCTCATTGACACTAAATAGAACCAGGATGTTTGTACACATTTAAGTGTTTGCTTAAGAAAATGTTTCTAGAACAAACATACAGCATTTACATTTTACCGTATGCAGTTTTTTGGTCTTAACTTTATGCTTGTCAAATGGATGTCCAGTGCATCGCTGAGCTATGAATTATGCATCTCTCTTGTATTTGAAGGGTTAGAGAACTGAAGGAATGAGGGACGGATTACATTAGGCAGAGTAGGCAACTAGAACTTCAAGTCCTTTAGGGGTGGTGCCTCATCTGTGCTGGCCACACCTACATTCTGTATTGTGGGTATAGCCTCATCATTCTCAATATCCAGTCACCAGTTTAATTCCCTCTTTACAAGGTATCATTTAACCCCTTGGATGCTAGAGAGATCTCAAAAAAATTGGAGATCTCTCTAGCAACCAAGGGGTTAAGGCTTTTTTGCTGTTCTTGCTAGTTATAAAACAAATTTATTTTTTTGTGCCAGGAAACAGTGAAAGGGACTGGAAGTGGGGCCATGTGAGGAATGGGGGTGTGACCCTGGGCAGCGCTTAGGGCTCCTAGACTGCCTTGCCTAGGGGCACCTGGGATGGAAATATATATTTGCTGCTGGACATGAAGGCTCCAAACTCCTTCTCATAAGAATGATTTACTGACCGGCAAAGAATCAAGAAAAAAGGTAAATCTCTGCATCGTTACCTTATACTCAAGAAGTACTGGAGCCACAGGCAGGACATGTTGGTTGGTTGTCATTGCTGGACCGTTAGCTGTTGGGGACTACAACTCCATTAATCCCCAACCAGATAATTGCTGGAGGTCTGACAATTGACATCCTTGGATATACATATCTTCCAACATTTCAGATGGCCAAAGAGGGCCAATTTTACTTTAGGTGGTGTTTGTAGGGGAGCGGCTAGTGGGCAGGGAAAAACCGAAATAGTTTAGATTACTTCATGATCTATTGAAATCTTATTTTATAAATTAATTAATGATTTAGAACAAAACCAAAGTAATTTATTTACACAGACTTTTATTGCTGTGGAGAAATGCGATACAGTTATGCATACAATCAGATCTCCTAAACAGTGGGACAGATACCAGGGTAGGAAAGACAGAGAGATGGATCTGGGTCTCAAAAGAGGGACACTTGGGAGATATGGATATATGTCGATAAAGACACACGCACGCTCAAATATAGCTACAAAAATGTGATCTTTAATGAAACATAGAAATTAGTACCAACATTTCGGTCCCCAAAAATAGGTCATATAGGTCCTTAGAGCATTGGTTCTAATTTCTATATTCCACTACAGATCACGTTTATTAACAAAAAGAATCATGGCCACCTCCACGGATGGAATATCAGTTTTAATAATACATTTATTTTGTGTAACAAATCTACATAAAATTGGTTCATTGGGGCCCTTAGGGTTTCTTGCCCATATTGAGGTGAGTGTGTGGTGGGGATATTAGGAGGAATTAGTGTTCCTTTAAATCCTCCATAGAATCTGCATCTTTAATTAAAGTTACAATGTTGAGTTTTATAAAAAAAAAAATACATCTTAAAACCACGTTTTGTCATTTTTTGTGCTCTTATGGTAAAGCATGTCATAGGATGATCAAAAACTAAATGTATCCCTTTAAGGACTAGAGGGGGGTGTAACACATTAGTCCTGAATGGGTTGATTGCTAAAATTGTGTAGCCCGTGAAACAAGCACTTTTTTCTCTCCAGAAACGTCTCCTTTTTTACAGGATAAAGCTATGACAGTCGCTGTTCTGGGGGTAGCTATGAGTAACACTTGTCACGACCGGCACTTACCTGTCTTGCATTCAGCGGTTAAAAAGTCCCATTTAAATCAGTGGGCATAGTATGTAAACTGAAACAGCCTTTTTATTTTCATCTTTTTCACACTTTTATGCCCCGACATGGAGCGCCCTGAATGTTTTCTTTGTCAGGGACAGAGCCAGATAGGCCTTCAAAGACATGGGGACATTTCCTGGTAAGTCAAGTACCCGGCCTGACTCCCAGCCACCTTTATCGCATGTGCCTGCCAAGTAACTGACATATTGTGACCACAATAGCAGAGGGACTCCCTCGTCTCTTGCACCCAAAGGAGAGAGCCCTGTGCCCTGTGCTATAATTTTGCCAGCACTCCGTCTTGATCCTGTGCTTTGAATGAGCACAGAGCATGTGCCGGATATGACATTACAACTGATGCAGTACCGAAGACCGAGTGGAAGTTCCAGAGAAGACATGGTAGGTCTTTTATCCCAAACAGATCACCACCTCTGTAAAAGAGGGCCCCCGACCCATCCCTAGTATGAAGGCAGGGCAGGGGGTTATATTTTTCATGCAATGGGGCACTGAGGACGCATAGCCAGGCATCCTATATTGTTAATAGAGAATAACGACACAAGCTGGTGGTGTGCAACCAGTGTCCTCTCATGATGACAAGGGGGTCATGCATATTATTTGTGTCCCCCCTCGTACCAGATAATCCCATTTGCTATGACTCTCTCTTCACATGTCGCTGTAATCAGCCTCTTCTAAAATGTCTCTTACTGGCAAATGTGCCTGTAACTGACCCCTAGGCTGATATATGGAGGCCTTTTCAGGCCTATGGAATTCCAGCCATCAAAAAGACTGATTTTCATGAAGGAAAGGGCCGCCTTCCATTTAAAAAAGTAACCAGAACCCTGATTGGCCAGATGGGTTGAAACGGACTCCATTGACTTTACATGGGGAAAAGTAGGCAGCCTTCTGATTGGCCGCCTACAGTACTGAACAGATTAGGCGGCTTCTTGATTGGTTGCCTACTCGCCCATGTTAGAAAGTTATGTTAGACCCAGGTAATTCCATCTATTAGGGAGGACAATTGCCCGGGTCCTGATTGGTTGCTTGTTACTCCAATTCCTATTGGAATTATCCAAAGGCACCAGCATGTGTGCTGTCCCTTCGTTCATGTGTGTACAACATTCCCAGGGGTCTCATTGTATTGCAAGCCCCCCCACCAACAGTCTATTGTACCCATTGGTTGCAGCCCCATTATGCATTGTGTTACCATTGTTGAATGTTTCCCAAAAACTGTATAAAAAGAGCTGATTTTTACAATAAAAGGGAGAAGACATTTTGGACTTGAAGCATTGCCCTGTGTCTTCATTCCTGGATGGTTTAAAGAGTCCCCTTTGACTCCCATTCAGGGGACCAGCCTTCCAGTTGCCAGCTTTCCAGTGTTCCAGCTTTCTGAGTCCCAGCCAGCTACCATGAACCAGCCTTTTGTGGTACCCATTTTGTAGCTGACATCAGGAGCCTAGCATTTTCCAGTGTATTATTCAGCTGTAGGGTTCAAGCCAGCTTTCAAGCCTACATTCTAACAGAAGGGATTCCAGCTCTTTGTGGTGGATTTACCAGGCCAGCTACCAACTTGCAGCTGACTTCAAGAGAGAGAAACCTGGCGTGATGGCCCTGTACAGCATTGTGCTCAGGGTTCCCATTACAGTGCCACTTCTGAAAAGAGAGGAAATGACATTTATCAGCAAAACTCATGGAACAGAGACTGTCTAGTAGGTGCTAATGTCAGCAGCCGAGAGGGAGAGAAAGAGATGGACAGCAAAACAAAGGCCATAAGGAATTCATTTGTAAAAGGGTTCATTAACTCCTTGAATACCAGAGTAATGTCTAATATGTTGAGTGCTAAAGGGATGTCCAACACTTTGGATTGTAATGTGTTGGATAACCTCCAGGCACTCAAAAGGTTACAATTCAGAGCGGGGGGCATTTCATTGTCAGTGGTGGAGCTTTCTATATGCTGCACTTTGCTTTCATTCACATGTCAGAGTGCCTGTTTAACCCCTTAAAGACCAGATGGATTTGCATTGCATTGCTTCCCAATGCCTTCTACAACTCTCAGGTACTAAGGGGTTAAAATTCATCTATGACCCCATAACAGACAGGGGCAACTCTAAAGTTGTCATGTGACAGGTGAATTAAAGCAAAGTGTTGCATACAGTCAGCTCCACCACAATGAAATACCCACCATTCAGAGCTTTAAAGTAGCAGTGTGTGTTTGTGTACTGTTTTGGACCACTTTCATGCTCTCAAAGCATGTCACTCAGCCTCCTTCTCAGGGACACCCCCATCCGCTCCCTTACAGCTTCCCTTGCTCCATTCTTTTTCAGCTTCATCCTACCATTTTATCTATAATCTTCTTACAGCTTCATCCTACCATTTTATCTATAATCCTCTTACAGCTTCATCCTACCATTTTATCTATAATCCTCTTTCTCATCCTACCATTTTATCTATAATCCTCTTACAGCTTCATCCTCCTATTTTATCTATAATCCTCTTACAGCTTCATCTTGCCATCCTATCTATAATCCTCTTACAGCTTCTTCCTACCATTTTATCTATAATCCTCTTACAGCTTCATCCTACCATTTTATCTATAATCCTCTTACAGCTTCATCCTCCTATTTTATCTATAATCCTCTTACAGCTTCATCCTACCATTTTATCTATAATCCTCTTACAGCTTCATCCTCCTATTTTATCTATAATCCTCTTACAGCTTCATCCTACCATCTTATCTATAATCCTCTTACAGCTTCATCCTACCATTTTATCTATAATCTTCTTACAGCTTCATCCTACCATTTTATCTATAATCCTCTTACAGCTTCATCCTACCATTTTATCTATAATCCTCTTTCTCATCCTACCATTTTATCTATAATCCTCTTACAGCTTCATCCTACCATTTTATCTATAATCCTCTTACAGCTTCATCCCCCTATTTTATCTATAATCCTCTTACAGCTTCATCCTACCATTTTATCTATAATCCTCTTACAGCTTCATCCTCCTATTTTATCTATAATCCTCTTACAGCTTCATCCTACCATCTTATCTATAATCCTCTTACAGCTTCTTCCTACCATTTTATCTATAATCCTCTTTCAGCTTCTTCCTCCCATCTTATCTATAATCCTCTTTCAGCTTCATCCTACCATTTTATCTATAATCCTCTCTCAGCTTCATTTTACCATCTTATCTATAATCCTCTTTCAGCTTCATCTTACCATTTTATCTATAATCCTCTCTCAGCTTCATTTTATTATCTTATCTATAATCCTCTTACAGCTTCTTCCTTCCATCTTCTTTCTCAGCTTAATTTTTCCATCCACTTCCTCTCAGCTTCAATATCTCATCCTCTTTCTCAGTTTCATTCTCTATTCTTTCAGCTTCTTCCTTCCATCTTCTCTGTCAGCTTTATCCACCCATCTGCTATTTCAGCTTAATTTTCCCATCCTCTCTCTCATCTTACTGCTCACATCCTCTATCTGTGGGCTTCATATACCCATTCTTTTGGCTGCATCCTCTTTCTCAGATATTTCCTCCTATCCTCTGTAGGCTAAACCCAATCACCCTCTCTCAGCTTCATTTACCCATCCTCTCTCTCAGCTTCATCTACCCATCCTCTCTCCGCATCAAGCACTCACCCTCTCTCACAGCTAAATCCGCCAATCCCCTCTCTCAGCTTCACCCACCCATGTTGTCTCTCGGATTTCCTCACCTATCCTCTCTTAGCTTCCCCCAATCCCTGCCTTTCTGTTCATTCCAATTCATTTGTGGATCAGCAAGCAAATTGGTCCCCAGCTGTGTCCTGCCAGTCAGTCACATGGAATTTTGGGGTGTATGGGGGACAACTTTCTTCCGTCTTCTCCCCAGAGTGCCACCAGACTCTTCTAATACAGAGAACAAATGTCCTATCTAAAAGACTCTCTAAACTAAACTTCAATTCCCCTTTATTTGCCTACTAGTATTGCATACCCCTCTGGCACGCAAAGGGTTAAGCGTCCGCTACCTCACTGCTCCACGCAATGCAGTCTTGCGTTGCCTCACCCATGCAATGCAATCATGCACAGTAGAGACTGCCCGAACGCTCGCAGTCTCTACTGCGCATGACGGCTTCTGACAAACATCCTAGCAAATTATTATATAGGATCTTCTCTACCTCAAAAAACATGCTGTTTCTTCTCTCACAAACACAGAATGGCTGCTGTGAGAGTCTGACACCCTTGTATATGGCTGTAGAAAAGTAGAGAAAACCTTCATATGGGGGAAAAATTTTTACTTCACATTGATTTCAATGCAATGAGCTAGGCATAAAAAGCAGAAAAACGGGGTAAATTATTAGCTGATTTTGGTCTGAGGCGAAAGTTTTCGCCCATCTCTAGTTGCAAGTGCCTTTCCTCTAGTCTTATTAGATGACCTCTCATTCTTAGCTCAGCTCTTTGAGTAAATAGTTCCTTGGATAGTGCTTTGTATTGACATTGAATATTTATGTAAATTGTAATAAAATCACCCCAATGTCTTTCCTCTAATGTAAACAAACACAGTTTGACTAGTCTCTCTTTATAACTCATATCCTCCAAGCCCTTTACCAGTTTTGTTGTACATCTCTGCACTTTGTCCAGGCTAATAATGTCTTTATTAAAGGGATAGTAATACTTCGTTTTAACTTTATTTTATTTTGTAGGCATTAAAAAAACATGAAGAATGATATAAGTCTTATCTCTCAAACCTTTATGGTTTATGAGATATTCACAAGCAAAGTTCCCCTCCCCGCCCCTTTAACCTAGTGTAAGCCATCTCTTCTCAGATGTGAGTCTGGTTGTATGACAGTACAGATAACAGAAGGGGACAATTTTCTTTGTATGAAAACAATGAAAGCCCTTCCCCCCTTGACAAGTTTTTCAGCTTTTTCCGTTATCTTAATTGAAGATTGTCCCTCTCTGCAATCTACCTGGGCACCTCCCTTCTGATCTCGTTGAACAGGGGGGGGATACTTTGTTTGTGAACATCTCTTAAACCATAAAGGTTTCAGAGATAAGACTTATATCATTCTTCATGTTTTTTTAATGCCTACAAAATAAAATAAAGTTAAAATGAAGTATTACTATCCCTTTAAGAACTAGTGCCCAAAACTGTACCCAATATTCTAGATGAGACCTTACCAAGGATTTATATAGAGGTAGTATTATATTAGCATCTTGTCCAACTATACCCACTTTTATTCAGAACAGTACCCTATTTGCTCTCGCAGTAGTTGAGTGACTTCTAAATCTTTCTCTGATGAGGATTCCAAACACTGTTTCTCAATTAGTGTAAATGTAGCATATTTTTGTTTCTACAGCCCAAATGCATAATCTTACACGTATCTATGTTAAATGACATCAGTCACTTTTCTGTCCATTCACTCAGTTATTTAAATCCTTCTGCAGAGAAAAAACATCCAGCTTTGTATGTACTTCTTTATGCAGCTTAGTGTCACCAGCAAAGATTGAGACACTATTTCAATTCCCACTTCTAGATCATTAATAAACAAATTAAAAAGTATTGGGCCCAGGATGGACCCCTGTGGCACCCCATTTACAATTTTAGACCAATTTGAAAAGGTTCCATTTAGAACAACTCTCTGCCATCTATAATTTAACCAGTTCTCTATTCATTTACAGATATCACCTCTCAAATCGAAGCCTTTTAATTTATTTAGTAACCTGTTGTGAGGCACTGTATCAAATTCTTTTTCAGAATCCAAGTACACCACATCAACAGCAATTCTTTTGTCAAAATTACTACTCACCTTTTCGTAAAATGCAAGTAAATTAGTCTGACATGATATATGCTTTATAAAACTATGCTGACTCCTACTCCTGACTGTTTAAAAACTTATGAATATTTGAACAAATTCTATTCGGACTTTTGTCAGTGACTCACCTCTCCCATTGAATGCACCAGAACAACTGTCTGATCACCAGGTGAACTACAGGCAGAGCTGATTATGGCCAGATCATGACAGATCAGTGACCCTATCTGTTTGTCAGTGGTCCATTACCTTTTACCAGTGACTGTATACATTGTTTTACACTTTGCACCTCCTGAATAAGGTGATTTTGGGCTAGAGTCTATTGCAGGTGCTAATTTTATCTCTGCTTTTATCTCCAGTTTTCTCCATAGATTTCAATAGGAAAATGTTTGATAAAATGTGTGTGAACATTTAGCACCTGCAAGAGAATCTAGCCCTTGGTGCCTTTCTTTTTAGAAAACTCTGACTATAAGTTAACTACATAACCACTAGAGGTCACCGTTAATAAAAAAAAACAATAGTTTAATCTATAAAAGAGGCATGTGTATAAGATGCTGAAATAGGGTCTAGGGGCTAACCTCTGCAATTGGATAGATCATTGTTTGAAGGACAGGAAACAGTGTGGTGTCGTAAATTAAAAAAAAAATCCTAAAATCCTTCATTACCATTAAAGTTAAGAGTGGAGTACCCTAGGGTTCAGTACTTAGTCCACTTCTTTTTAACGTGTTTATAAATCAACTGGAAATAGGAGTAGATATCAAAATTTTTATATTTTCAGATGAAGCTAAATTATGCAGGGTAATAAGTTCAGAGAAGGATGGTTGCCCTTTACAGAGAAATTTACATAAAATGGCAGATTGGGCAAACAAATGGATATGAAATTTAATGTTGTAAAGTATAAAAGGGTACTGGTTAATTAAAAACCCACCAATCAGATATAAAATGAACAGTACTCCATTCTATGCTGTCACCATCTGTCAACTGTCATCAACTGTACAGTCAGAAGCCCACCACTAGGTAGGATGCAGTGCAGGGCTTAAAATTGGAAGTCCTTTGCTACTAGCCAGACCTGAAAAGTTACTCACCACTGCAAGCCATAACATACACACCAGGGGTGAATTTCTACTCGCCAGGGTTAAATTTTCACTCGCCATTGGCTAGTGGAGAATGGAAATTTTGAGCCCTGATGCAGTGTAACTTTATTATTGCTATTGCTTAAATGTTATGCTGTGGTTGCAACTACTACATAGGATTTTATGTAGTCTAGACAGTAACAGCATGAAATAGAACTATTATGCAGTATACTAGTCTTGACAGAAGCAGCATGCCAAACTGAGGCAATATCATCTAAAGTAGCTTTCAAAGGGTCCAAAGAAGCACTCAATTTTCCCCACATGAATTCTGATAAATAATATTCTAGAAAATCTAGTCTAGTTCCTCTCCTACATTTATTGCCCCACTTAGTTAGTCCTCCCACTTTCTCTCAACCATTTGTATGTTGGCTAGAGTGATGGGGTCAACAAAATTAAGATGTTGGTTTAAAATTTGATGAGAATAACCACATTTTGGGATATACTTGTAGGATTTCCAACTATCAGGCACAATAAGAGTGCCTGGTTTCCCTATTTCATTTATAATGGGAAGGGATGTTTTTTACGGATCTGTCAGGCAAAGGGAAAACAAAACACTCATGAGTCTCCCTAGAGATACCACCGAAAATCCATTGTTGTGGCAAAATTCAACTGGCAGGATTTTTTCTTCTGGTAAATAAGTTCTTCAGTATGGCAACCAGGTCCACTGATAGTAAAAAAACAAAAAGCAAATAGAAGGCACCAATAGTGCCTTATCACTGACAATAAAAATAATCTCAACAAGGCGTATAAATACACTCACATTGATTAATGGCTGTATAAATACATATGTACAGATACAGCTGTATAAACGTTCAGGATATAATATATAGTCCCTGTACGGTAGTATACTCACGTCTCCTTCGTGTATGTCATCGATTCACACTCCTTAAATCCAATCTCCTCTCAGGATAGAGCAATTCACATAATGAAAAAAGGAAGAATAGGGAAGTTTGTCCCTATTTTTAAAGGTCCACTGATAGAGCTTTCATTCTGCTACATTTTCCAAAGACACACTTCTCTGAGAACATTTTACCAATCCATGGATGTTTGTTTCGACATGTAACTCTTACTCATAAAATTTGGTAATAGTGAGGTCATTAGCCAAGCTGTAAATAAAGTGAACAACTGTGTCCAGGGCCAACTGTGAAATGGCAAGTATGTTTTCTACACCTGCAGCGTGGCTTCTTAAAGGGATAGTAATACTTAAAATGTAAAAAAAAAAAAAGTTGTAGGGTTTATCCCCCTGAGTAAAACAAGAGTACTCCCACTGCTGAAAGGTGTTTCATTCAAAAGTTATTAATTTTCAAAGTTGAATTTTTTAGGTGCAATATCACAGTGACCTGAAATTTTACAGTGGCGCTGTTGCTACACCATCCTATGGAGATTTATGGTCCCGGGACCAGAGTTGTCCATAGGATTGTATAGCAACAGCGTCATTGTAAAATTTCAGGCCACTGTGATATTGCACCTAAAAAATTCAACTTTGAAAATTAATAACTTTTGAATGAAACACCTTTCAGCAGTGTGAGTACTTTTGTTTTACTCAGGGGGATAAACCCTATAACATATATTTTTTTTACATTTTAAGTATTACTATCCCTTTAACCCCATAATATAAGTGCATCTCATGTCGATTCATGCAATATGCTACTGGATGGATAATTTCAAGCGTTGCAGAAATTTGATTGCCTCTTTCTAAGAATTTATAGTGTGCAACAATTAAATGAATCTTCAGCCAGAATCTGTAACATTGTTGGACAGTTGATGATGTTGTAAAGCCAAAAACAACATTGGACAGTTGATGACAGCTGACAGGTGATGACAGCATTGAATGTGCCACAAGTTAACTAAGTTCATACAGTATATGGGATCTGAGTGGTGTGCTTTTAATGTTTGAGTGATGGATTTTTGATTAATCAGTACCGCATAAATTTATGCATTTGGACAAACAAATGGTAATTCTACTTATGAACTTAAATGGATAATAATGTTTCATAATAAAAGCAGCTCTAAATAATCTTCATAGTATTTGGGCCATGGAGAGTGTTATTTCAATACTGTCAGAGTTGTAGTTCAAGAGTAATTGAATGATAAAGTATCCCTCTCCCGCCCTTTTTATTGATGTAACACTGCTTGCCTCAGAACAGAAAAGTGGTATCCAGATGGCTTGCAGAGAGGGACAATCTTCAATTAGCATAAGGGAAAAATCTCTCAAGGGAGGCAGGGTTTTCATTGTTCTCACAGTAAGAAGATTGTCCCTTGCTGTGACCTGTCTGGTCCCAGGACCAGATTCCACATCTGAGGTTAGGTGGCTTACACTAGGTAAAAGGGGCGGGAGGGGGATACTTTATCATTCAATTACTCTTGACAATATTGAAATAGCACTCTCCATGGCCCAATGGCCCAAATACTATGAAGATTAATTGGAGCTGCTTTTATTTTGAAACATTACTATCCCTTTAGTGGAAGTAATCATTCTAGGCAACTTGTTGCAAGAGAAAAATTTGTGAGTCCAAAAGGGGGTATTGAAGCAAGAGTGGATAAACATCATATTGTCACAGTACAAATCATTGGGAATACAGAGAAGTGCAAGAAAATTAGGGGACCAGCGGATTTGAAATATGAAGAACATCTTGCCAAGTGTTTTTTTTTTTTTTTTTACACTAGAGAGTAAGCTTTTCATTCCAAGGCCAGAGCAAATAACTAGGGCTGCCCCTTACAAGGAAAGGAGGATTAAACTCAGCAGAGGAAGGTTTTTGTATTTTTTTTTTTACAGTAAGGTCTATTAAATTGTTGAATTCCTTTTGCAAGGATGCAGTAATGGTAGATAGAATGGATACATTTAAGAGAGGTTAGATACATTTCTAGCAGAAGGTAATATGCAGGGTTATACTGTGCATTAGTTAAAACAAGAAGTTCTGGTAAACATTGTAATACCCATTTTGGAGTTGGGAAGGATTATATGATTCTCATATTCTGGGTTATCCTGTGGCAAAGGTTCAATTTAATGGACTTAAGTGTAATTTACTGTAATAACTCTGTAAAGACACATCTCCTAGCAGTGGAATTACCCTTGTTTTATTCAGCAGGAAAAGTCCTATATTATTATAATTTTTTATAAAAAAGGGTTACTCCTTCTTTGATGCCAATAACGTCCTAATTCCTTCCCCATAACAGTAAGTTAGATCATTTGCTCAGTGTTTGTTTAACAAACAACATGTCACGGTTTCCCAGGAACAAACCAGGAGTCAGTTCGGCATAGTAAAACAATCTTTATTGAATAAATATAAGTACAGTAAATCACAGAACAATGAGTAGAGGTCCTTCTAGTGGCCAATGACTATCAGAAATAGGAGTCTGCCAAAAGTTGGAAAGCTCTTAAAGGCCCTATAACGAAGGCCCAGCAGGAATCCCAGTAAGAGACTAACTGACTAATCTAGGGATCTCCCTAAAGATGATTCGATAAGGGAAAAGTACTGACTCAAGCCTGCAGTCAGTAAGGAGACAGCTGTCTCCTTTCTCAGAGGCACCAGAGCGATCCTGACGCACATCTGCAGTCATGGAGTAAGGTCTTAACCAGAGCGGCAGGTCTGCGCCAGATTGGGTGTCTACTACACAATGGGAGCAAGCAGGAGAATAGTCAGACAGAGCCACAGGTCAGCACCAGATTGGATAGTCAGACAAGCCTGGTAATACACAAATTGGGTAGTCAACCAGAGCCACAGGTCAGCACCAGATTGGATAGTCAGACAAGCCTGGTAATACACAAATTGGGTAGTCAACCAGAGCCACAGGTCTGCACCAGATTGGGTGTCTACTATACACAAGGAGCGGGCAGGAGAATAGTCAGACAGAGTCACAGGTCAGCACCAGATTGGATAGTCAGACAGGCCGGGTCATACACAGTACAGGTAGTCAGCCAGAACCACAGGTCCACACCAAATTGTGTGTCCACTACACAATGGGAGCAGGCAAAAGAATAGTCAGACAGAGCCACAGGTCAGCACCAGACTGGATGGTCAGACAGGCCGGGTCATACACAGAGCTCAAACTAAGCAGAACTGTTTGTACAACAATGCAAGGGAAACTGAGTCAGGACTTTAAACACCTCCTTCAAAAGGATAAAATATTTAATCTTTTTAGGACCAGGGAGGAGTACAAAGCGTCAATGAAAGTTTTCATATCTTCCCTGTGGAGCAGTTTGTTTGCTCCAGAATTTCATGTCTTCATGAATAAGACCCAGAGAGTGTGCACAAGCATGGTCATTGGTCATATGTTAGTCATATTGGCCAGATCTATGTAGCCATTATTTATATTGGCCAGTAACGTCTTTGTCTTCAAAATATGCTAGATACAATATCCACAGTATAAAAGCAGAACTTTCACCTCTAATACACTGGGTCTCATATGATTAAGCTAGTAAAATGGTAGGTAGATTGGCTTTTTTTTCTATGTACATACTTTAGCATATATTCTCTGTAAAATGTAGTCTTTATGTGGGCATTTCCGCATTCTGCAGTACAGGGTAACATCGGCACCAGGGTGCAGGAATTCCCAGTCCTCAAATTCTCCTCCAAGCTCTCCCAGGGAGCATGTTCACTCTTCCCTTTGTATTGATATGAATTGCATCTATTGTAACTGCAAGCTCCGTTTGTCATTATACCGTTTAAGGAGCATGCGGATAGACAAAATGGTCAAAGTGACAGCCAACCTCCTGTTTGAAGTGCCAGTGCATAATATGTAAAGTCAAACTGCCTATACTTTTAATTATTTTGATTTTCATCTTCCCCTATTTCCTTATATGTTTGTGTCCCTGACATTGAGCTGTAGGCGTCTGTTTCCATGAGCTCTTTCTAACAGGGACTGTGAAAGCAGGGATAGTGATGTCTCTGTAACACTAGGCTTGCCACACTGTGTGCTCTATATACTAGGGGCGTTATTTATTTTATTTATTTTTTGCATTATTGCACTAGCCTGCTTTCATAGTTCCTGACAGAAAGCTCTCTGGAGAAAGATTCAGAGACCTCCCTGTCGAGAAATAATAATGATAGTAACTGCATAAATAGGGCTGGGATTGTTCGTACCTACTTACATTAAATGAGAAGCTTGACTGTACAGCTATTATGATGTTGCTTCGATAGCATCTTATCGAGATATATTGGGATGCGCATGCGCATGACTTATATAAATAATGATATGTGTTCATCGAACTAAGAAATATGAAGGACGATGTGACATATCTCTTGTTGATAAATGATAATCGTGTGTATGTTTAAGCGAGTGAACTAAATAAGAATTTGTCCATTGTGGACGGATATGACTAGTTGTGTTTGATTGGTTATATCCTATATGGTGCCATACTATGATTGGATGAGTGTGTTGGTATGGATTCAAGGTGTTTAATTTGATACTGCGTAAATAGTATGGCTATACAATATTTTGACTATACAAGCATGCGGACATACCAGTGAGTTGACCGGCTTAGTCCGATACATCTGATTTTCTGATGCTGACGTCTGACTCAGTAGATGTAATCGGATGGCAATATAGTTTCGACATTCTGACTAGAATCATATATAATTGAATGGGATAGTTGATGTCAGAGCTTACGACATTAAATGGTTGTGCATCTCTGTATTTAGTTTTATACTAGGTATATTGGGAATGCAATGGGATGAGTTATTGGGATAGTCGACGTCAGAGTTTACAATACCAAGTGGGCGTACACTTCTATATACAGGTTGATACTGATATAACTAGGCACACTGTGAATGCTTTGGGAGGAGTTTAGTATACGACGCCCAGTGACAGACTAGGGCGTCACTTTATACTTGGATTAATATAGGGTTGCTGCTTTGTGCAACGTGTCTCTCTTTTTCACGCGACTTGTATCACGTGAATAGAGCATGTGCTATTTGGATAGAATTTGATTGGCTCCCGGAACATTTAAATATTGGTATTGATTTGTTTGACTACTATCCCCTGATGAAGCCGTTTGGCAACACTCGTTGGGATTGCTAGTTGTTCCAGATGAGGGTTCCGGTGCTTGTTATATATTTTTCTGACAGTCCAGTTTAAGGCAGTGAGAGATAAGTATTACTCTCATTTTTCTTAACTTTTTATATGCTATATTGGTTCACAATTTGTCCACAAGTATATATTTGCACTCTTAGGTAAGAGATTTTTCTTATTTTTTGCTATACGTACACTGAGCACTTTGTCAATTCATGATTGTATGAGGATTGGCCCTTCTGGACTGTGAGTTTACCCTATAGGATTATTATATGAATTATGCATATTTGTGTATTCATTTACTAGGCAAATTCAGGAACTCTCTCTGGATTATTATGTTTTAAATGTTTTTAATATGTGATCTGTCATTTTTGTGTATTCAATAAACATTTATATTTTTGCTAAATTATTGTCACTTTTATGTGAGTGCCTCTTTTAAGGAGCTGCTATTGGTGGTTGTTTTGTGTGGGGGGGATCTTTTTTCTTCTTTTTTTTCCCTTCCCGGACTTCCACTTTATATTATTTTGGTTGTTTCTTGGCTCTAGAGTGCACCCTATCATTATGGTATGTATATATTTAAAGTGACTTTATTGGTTCTAGTGCCTATCCACCCCAGGGATATAGCTCACAGCAAGGTACAATATTCTTACTGTGAGAACAATGAAAACCCTGCCCCCATTGACAGGTATTTCAGGTTTTTTCCTTATCTTAATTGAAGATTGCCCCTCTCTACAATCCACTTGGACACCCTGCTGCTATGAGGTGAGCAGTGTTACATCAGTAAAAGGGACGGGAGGGCGATAGTTTATCATTCAATTGCTCTTGAACTACAACTCTGACAGTATTGAAATAACACTCTCCATGGCCCAAATACTATGAAGATTAATTACAGCTGCTTTTATTATGAAACATTACTATCCCTTTAAAAGGTTAGTAATGTCTAATTAGTTTAAAAGCCTGTGTACACGGGCCCATTGAGTGCCAGAATGGTACGCAATGTATTGCTTTGCAATGTGTTGTGTACCACTCTGGCATTAAGAGGGTTAAGAGGTCGGTTCTGCCCTGCGTACTGCTGCCAATAATTATTGCACTAAATAGCCTCCAGATGCCTCTAGCATCCAGGGCGTTAAAAGAAGAAAAAAACACTCTAGTGACATACAGCAGCAAGTATATACATCTTGTATTTTATATTAACATTTTTCATTAAAGACATTACATTTTGTACAAATGAATAAAACAGAGGCCAAACAGTGAGCCTTAACCCTTTGTGTTGGATAACCATCTGGAACTCAAAGGGTTAAGTTCTAAAGGACCAGAGTGGTGTGATGGAGGGTCAGTTATTTCCATTGCCTTATTTAATAAAATAGGTACAGGGTTGTGCAGTGTTAGCTGCTGAAAAAGCAGGAGACTGGTAGAGTAAGAGTGATACTTTTTTGGCCATTAAAGGTATGACATTTAATCTACCAGCATCCTGCTTATTTAAAGGGATAGTAATGTTTCATGAAAACAGCAGCTCCAATTAATCTTCATAGTATTTGGGTCATAGAGAGTGTTATTTCAATACTGTTAGAGTTATAGTTCAAGAGTAATTGAATGATAAAGTATCCCCCTCCCGCCCCTTTTACCTAGTGTAACACTGCTCTCCTCAGATGTGGAATCTGGTCCTGGGACCGGACAGATCACAGCAAGGGACAATCTTCTTAATGTGATCATAAGGAAAACCCTGCCCCCCTTGACAGGTTTTTCAGGTTTTTCCTTATGCTCACTGAAGATTGTCCCTCTCTGAGATCCATCCGGACAGTCTTGCTGCTCTGAGGTGAGCAGTGTTACATCAATAAAAGAGGTGGAATGGGATTTTATCATTCAATTACTCTTGTACCACAACTCTGACAGTACTGAAATAACACTCTCTATGGCCCAAATACTATGACGATTAATTAGAGCTGCTTTTATAGTGAAACATTACTATCCCTTTAAGATAAGATTTAGGGAAAATGGCACCATTGATGTTTGACTCCAGGCAAAGTTTGGGGGTTTCTGTGGCAACTCTGGGCTGTGTTCAGTAAAGATAAAGAGGGTCAGTTCTGGAACAAATCAACTGAAATGTGACCATTCCTAAAATTCGCACGGATTTTAAATGCGACTTTTAACCCTTTGAGTGTCAGAGGGGTATTGACCATATTGCAATTAAATGCTTTTGTCTAATGCTCTGCCACTCAAAGGGTTAACCACCTGAATGCTAGAGAGGCCTTTAGCGCACTGTGAAACAATGCGCTAAAGACCTCTCTAGCATTCAAAGGGTTAAAAATCCAATTTAACTCAATGAGAATTTTCTTTTATTCCATATAATATAGTTGATTTGCTCCCATTTATTTCATTTTTTTAACCACTTGAATAAAAACTGAGAGGTCTTCTGTGCATTGAGTTGCAGACCTCTCCAGCATTCAAGGGGTTAAAGGGATGATTTAAAGGATCAGAAAACTTTTTTTTAATGAAAACCTATACGTTATAGAAATTTTCTTCTGGCATAAAACAAGGGTACACCTACTGCTGTCAGGTGTTTTATTCAAATATTAGAACAGTCATGAAGTGAATTACAGTGTGATTACTTCCTGAAAGTTTAATCTGACAGGAAGTGAAAGTTTCTATCGCATTGTATGGAGAACTTCTTGTCAGTGACTCACCTTTCAAACAGAATAACTAATTGGAATCTGACCACTAGAGGGCACTGTTAAAGTAAACAGGAGTTTAAAATGTTATAACTCAGAAAATATGCATCTCTCAGCAGTAAGAGTATCCTTATCTTACACAGCAGAAAAAAACCCTACAATATATTTTACTCCTGGGGTTGGTCACCGTAAGAGTAATGGGGGAATCCAGATGTGGACCCCTTGCTCACAAATGCTTAGAGGGATCAGCTGCTCCTCACTGACGAGGCTCAGTAAGGCTGAAACGTGCGTCTGGGGTTAGCTTCTTCAGAGAGGAATTGTCTGGTATTTCGTGGCTGGACTGTCATTTTGACAGGACCAGTATGATATGCTTTAGAATATTTCTTCTCTTCCTTTTCTATAAGTCTTTAGGAATGTTCAGTTGTTCCCTATGGTGCAGTTAGTTTGCTCCAGAATTGCTCCTCTTCAGCAAGTACAGCCCTTTTTGTCATGACAATGACCATATCCTCGACGATAATAAAATGTACAAAATGTCCTCAGGGTTATGTAAGAACAGAGTAGTATTCATTTGATGTTTCATTTGAGGAACTGTGTACAGTGTAAATATTGTACAAACCATCTGCAAACCAAAAGAAAGAAAAATGGTTAAAGTTAGTAGATCAGTGTTTCCTGGTCTTTTTTCACTCAATGTACTCCTAAAATGCATTGTGAAACTTTCAAGACACCCCTTAATTTAATGGGTATTTGTCAAGATCAACGGTTCAAATGCATAAGCACACCTTATTTATCAAGTTTTACAATCAGGAGGACCATTACAAACATACTGTGCCTATCAGTTTTTCTTAAATATACTTTTAAAACTCAGTTATATTTTTCTCAGTCTTCATGGAAAAAAATGGAACCCAGAACCCTAGATGAGAACCATTGTAATACAGCAACTATCCAAATCCACCAGCACAGCTGATGTTGTCTGCACTTCAGTGTGTATGAACGCTTAATACATTAAGGATTTTACACACCTCCATTGTTAAAGGGATAGTAACGTTTCATAATAAAAGCAGCTCCAATTAATCTTCATAGTATTTGGGCCATGGAGAGTGTTATTTCAATACTGTCAGAGTTGTAGTTCAAGAGTAATTGAATGATAAAGTATCCCACCCCCGCCCCTGTTACTGATGTAACATTGCTCACCTCAGAGCAGCGGGGTGAGTCCAAGTGGATTACAGAGAGGGACAATCTTCAGTTAACATAAGGGAAAAACCTAAAAAAACTGTCAAGGGGGGGCAGGGTTTTCATTGTTCTCACAGTAAGAAGATTGTCCCTTGCTGTGAGATGTCTGGTCTGTGGACCACATTCAATTACTCTTGAACTACAAGAGTATGGAAATAACACCCTCTATGGCTCAGATACCATGAAGATTATTTGGAGCTGCTGTTTTTGTAAAGTTGATACCTTTATTGGCTAACTAAACAGATTTAAAATGCAAGCTTTCAAGACTTCTTAGGTCTCTTCCTCAGGCATGTTATACAGATAAATATGAAAACTTCTCTCTTAAATACAAGTACACATTACATTGTTTATAATGGAAATCATATAAGAACGTTAGTCCAGATGCTGTTTTTGTGAAATATTACTATCCCTTTAAGACTTTAACCCTTTGGGAGACAGATAGATAGACAGATAGATAGATAGATAGATAGATAGATAGATAGATAGATAGATAGATAGATAGATAGATAGATAGATTAGACAGACAACCTGATTGAAGTTTGCATATGGGAAAACTTTCACCTCTTGTCAAGTGCTTCTTATATGAACGTTCCATGCCAATACATTTTAAATCTGTTTTTCTTTTTTTTTTTTTAAAAATGCTATATTGACAGAGATATCTGTTTCTTAATGTAAGCGCGTGACGTCCGCTCCCTCCCCAGTTGCTCCCCGTTACCACCTCCTCTGATGATGGAGGAATCCAGCCTGTGAGCTAGAGCAATCTCTTTCCAATGACACTGCTCCAGCTCACATGCTAGATTCCTCCGTCATCAGAGGAGGTGGTAAAGGGGAGCAACTGGGCAGGGGGGGAAGACAATAAGAAGGACAGGCTGTGGTACAGTGCTGTCCTACTGCCTGTCATGAATGGATGTTGCGCACTGACATTAAGAAACAGATATCTCAATGTAGCATTTTTTTTTAAAAAAGAAAACCAGATTTAAAATGTATTGGCATGGAACATTCATATAAGAATCACTTGACTGGAGGTGAGAGTTCCCCTTTAAAAACAGCCTTTGTGCCAAGTTAGCCAAAAGACATGCAAATGGTTCAGGATATATTCATACTTGGTATTGAATGCCAATATATGTGATCGAAACATTCTGTGTGGTTTCCATATGCTAATGATGCTTTCACTGTAGTGTCATATGCTAATTAAGCTTATCAGTGATGTTTCATATGCTAATTAAACTCTCTGCTGCACTGAGAAACTGTCACTTTCACTTTTCCAGAAATAATAGTGTGAATATCTCCTAAATTATACATCTGCTGGACTTTTAGCTGACATGAAAAATAGGCCGTTTTGAATGAAGTTTTCAAATATGCAAAAAAGCAAGGGTGACAGGTGCTTCTGATCATACATTAAAGGGATAGTAATACTTCGTTTTAACTTTATTTTATTTTGTAGGCATTAAAAAAATATGAAGAATGATATAAGTCTTATCTCTCAAACCTTTATGGTTTAGGAGATATTCACAAGCAAAGGTTCCCCTCCCGTCCCTTTTACCTAGTGTAAGCCATCTCTTCTCAGATGGGGAATCTAGTTGTAAGACCAGACAGATAACAGCAGGGGACAATCTTCTTCCTATGAGAACAATGAAAGCCCTGCCCCCCTTGACAAGTTTTTCAGGTTTTTCCCTTATCTTAATTGAAGATTGTCCCTCTCTGCAGTCTACCTGGGCACCTCCCTTCTGATCTGGCTGAGCAGTGTTACATCAGTAAAAGGGGCGGGAGGGGGATACTTTGTCATTGAATTACTCTTGAACTACAATTCTGACTGAATTGAAATAACACTCTCCATAGTCCAAATACTATGATGATTAATTAGAGCAGATTTTATTATGAAACATTACTATCCCTTTAACACAGTGGTTCTCACCCTGGGTGCCGTGGCTCTTTGGTGAGCCCTGGACATCCATTTTAGGTACCCTTTCATTTTCTATACAGACATAGACAAGAACGTGAACATGCAGTTTCAAATGTCTGTTTAAGGAAATGTCGATGCACAGTGTTTGTTATTCTTATTGTGAGACCTAAAAATAACAGTAAATTTAACCCTTTGAGTGCCAGAGAGGTATACAGCACATTGCGTTTCAATGCGTTGGGTACCTCTCTGCCACTCAAAGGGTTAAGTATTTTTACACTTCATTCCTCCTTGATGAATTATTTCTAAATTGTTAGGTGTGTCCTCAAAATTCCAAACTGCACATTAGAGATGCCTTGAGGAAAAGAGCATTGAGGAACGATGCATTAACAACTCAGTAGCTGCTAGGACAATGGTTCGGTTTGGGTTCTCTCTTCACTGTTATAATTATACATTTTCCAACAAACCACAATGATCATACAATGGGGGTTATGTAGTAAGGAGTGATAAAGAAGTGATAACATGGATAAGACGTCTCCAGTGATATAACTCCTCCATTTCTTATGTTATCCTATGGAACCTATGCACTAAGATTGTGTCCACCTTTGGAGATCTTAGTTCATAGGCACCACAGAACAGCATAGGAACTGGAAAAGTGATATCAATGGAGAAGTCTTCTCCACCATATCACCTCATTATCACGTCTTGGTACATAACCCCCAATGTATCTTTCTTCCTGCTGAGAAACAAAATAAGTGATATTTTCTCAGTATGGCAGCTCTGCTGTATGTGTACAGGCAGCCAGACATAAGAGCCTGATAAAAATGACCCATGGGTCATATTCAGCCCATCTCTGCACAAAACTGTAGTTCATACAGGCTTAAAGGGATAGTAATACTTTATTACTATCCGCCATATTGTAGATATTTGCAAAATAATTTAATAACAACCAGGTTCATCTCTCAAACCTTTATGGTTTGAGAGATAACCGAAGGCAAAGGTCCCCCCCTTGCTCCCCTTCCCTGAAGTCACCGTTGTGCTGACTGCAGGGATATCCGGTCTGACTTTCATCATGCGGCTCTGCAGCAGAGCTGCGATCACGTTAGTGACAAAGAATTATTTCACTGAAAAGGTCTTCTACGTGTGCTTGCAAACCAAGCACAAACCAAGCACATGTAGAAGACCGTTTCAGTGAAATAATTCTTTTTTACTAATGGGATCTCGGCTCAGCTGCAGAGCTGCATGCCTGTTGTACGACAGACTTCCCCTGCAGTCAGCACAACGCTGACTTCAGGGAAGGGGGTGGGAGGGGGGGAACTTTGCCTTCGGTTATCTCTCAAACCATAAAGGTTTGAGAGATGAACCTGGGGGCTATTAAATTATTTTACAAATATCTACAATATGGGGGATAGTAATAATAAAGTATTACTATCCCTTTAAACACTCTGCCACTATAATGCCATAATAACAGTTGATGAAGCTGAAAAAAGACATGCATCCATCAAGTTCAGCCCATGCCATATTACCCCTGCTGATCCAGAGGAAGGCAACCCCCCAAAAAAACCCCCATAGAAGTCATCTCTAATTAGGCTTAATTAGGTAAAAAAATTCCCTCCTGACTCCAAATGGCAGCTGGATATTTCCCTGGATCAACATTCCATCTGCTTTGAAGCCAACTGTCATAAGTGAGCATGCCCCTTATGTTTGCCCCATAGCATGCAAAGGAAAATAGCATAGACTTATACCAATTTCCTTCTTTATTACATGGAAAAAGCAAATAGCCATCCTGAGCTGCTCCATACAAAGTACCCAAATGTGAACCCTGTGTAGAGCATATATTATAACGATGTCTTAATTTACTTATTTAAAATCATGAGAGTTTTGTTTCATAGTTTAAGCTTGCTTATCTCCCAAGATACCACATTTTAAGTGGGTTGTAATATCGTATACATATTCCCATCTTTAAAGCTTATAGAAATAAGAATAAAAAATTCTTTAAATTTAAAATTTCATCCCAAAGAAATTACTTTTGAAGAAATGTGTTGAATTTGAAAACACCTAGTTATAAAAACCTAAATGAACCATTCCTCCTAAACACATAGCATAACATCTCCCTAATTTTTTCAGAAGGAATTTTTAGACTTAAGAGATTTTAATGTAAAGCAATTTGCATAGCGCAGTGAAGAAATTGTATTTGTTTTTGGCTTTTCCTTTAGGTTTGTGGCCTTGGAGAATCCCCTCATTCCTTGCTTCACGCCATACCTGGATTTGTATTTTTCTTTATCTATCTATGTCTATCTGTCTGTCTATTCCATCTGTCTGTATGTCTATTGTTTCAGTTAAAGTGTTAGTAATGTCCACAAAACAGTTTTTTGCGTTTAGAAGAGCTTAAAAAGCTGAGCTAAATGCAAAAAACAGTATCTCTCAAACCGATATGGTTTAACCCCATCACGACAATGGACTTACCAGGTATGTCACGCAAAAATGTCACTCAGTGACAGAGGACGTACCTGGTAAGTCGCGGAAGTCATTCGCTATAATGCGATAAAAAAAAAAAAAACGTTGTTAAGTGCCAGCCGTGTGCGCGCGCGGCTGGTCACTAGGGGGTTAAGAGATATAGGCGTTTAAAGTTTGATCCCTCCTACTGACCGCTGTAAAGCTGTCAGCAAAAGATCCATATCGGCCGACACGGAGGCGCTTGAGCAGAGCCGCAATCTCGTTATTTACCACAAATCCCTTCATTGGAATGGTCTAAAACGTGTGCTTGAAAACCAGGCACATGTTTTAGACCATTCCAGTGAAGGGATTTGTGGTAAATAACAAGATTGCGGCACTTCTCAAGAGCCTCTGTGTCGGCCAACACGGATCTCCTGTAGACAGCTTTACAGCTGTCAGTAGGAGAGATAAAAATTTAAACGCCTATATCTCTTAAACCATAACGGTTTGAGAGATACGTTTTTTTAAGCTCTTCTAAATGCAAAAAACTTTATTGTGGACATTACTAACACTTTAAGCCCGGAGTACCTGAGCAGGGGCAGGTTAACTCCTGTTGCGATATAATGTTTGTTAAGTTATCAGCCAGTAAATAAGTGTGACTTGGCGCAATGCAGGAAACGTGCACAATCACTATTTCCCGTGTGAAAACCACTAGGGAATAGGTATGCGCATGATTTTGTTGAATTGCGCATGAAAATTCAAGATTAGCAAATGGCTGCGTATATTTTTTGTGGGCGTGGATAAGATTAACGAATCTGTGTGAGTGGAATAGCGAATGCGCATAATGCAGTAACTGCTATTGCTAATGAATTTATACGTCTGGGTACTGTTGTCGTAAAATGGAATTTTTTATGCGCAATTCAAGAAGCGTTCGGTATTTAGCTTCCTGGATTAGAACATGCACAAAATCTATCTGCGCACAAAAATGCCTTTATCCAATATGAACGTTTCTTGCATCGTGCCATATATCACTTATTTTAGATTTGGATCATTTTATATATATATATATATATATATATATATATATATATATTTTTTTTTTTATTTTTTTTTTTTTTTCAAAGCACCCCTGTTGTTTGGCTTCTGTTTGTTTTTTCTTCTTTTGAAGTTTATTGGGGACTAGCTGTCTGGAGTTGTATCTGTTTGCAGTGGCCTCCCCCTGCGACCCCTTCGCCTGGCGCCCGAAATCTCCTGCCGGCGGTCTAGTAATGCAGAGCGCGACGGGAGATGACATCTCCCAGTGATTTGCATTACTAGGAGGACCATGTGGGAGCTCCAGGTAGGAGATGGGGGCATTGTGGAGATTGAGGGGCATTGTGGAGGGGGTCAAAGTGGTCAGGGGCACCAATGTGGTGGTGGTGGGGCCCGTGGCACTTCTTGTACCAGGACCCGGAGGCTTCTACTTACACCTCTGTCTGTGTGGTGTGCAGTAGAATATCCCCCACATGCTCTTATAGCCACTGTGACTCTTGAAGTGACCATCATTAAATGTGAGCGCAGTGATAATGATTACATATATCTATGACTGTCTGAACCTGTGAACCTCATGAGCGCCTCCTTTTCTTGCTTGCTTTTCGTACTAGTGAAGGGTGCATGGCATTGCCCATATGATTGGGCAAACCATGCAGGATAGGGACCCGCTGGACCGCTGCAGCACTGAATCCCCCTGCAGAGATTTTCACAGAAGTGGGGGGGTTACCCCTGGTCACTTGTGTGAAAATCGCCATTACTGATTAACTGCCTGCAGCTGGTCACCGCCCCCCTGCCAGCATAGGGTGGGGTGGACAGCGAATCAGTAACAGAATTTAACTGTTTTGCTGTCTTCCCTCACCTGGGGTGGTAGGGGGTGGACAGCAGCCGCAACATGAATTACCATTGGGCAGTGATTTGACAGGAGTGGCCAAAATCACTGCAGTGAAATTCATAGGGGTAGCATTTCTGACAGGAGTGGCCACTCCCATCAAAATCCTGCAGCGAGTTTCGCAGGAGATGCAATTTTCACAGGAGTGGCTAAAGGAGCCACAACAACTGGAGTTCTAGCAGTTCCCAGACATGCACAGAAATGAGGAGGATATTAGATGGTCATGTTATACCTTTAGGAGGAATGATTTAGGTGTTTTAACCCTTTGAGTGCCAGAGGGTTGTTTCTAGTACTTAGGAAATAACCAAGCGTGCATTAAACTTAATATGTATTGAATTTGGCATTCAGAGGGTTAATCTGTGTTAATACCTCTGTTAATAGCCAGCTTGAAATAATAAAAGAATTATAAAGACAGTATTAACAACAAATGAGAATAAAGAATTAGCCCATCTATGAACTAATGTTCTGTTGTAGCTCATGTTCTGAGGTATGGGTCGCTACAGTCATAAAGGGTTTTGTAGTGAATGAGCAATACAGGGTTCTGTAACACTCTCACATAATAAAGCTGGAGTATTGGAGTATTTGCTGTCTCTTATTTTACTCTATTCACTTGGATCACTGGCGATTAACAAAGGGATTCACACATATTAACCCTTTGTATACCAAATTCAATACATATTAAGTTTACTGCACACTTGGTTATTTTCTAAGTACTACAAACAACATTAAAGACAAGACAAATAATTCTTATGTACTATTGTGGATCCTCATTGATTTAATGATCCTATTCAGGTGTTTACATTGAAGCATACAATGGTACACTGTTACATAAATAAAGCCTAGTTGGCTGCAAATCAATTAATATGGTATCCATTCTGTAATATCATGCCCCCATTTATCCAATGGACTTAGTTCCACTTTTATTTTAATATTTTGTGTATCTCCAACAAATAGGAATTTCAATTTGGTTGGTTACCATTTTAAATAAACTAATAAAGGTTAATTTTTATTCTGACTCTGTACTTGATAGGGCAGAACTGGTCTTGGAAAGTGCAGAACTGGTCTTTTTTCAGCATTCACGCCATTATCCTCCTACAGGATGAAAGTCTGATGTGATGGGCTGTTTTTTCTTCTTTTTGGGCCTTTTTATAACAGTTTGAGGAATTGTTATGTAAATCGGGTCACACTTATTCAGTAACCTTCCTCACAACAGTAAAGGAGGGGTTAATATCATTTCTTATTATAGTATTAACATATCAAATGGGTTTAGCCCACAAACAGTAGGAGTGAGAGGTCTTTCACACTTAGCACAGCAAGTTATACATTGTTGCACAGGAATCACTGTGACACATAAAGAGTCTGTATTTTGCAGTAAAACTGGAGAATAAACAATGTCGAGTGGGAGCAATATTATTCAAATGAAATTGAAGAAAGAAGGACATAGGAACACTCTAAGTCGAATTTTCAAGGGAAAGGGTTAAAATGTTGAATGTGAACAATATTTGTCGAATTAATGTGGTGAAAGATAGCACTGCAAGTTGAATTTTAAAGGGGAAGGGTTAAAATGTGGAATGAGAACAATATTCGTTGAATTAAAGTGGTGAGAAAAAGCAATGTAGGTCTAATTTTAAAAGGGGGGGTTAATATGTCAAAGGGGACACTACGTCAGATTTCTATGATGTATACTGTATTCTGCACTGCTTTTGTTTGAACAACAATGGTTTTGAAACTGTCGTTATGGCTTCTATGCCTCAACCTCTGAGGCGCAGAATCTCCAAATTAAAATGTAACCACAAAACAGGCGATAATACTGAGCATGGGTAATAGAATACTAATTGCACATTGTTTTTAGTTGTTTCCCATGGGCTTTTTTTGATTGGCGGTATGTATAATTACCACTGATTTTGTTTTCACAAGTAGGGTAATAGGATACTAAAACCTGACTTTTTAAAAAAACGCCTTTTTTCTTTTAGCGCTGGTGATAGAATCGAGCCCCTGATCTCTGATCTACTAAAACTAAAAACTCTTCCATGCTAAAAAAGATAGATATCAATCATATACGAACGGTTTCTCTTGAACAGGCTTGTCCTTTTCCGTTTTGCAGGTTGCGGATCAGAGGTAGAATTTGTAGAAGATGTTGTTGTTGTTGCCTTTGTGGGGGGAAAAGACAATCATGTTACGTTAATTTCTATAACTGTTTTCAGATACTGAAGTGTAAAATATATAGGTTTAATTAAGAACCAAAATAACACAAATAATGAATCAGGACCTAAAAAAAAAACAAAAAACGACCTGCCCCATTCGTGGTCTCTGACACGTATTGAGCTTACTACATGGTATCCATGTACACTACTGTTGGGAGTCTCCCACATTTAACCCTTTGAGTGCCAGAGGGGAATGCTTTGCATACCCCTCTGGCACGCAAAGGGTTCAAATTTGTGTGCTGCTGTGTTCATTATTCTTTTAAACCTCTGAATGTACGCCTCAACTCTGAGGCGCAGAATCTCCGGCTTAAAATGTAACCACAAAACAGCCGCCAATACTGAGCGTGGGTAATAGAATGCTACTTCCACATTGTTTTTAGTTAAAGGGATAGTAAAGTCTCAAAAAAATTATGTTCTAAATCGTAGCTGCACTGAAAAAACATTTAATGTGCTTAATTCTTTCTCTCAAACCGTTATGGTTTGAGAGATGTAATAAAATAAAGACCTCCGCTCCCTCCCCCTTCTCATGCGTCCGCTGTACAGTGGACATCATGAAATCCTGCTTCTGGGACCAGACAGCAGCTCTTCAGGAGCGCTGTCATCTAGATATCTAACTATAATTACTTCATCGGAATGCTCCACAATGTGTGCTTGCAAGCCAGGCACATGTTGTAGACCATACCGATGAAGTAATTCTAGTTAGATATCCCGATGACAGCACTCCTGAAAAGCCGCCTGCAGTCGGGCGACCGGATTCTTCCTCTGACAGCTTTACAGCTCATCAGGCAGAAAGGGGAGGGAATGGAGGACTTTATTTTCTTATTTCTCTCAAACTATAACGGTTTGAGAGAAAGGATTAAGCTCATTAAAGGGATAGTAATACTTCATTTTAACTTTATTTTATTTTGTAGGCATTAAAAAAACATGAAGAATGATATAAGTCTTATCTCTGAAACCTCTATGGTTTAAGAGATATTCATAAACAAAGTATCCCCCCCTGTTCAACCAGATCAGAAGGGAGATGCCCAGGTAGACTGCAGAGAGGGACAATCTTCAATTAAGATAAGGGAAAAAGCTGAAAAACTTGTCAAGGGGGGAAGGGCTTTCATTGTTTTCATACAAAGAAAATTATCCCCTTCTGCTATCTGTCTGGTCTATGGACTGCATTCCACATCTGAGAAGAGATGGCTTACACTAGGTAAAAGGGGCGGGGAGGGGAACTTTGCTTGTGAAAATCTCATAAACCATAAAGGATTGAGAGAGAAGACTTATATCATTCTTCATGTTTTTTTAATGCCTACAAAATAAAATAAAGTTAAAACGAAGTATTACTATCCCTTTAGTGTTTTTTTAGTGCCGCTACCATTTAAAACATACTTTTTTTGTGACTTTACTATCCCTTTAAAATATGTGTGCTGCTGTGTTCATTATTCTGCTGTGTTCATTATTGTTTTAAACCTCTGAATGTGGGAAAGGTTTGCGGAGCATTGCAAAGCAATGTATTGATCATCTCTCTGACATTCAAAGCGTTAACCCCTTTGAATCACACTGTATATATTGGAGACCCCCTAAGTATGAAATGGAATAAAAGACAATTATCCTGTCTTGTTAACCCTGAACCAATGAACTGGACACTAAAATAAGGGTTTTTTCCAGAAATATGTATTAACCCTTTGTGTGTCAGAGGGGTATCCGACACATTACATACATAGTTACATAGTAGTTTAGGTTGAAAAAAAGACTTGCGTCTATCAAGTTCAACCCTTTTCCTATAGTTGTTTACCGCTTTTGATCCAAAAGAAGGCAAAAAACACCCTTATTTCAGCAATTTGGTGCTAATATCCTGCATAACATTGTTGTGTTTGGTACTCACTGTTGTTCTGGAAAAGCTCTCAGTGCGTGCAATGTGGCTAGATTAATTCATTTCACAGTGTGAGTTGATAGTGGCATTGCACATACTGTAAATGTATTGGCATAATTTGCCTGACTGTGCCAACAATAAATACATTTTTATTTCTCAAAAATGATTCATGTTTAAAACAAATGGCTAGCATAATATATAGGCAGTATTTGCTCCTCCTTACAATTCGTTAAGCTTCTCTTAAAGGGATAGTAATACTTCGTTTTAACTCAATTTTATTTTGTAGGCATTAAAAAAACATGAAGAACGATATAAGTCTTATCTCTCAAACCTCCGTTACAGGAGTAGATACCCTGGGCACATGCGTCTTCTACAGAAAGAAAGAACATTTGAGAGTAACCTGAGACCTGACTAATGATGTTCTGGGGCAAACAATTACTTGCCCACAATGGGAGCTCCAGCTCTCCATATTAACAAGAACATCTGCTCAACTGCTAACAACTCACTGAGTATTCCACACAACAAGAAATAATCCAGTTAACCAGAGTCTACACCAAATTTCCATTTGTACTATTGCAAGAATGTTTTCTAATATGGCTCTAATGGAAGACAGTGCATCTGGTAGCAAGAAGATTGGGAGAACTGCAAACTCTCTCCATGAAAGAACCCTTTCTCATCTTCAAGGAGAATTCAGTTGCTTTGAAACTACCACCAGAACTGATTATAAAATCTCTTCCACAGAAGATAGAAGACTTATTTACTAACTTTGTGTCCTTCCTAATCCTCAGATTATCAGAGAAAAAGAACTCCATACTTCAGTAATAAAGAAGTGACTAGAATGCTACCTTGCAAAAACCAGTTCCTTCAAAGAGAGAACAAAATTGTACATCATTTTCTTTTGAGCATCCAAAAGATGAACAGCCTTCCATTGGCAGATTGATGAGAAGTTTCAGTAGCATATAACTGTCAAGGAGAGTAACTTTCATTGACTATTAGGGACCAATAATTCAGAGCTATAAAGCATCCTGGGAAGAGAAGGCTGAGTCTTTCTCTATATATATATTGTTTGTAAGTCAATTTTACTACTACTTTAAAGGTAAATATGATTATCAAAAATATTGTAATAGTTTTTCTTTATGCTTGCTAATCTTATCCATCCTCTTATATAAGAAAACCCAGTTACCTTTGATCGAAGTGTGGACAAGTAGGACCTGGATATTGTGCTCCTCACAATAGTTCTCACCTGAAAAATAAAATGCATAATAAAATGATTCCGGACTGTCCTACTGGATACTGCTGTTCTATGGAGAAGTATCTAGTCTCCAGTGAATTGAAGGAGAACTAACACCTCTTAGTAATAAACACATACTTTACAGTGGTCTGAGAATACTAATGATCTCTACAAATTGTTCCCTTGCTCCATGGTTTAAGCGATAACATCGTCAAGCAGTCCTGCGTGTCTTGTCCATAGAGGACTATGACAGTTGCTAGAAGGTTCCCAGGACCTCAGCGATCCTGATAATTTTAACCTTTAAAGTGATAGTAATATTTAAAATGTAAAAATAAATGTTGTAGGGTTTATCCCCCTGAGTAAAACAAGAGTACTCCCACTGCTGAAAGGTGTTTCATTCAAAAGTTATTAATTTTCAAAGTTGAATTTAGGTGCAATATCACAGTGGCCTGAAATTGTACAGTGGCGCTGTTGCTACACGATCCTATGGACAGCTCTGGTCCCGGGACCATAAATCTCCATAGGATGGTGTAGCAACAGCGCCACTGTACAATTTCAGGCTACTGGGATATTGCACCTAAAAAATTCAACTTTGAAAATTAATAACTTTTGAATGAAACACCTTTCAGTAGTGGGAGCATTCTTGTTTTACTCAGGGGGATAAACCCTACAACATATTTTTTTTACATTTTAATTATTACTATCCCTTTAAGCACCAGATACAAATCAATTATTAATTAGTTGCATGCCTCTTTAATCATTAAAATATTAAGAAGACTATTATTAGGTGGTGTTACTTCTTCTTTAAGGACCTTATGCAGAAAGCTAAAGAGGAGCCATTCAGGAGTAAACAAACTACATCATAGCAGACAAACAAAATTCCCAGTATTTCCATTAATTTAAATGAGGATTCTGGCCCTTTGAATGTTAGAGAGATATCCAGTACATAGCTCATCTTTAGCTCTTTGCAGAAGACCAAAAGTTTTCTATGTTATAGGATAAGGGACTATTCTGTACCAAGCAACACTGGATGAGGCTAGGGGTAGGATTATGTAACAGTGTGTGTGTGTGTGTTGTAAGTGTGTGTATGTATTTATGTGTGTGTAAGTGTGTATGTGTATGTGTGTGTACATGTGTGTGTGCAGGTATGCGTGAGTGTGTGTGTATATGTGTGTGTGTGCTTGTGTATTTATGTGTGTGTGGGTGTGTGGTGATATTGGGCAGGGGTAAAAACTACTAGAAAGACTAGGCTAGGGTAGGATTATGTAATAAGTGTGTGTATATATGCGTGAGTGTATGTGTGTGTGTATTTGTATTTGTCCATGTGTATTTGTGTGTGCACATTTGTGCGTATGTATTTATGTGTGTGTATGTGTGTATATGTGTCTACAAGCATGTGTATTTTTATACTGTATGTGTTAGTGTATATGTGTGTATGTATGTATGTATGTGCGAGTGTGTGTACGTGTACGTGTGTACTTGTGTGTGTGGTGATAATGGGCAGGGGTAAAAACTGCTAGGAAGACTTGGCTAGAGGTAGGATTGTGTAATAAGTCAGTGTATGTGTGTAAGTGTGTGTATGTATGTATGTGTGAGTGTATGTGTGTTTGTGTTTGCGTGTGTGTGTGTTTGTGCTCGTGCATTTGTGCATATGTATTTATGTGTGCGTGTACTTGTGTGAGTGTATGTGTGTCTACGTGTATGTATGTATGTGTGTGTATGTATGTATGTGTGAGTGTGTGAGAGTGTGTATTTGTGTGCATATGTATTTGTGTGAGTGTATGTGTGTCTACGTGTATGTGTATGTATGTATGTGTGTGTGTATGTATGTGTAGTGTGTGAAAGTGTGTATTTGTGTGCGTGTGTATTTGTATGTGTGTCTACGTGTATGTATGTATGTATGTATGTATGTGTGTGTGTGTGTGAGAGTAAGTGCACGTGTGTATTTGTGTGCGTATGTATTTATGTGTGCGTGTATACTTGTGTGTGGTGATAATAGGCAGGAGTAAAAATTGCTAAAAAGACTTGGCTAGGGTGATCTTCAGTACACACACATTGGCTGCACCGTTAATTATGATTAAGTGTACATAATGCAAAATGTGCAAATTGGGGTACTGACTACAATTATGGACCTGTATATGTGAGCCTTCAGTGGCCAATGTAACAATATTTTGTTTTTAACATATACAATAAATATTGTGGTTTTACTTGCTCTCACTGCTGTGTGACTTAACTGTGCAGCCAATGTGAGTATATACTTGGATGAGACGAGGAAAGAGGGAGCCTTTGGTTTTGCACAAAGCCCAGAGTGTGGGTGAGAGTGTACTTTTAATATAATGCTGAGAGACCACTGAGCCACCAAATTGTTTTCACATGTATCTAGGGGAGCTTTAGCCTTGCCTTGTATGCTACTACCCAAGGGGAAAACATCTATTTTTATATGAATGAAGGTGCTGAAGATAACTTCTAGGCTAAGTTTACATGGGTGACCTGGCTGCATGCCATTTTAGCACATGATGTGTTCCCCCCTGTGAGTCTCCCTCATGGAAGGAAGACGTTGCACAGCAAGGCTGGCCTACATTGGTGTCATCCTTGTATAATACGCAGATGCCCATGTGTGTCTGTCAGTAACCGGAGGATGTGAAACACTTATGTGAATGATCTGGGTGTTGGTCCATACTCTAGTCTGTTGTGTATATTAAAATGCTGAAACCTCATACCTCGCAACATTTCAAATGGCCAAAAAGGGGCACTTCTGTTTTAGGTTGGGTGTGTGTGCTGGGGATGTGGCTGTTGGGTGGGACAGGTTATTTCATGTCTGTTTGACACATTTTTGATGTTGAGCAAAGTATTTTATTTCCACAGACTAAATTTTAAACATAGTTCATGAAGTTTCATCAAACATTAATGTGAGTTATTGCTGTGGAGCAATGTGATACACTTATATACACACCACACAGTCTCATCTCCTAAACACAGGGACATCAGGGTGATACACTTATATACACACCACACAGTCTCATCTCCTAACACAGGGACACCAGGGTGATACACTTATATGCACACCACACAGTCTGATCTCCTAAACACAGGGACACCAGGGTGATACACTTCTATACACAACACACAGTCTGATCTCCTAAACACAGGGACACCAGGGTGAAACACTTATATACACACCACACAGTCTGATCTCCTAACACAGGGATATCAGGGTGATACACTTATATACATACCACACAGTGTGATCTCCTAAACACAGGGACACCAGGGTAATACACTTATATACACCACACAGTCTGATCTCCTAAACACAGGGACACCGGGGTGAAACACTTATATACACACCACACAGTATTATCTCCTAAACACAGGAACACCAGGGTGATACACTTATATATACACCACACAGTCTCATCTCCTAAACACAGGGACACCAGGGTGATACAGTTATACACACACCACACAGTCTGATCTCCTAAACACATGAACACCAGGGTGATACACTTATCTACACACCACACAGTCTGATCTCCTAAACACAGGGACACCAGGGTGATACACTTATATACACACCATACAGTCTGATCTCCTAAACATAGGGACACCAGGGTGATACACTTATATACACGCCACACAGTCTGATCTCCTAAACACAGGGACACCAGTGTGATACACTGCTATATACACCACACTGTCTGATCTCCTAAACACAGGGACACCAGGGTGATACACGTATATACACACCACACAGTCTGATCTCCTAAACACAGGGATACCAGGGTGATACACTGATATACACACCACACAGTCTGATCTCCTAAACACAGGGACACCAGGGTGATACACTTATATACACACCACACAGTCTGATCTCCTAAACACAGGGACACCAGGGTGATACACTTATATACACACCACACAGTCTGATCTACTAAACAAAGGGACTCCAGGGTGATACACTGATATACACACCACACAGTATGATCTCCTAAACACAGGGACACCAGGGTGATACACTTATATACACAGTCTGATCTCCTAAACACAGGGACATCAGGGTGATACACTTATATACACACCATACAGTCTGATCTCCTAAACATAGGGACACCAGGGTGATACACTTATATACACAGTCTGATCTCCTAAACACAGGGACACTAGGGTGATACACTGATATACACACCACACAGTCTGATCTCCTAAACACAGGGACACCAGGGTGATACACTTATATACACACCACACAGTCTGATCTACTAAACAAAGGGATACCAGGGTGATACACTGATATACACACCACACAGTCTGGTCTCTTAAACACAGGGACACCAGGGTGATACACTTATATACACACCACACAGTCTGATCTCCTAAACACAGGGACACCAGGGTGATACACGTATATACACACCACACAGTCTGATCTCCTGAACACAGGGATACCAGGGTGATAGACTTATATACACACCACACAGTCTGATCTCCTAAACAGCAGGGAGACCAGGGTGATACACTTATATACACCACACAGTCTGATCTCTTAAACACAGGGACACCGGGGTGAAACACTTATATACACACCACACAGTCTCATCTCCTAAACACAGGGACACCAGGGTGATACAGTTATACACACACACCACACAGTCTGATCTCCTAAACACAGGGACACCAGGGTGATACTTATATACACACCACACAGTCTGATCTCCTAAACAGAAAGATGCCAGAGTGGGAAAGAGGGACAGAGGGATTTGGGTCCCAACTCATGGTGTAGAAAAGTAGAGTAATTATACATGACTTACTTTCTGGTCCAGCAGCACTGTAGAAAGCAAAATGAACAATCCCTAGAAGGAAAGGTGATAATACATGTGAATTATTTATTGTATTGAATATATTTTATTTGTTCCGTAATAAACCAAGTTCACCATGGGGGGGAATAACAATTCCAAAACACAAGGCTTTTAACACTTTAAATGCTAGAGAGGTTGGGGTCCACTAGCATTCAAGAGTTTAATAACCCCATCTAAATGAAGCGGAATTTTAATTGGTCCCTAAAGTGCAGTTGGTTGTTTTAAAAATGTTTCTTTTTTTTAGCTACCTGAATTCAGACTTAGTTCATAAAAATATTAATAATGTTCCCAAAGCATCAGGCTTAACCCTTTTGAGTGCCGGAGTGGTATCCTAAGTATTGTGTACTCAGAGTTATGTGAACACACTGGCATTTACCATCTACAATTATAATAAATCCAAGTATCATATCTGGGGTTGTATTATTCAGCTGAAGAGCCGCAGTGCTTCATAACAGTGTATAAGTGATTCTCAGGACACACCAACAGAATTGGTTTTATTAAAAATTCCAATAATTCCCATTTAGTTCAATGGGTCTTTTAACTCCCTGGGGGTTATTCACTGGTGTGCTAAAGAGGTGATAAAGTGGAGATGACTTCTCCAGTGATATCACTTCTCCAGTTCCTATCTTATTGTATGGAGCCTATGCACTAAGAGCTCCAAAGTTAAAGAAATCTTAGTGCATGGGCTCCATAGAATAAAATACAAACTGGAGAAGTAATTTAATTGGAAAAGTCATCTCTGCATTACCATCTCTTTATCACACCTTAGTGCATCTCTCCCTGAATGTTACAGTAGTCTCCAATACATTCTGAATCAGTGGGTGAGATGCATTAAAGGAACAGTCAACTTTTTTGTGTGAAAAAAATATATATTGTAGGGATTTTCCTATTAAGTAAAATAAGGGTACTCCCACTGCCGAGAGATTTATATTTCCAGAGTTATTACAGTTTAAATCAAAGTTTTTTTACACTAGCAGTGCCCTCTAGTGGTCAAATTCTAATTAGATTTCCTGTTCGATTCTAATGGAGAGGAAAGTCAGAAAAGTCAGAGACATACAGTTCTCCATAGAATGTGATAGAAACTGCTGTGTCACTTCCTGTCAGAACTATCAGGACGTAAACACAGTAAATTCACTTCCTGATTATTTAAACTGTTGTATATTTTTGAATAAAACACCTGACAGTGATGGGAGTGACCTTGTATTATTCAGCAGGAAATGCTCTGTAAAATATGTGTTTTCATAAAACAAAGTTTACGGCTCCTTTAAGGGAAGATAAAAAGGTGATAATGCCTTGCCCTGCTTTACGGGACTACTGGTCAAGGTGTTTGGGATGCACTGAAAGCAGTTTAGATATCAAGTTGTCCAGAGACCCTTGGCAAATCCTCTTTTATCCTTTTACCGCCTATGCACTCGACCACCCGTTTAATATTGTTGACCCTACTGGGGCTTGCTTAAGCACATATTCCAGTCCACTGGAAATCTGTTAACCCCCCCACCTATCAGGAATGGGTTACCAAGGCCAGAGACCACATCACTCTTTTAACCCTTTGAGTGCCAGAGAGGTACGCAACGCATTGCAAAGAAATGCGATGCGTACCTCTCTGGCATTCAAAGGGTTAAGGTTGACGAACCTGAAGGATGGTACGGATCCTGACCTAATCACAGATTTTTTTCCTTTCTCATTTCAAACCATGAGCTGTTCCCCTGGAATGTCCCTGCGGGAGGTACCCAACCCCTTTCTACCCCTTACTTCCCCTCCCTCCCTTTCTCCTTCTTTCACTTCCCCCTCTTTCTCTGTTCTACCCACTCTGGATTTCTCGCGTTTCCTCAGTGTAGTCAGTGTAGTCTTTGCTTAGGGCCTTATCAGCTACAGGAATTTTCTACTCTATGCAGTTCCTCCCCACCTTGATTTCCTCTGCACTTGTTATTTCTTTGAACTGTAGGAGATGGCTAGCTGTGTCCAGTCTCTTGTTGCTTTGTTCATTCCCATGTACTGTATTTTGTATATTTGCACAATGCTTTCATTTGTACTGCTTACATTTTTCTTAATAAAGTGAAAAAAAAAAAAAAGTGATAATGCGGAGATAACTTCTCCAGTGATATCACTTCCCCAGTTCCCATGTTTTTCTATGGAGCCTATGCACTAAGGTGAGTCCCACTTAAAAAAACTTTGTGCATAGGCTGTAGAGAATGACATAGGAACTGGAGAAGTGATATCATTGGTGGTAAAGTCATCTCTGCATTATCATGCCTTAGTGTATCTCCCCCTATGTGTTGAGAGCTGTAGTATTCGACAGCTGGGAATCCAGAGGCTGCCTACACCTGAAAAAATACAACCTAACAAAGAACCACTGGGCACTATGCATAAAAAATTGGAGCAATTCTGGGGCAAACCAAGTGTGCCATAGGTAGATAATCATTTCCCAAATTCCCATGGATTTGCAATGCATTGCATACCCCTTTTAGCATTCAAGAGGTTAAAACAAACAAATGTTTATTTTTTTCATTCATAATTTGTGCCCTACAATTGCCCCACAAATGATTCACGTTGTGTTTATACATAAGGCCCATAGAATTTAACATCAGATAAGAACCAAATGACTCATGTGTTCTGCCTATTTCCCTTTCTAGTTATCCCAGACTTAATGGGAGTTATACACTAAGGAGTGATAAAGAGGAGATGACTTCTCCAGTGATATCACTTCTCCACTTCCTATGTTATTCTATGGAGCCTGTGTACTAATTTCTGGGAGAGATCTTAGTGCATAGACTCTATAGAATTAAATAGGAACTGTAGAAGTGATATCACTGGAGAAGTTATCTCTGCTTTATCACCTCTTTATCAGGCCTTAGTGCATCTCCCACACTGTGTTCTTAAAGGAACAGTAAACATTTATCTATGAAAAAATATAAATCATAGGGATTTTCCTATTGAGTAAAATAAGGGCACTCCCACTGCCCAGAGATTTGTATTTCCAGAATTATTACAGTTAAACCCATGTTTTTTTATATTACCAGTGCCCTCTAGTGGAAAAATTCTAATTAGTTTTTCCTGATAGATTTTAATGAAGAGGAAAGTCAGGAAAGTCAGAGACATACAGTTCTCCATAGAATGTGATAGACTCTGCCTGTCACTTCCTGTCAGTTAGAACTATCAGGAAGTAAACACAGTAAATTCACTTCCTGGTTATTTAAACTGCTATGATTTTGAATAAAACACCTGACAGCAGTGGGAGTGACCTTGTTTTATTCAGCAGGAAATGCTCTACAAAATATGTGTTTTCATAAACAAAAGTTTACTGCTCCTTTAAAACAGCCATATGTCCATCCCACAAGTTCTTCTGCTGGGAGGCCATTCTATATATCACTCTTTCCATAATGTAGTTTTTTTTTTCTTTCACTCCTCTTATTTTTCCACCCTCAAATTTTAGGGTATGTCCCCTTGTTCTATTATTCCTTTCATTCTGAAAAATAAATCTTTCTGGAACTGTATTAAATACTCTAATATTTGTGTAGGATTCAATCATATCAACCCCTCCCTTCTACCCTCCAAGCTGTACTTATTCAGGTCTTTGAGCCTTTTTTCAAATGCTTACCTATTTTGCCCATGTACCATTTTAATGACCCTTCTTTGAACTATCTCCAATTTTGTTATGTCCTTCTAGAGCTGTACACCATACTCTAGGTGTACAGTTGTTCATACTTTAGACTGAACAAGTGATCTGTAAAGAGGCATTGGGAGCTTATTTCTGCTGCTAATGCCCCTTCCTTTGCAACCTAGTAACCTGACAGCTTTCCCCATAGCTTTGCTGCACTGCTTGGCTATCTTTAAAACACGAGGGTGCTTTGCTCTTTACTTCTCCAGTTCCTATGGAGCCTATTCACTAAGATGCCCAAAACTTAAGAAATGTTAGTGAAATGGCTCCATAGAATAACATAGGAATTGGTGAAGTGATATCACTGGTGAAGTCATCTCCACTTTATCACTTCTTTATCACGCCTTAGTGAATAATCCCCCAGATATAACTACTCCCAAGTCCAACTCCCTTGCTGTTATTGTCAGCAGAGTACCATTAAATCTATGTTCTGCATTTAGGTCTTGTTTACTATATGCATTATTTTGCATTTTGTGGCATTAGATTTTAAAACCTTAAAGGAGCAGTAAACTATTTTTATGAAAAAATATATATTGTAGGGATTTTCCTATTGAGTAAAATAAGGGTACTCCCACTGCTGAGGGATTTATATTTTCAGAGTTATTACAGTTTAAACCCATGTTTTATTACATTAGCAGTGCCCTCTAGTGGTCAAATTCTAATTAGATTCCTTTTAGATTCTAATGGAGAGGAAAGTCAGAAAAGTCAGAGACATACAGTTCTCCATAGAATGTGATAGAAACTGCCAGTCACTTCCTGTCAGTTAGAACTATCAGGAAGTAAACACAGTAAATTCACTTCCTGATTATTTAAACTGCTATAATTTTTGAATAAAACATCTGACAGTGATGGGAGTGACCTTGTTTTATTCAGCAGGAAATGCTCTGTAAAATATGTGTTTCCATAAAAAAAAGTTTAGTGCTCCTTTAACTCAAATTCCAAAAAACTTTGTTATGTACTTAAACTGAGAAATAGTGCACTACCAGTAACCAGATATAGAGAACGTTACCACGTTGATGCTATTGAGTAGTGATAAGTGAACAAACTTTCCACAGGAATAAATTTGTGAAAAACTAACTGTTTCACATTTTGTAGGAAGGCCATTTTCTCACGTCTTCCTGCGGTGATGATATGTGTGTGAGTGATGACGTGTGCATGCATGTGTGTGTGCAGACTGACAAGAGAAGCCCACTGAAATATTGTGTAGACAGAAGTAAAATGTTTCTTCCCGAGAGAAATTATGAGGAAAGGATTAACATCTGTCCTTTTCTGTGGAAATGTCTGAGGGAAGGAAATCACTCTTTTCCTCATCCATAATAAACAAGTGCATTGCATTGCACTGGATGTTTCTCTAGCAGGAATGGACAAACGAGTAATTTCCAACAGTCTTACTGTATAACAGACACACATTGTTTAATGATATTTACCTGAAACGAGTTGAGAGCAGCAAATATTCCATGCAGCGCTGTACTGTCAGGAGTGGCAACAACTCCAAGTCCAAATCCCCAAGTGATTCCAAGAAGAGGAGTAAGGACAGCAAGACTTTTACTGATCTGAACCAAGACTGTTCTTTCCTCCTTTCCTGTTTTTTCTCCAACGGTAGGTCGTACTAATTTACAAATAACAACCAGCAAAATTATGCAGTTCACAAATACGATGGTTAGTGCAGGCACAACAAATGCAAGAAATGTCTTAGTTGTATTGTAGTCCAGCCAACAGAACTTCCTACTTGTAAATCCTTTGGTTGGTGCTGTTGAAGCTACTGTAATAACTGAGATAACAACAGGACATCCGTAGCCCATGGTGAATGCAACAATCATCATAGTCTTTCTGCTTATATCATGTAAAATGAAAACCAAGCGGTAAAACAGGATAAGCCCAGTTGACAGCATCCAGAAAAACAGAGATAAGTAAAAAAAGAAACTGAAGAAAGCAGCAGTCAGGCATGAATCTGAATCAGGATATTTCTCTAATGCTGCGCCAATGATGAACCAAATATCTGCTGCTAGAAGTGAGACGGAAATATTTACCAGGCACACATGGCGCATGTACGAGGTCTTATTTTTGATTACTGACTTCCAAACTACGGCTTCAATTGCAAGAGCTATGAACAAGCATCCGATTGAGATGCCCACCCCAGCATAGGTAATGATGTCTAAAAATAGATTCCTACTTTTTGGTTCGCCCATTAACATCGAAAAGGAGGTCAAGTGATTACAAGTACAGATTACAAAGCCACCTGTTTCTGATGCAGTGCAGCCTTCATTATTCCAGTCTCCACTTTGGCTTTTGTTAAAGTCCCAGAAGACACAGTCTGGGTTATCTAACGAAGAATTAATCTTGCTAAATGTCAATGATATGGAGACATCGTCACTTTTATTCCTACCTACAACTACTGTTGAAATAACAAGACCATTAACAGTCTTGGTTGTGTTAGATGGCAAAATATCTTTCATTGTAGAATAAGCTATGCTGACTACTGTTTTCGCCTCACCAGCTATGGAATTGTTTCTTATTTTGACTTCTCCAGTCAAATTTGTAAATTTAAATCCCTCGTTGTAATTGCTGGTTGTATTTAATGTGGTTACTTTTAATTGAACGTTACTTGTATTATTATTGGCTTTAAAATCACTACCATTTACAAGATTTTCAGCAAATTTCTCTACAGATAAAAGAAGTTTGGAACTCTTTTCTTTCACTCCTTTCCAGGAATCTGTATTATCCACAACAATATCCACAGTTTTGATAAAATCCTGAAAATAATGCAAAACATCACAATTAGTTTCTTAATGGCCAGCATATTAACCCTTTAAATAAATACAATAAATATTATACTAGTGCAAAACTGTAAAAACGCACCCCCCCCCCCCCCCCGATTCACATACCCAAACATCGACATAAACATTTTCAAAATAAGCCTCCATGGAAAGTAGGATAAGAAATGCAGACTGGACCATTCTGATATTCTCTATGTTAATTCTTCTCAGTTCTCATTAGGGATGGGAGAAAAGTTCTGTTTTCCGTTTGAGGGAATCATCCATGAAAATGTCTGCCTTTTCTCAACTCTCAATGAAATTCTCACCAGAACCTGGCAATTTCTGCCTGTTCTTTCTTGGTCCACACTAATTCCAATACTATAAAAACATGGAACTTCACTCCATACCTCGAGTATTCACTTGTGAGTTAGAGAGAGTCATGCAATGAGAGAGTATCAGTTTGGAGGAGGAGCATATCACCTGTGCTGTTGGTGCTGGGCTAGGCTACAATTACTACTGCTGCTTGTACTGTTATTTTCAACTGTTGATCCACTTTAGTAACGTTCCTCTATACCTTCCAAAATTTTAAATTGGCCAAAGTGGTATACTTTTGTTTTATGAGGTATTGCTGGGCTGTGAGTGGGGCGCATTTGACGATTTTTAGGTTGATCCATGACCTATTTCATTTGACAGCTAATTATGTAATTGAATAAATAATTTAGAACAAAAACATATTATTTTATGTTGACTTTTACTGTAAAGAGCACAGCAGGGCTGTTAGCTTCAACACATCTACAGTATGTAATTAGTAATACACAGAACAGCAGCAGTAGCACCATGTATGATTGCCTTTTTCATGTCTGAGTGAAGAGTTATATCTTCTCTGTTGTCTGTCTGAAAATAAGGTCTGATGAATATTTCCGTTGCTAGTACCTGTCACTGTCCCAATAAGTCCCAACTCAGGTAGAAATCAGATCTACGTCTGCCAGTCTCTCGCATATTGTTCCAAAGTATTTTTAAACCGTCCTTGGCTAGCATACTCCTTAAATAGACATTAACACCATAAAATGATTTAGGGTAATACACATTATACTAGCTGTACCCGACGTAACATACGCCGTTAATGAGTGCATGACTCTGAGGGTGTGTGACCCCGAGTGAATGGGTGCATGTGTGTGTGACCCTGAGTGAATGAGTGTGTGTGTACCCTGAGTGAATGAGTGTATGACCCTGAGTGTGTGTGTGTGACCCTGAGTGAATGAGTGTATGACCCTGAGTGTGTGTGACCCTGAGTAAGTGTGTATATAACACACTCTTTGCTCAACTGGTGGTTGACCCCTTCTGCACTTTCAAACGTTAAGAGAAACTTTACTCCACTGTGAATAATGGTTTTAAAAACAGTGGTTTATGTGTGTGACCCTGAGTGAATGAACATATATATATATATATATATATATATATATATATATATAGAAGATTTTTATGTTACATTCAAATGGAGAGGAAAGTCAGTGACATACAGTTCTCCATAGACTTTAATAGAAACTGCAGAGTCATTTCCTGTCAGAACTTTCCGGAAGTAAATGTGCACTAAATTCACTTCCTGATTATTAGAATGGTTATACGTTTTGAATAAAACAACTGACAGCGTGATATGATTGGCCGGGTATGTTTCCTAAGTGATAGCACAAGAGCTAGATTGCACTATTTGTCATGGAGACAGGGGATTATACCCTCATAATATAGTCAGGCAAATGGGTGCATGGATCTCTAATATAACATCAAACACAAAAACAAAACAGTTCCTAACATGTTTTGGGTCTGTCAGTTCAGCTATCCTTAGCAGGTATATTTAATGACCTAGGGGATTTGTTCAGGAGTGCAACTAAGGATCTCTCTTGCTGTTTCCTTCATTAGGAACTGTTTTGTTTTTGTGTTTTATGAAACTAAGTGGCCAATCAGCACTCTGGGAACAGAAACATACCTAATTGTTTTATATATATATATATATATATATATATATATATATATATATATATATAGATAGATACCATGCACTCCATGCTAGCCTTTATAAAAATTCTCTGTTTGTTTCCTGAGGCTTAAAATTTCATTGTATAAATGCTTCCTGGGTGTTCTCATTTCTGCTTTTGCCAGAGCTCCCATTACAATGACAATCTTAATAGGCATCTCAGAAGTGAAAATGCTTTATTGTCTGTTAATGAGTCTGAGATAAGATCAGTCTTTCTGAACAGAAGTATGTACAATTCATTAAAAACATGAGCTGAGAAGAAGCAGTTGACCAATTTGTGTCCATATAGGGTAGTCTACACATATATTAAAAACGCAAGTTTAGGAAAAAAAGCAGATGTAGGAGGGTATCCTTTTGTCATGGTTTTAGATGAACACTCAGACCAGACTGGTAAGGTTAAAATGTCTTTACTGATATAAAGATCACATACGTAGTTAGGCCTATAGGCCCACACCAACAGTACAGGAATATAGGCAGGTATTACAGGAATAGCAGGCAAGTTATAGGAACAATTGTATAAATGATAACAATCATAGGTAACGGAGGTTCTGACTTGAACTGAACAGGCAGCAGGTAACACAGTCCGAGAACTGACCACAGGACCTTGGTACAGATGGTCCAGGAGAAGATGACTGGCACAACCCAGACGCCTGGGAGGAACGGAACCCAGAGGAGTGAGGCAACACTGCTGGCACAACCCAGACGGCTGGGGAGGTACTGAGCCCAAAGGATCGAGGCAACACCGCTGGCACAACCCAGACGCCTGGGGAGGTACTGAGCCCAAAGAATCGAGGCAACACCGCTGGCACAACCCAGACGCCTGGGGAGGTATTGAGCCCAAAGGATTGAGGCAACTCTGACTCTAGCTCTGGAGGCCAATAGACCAAGACAACTCTCATAAGCAGACCCTAGAACACTAGGGGTGGATCTTGACACAGTATGAATATATGTAGGCAACCAGTGTCCCCTCCACAGAGGATGGTAAAGTGCAACGCTGGCTCTTGAGCCCAAGGCTACTGAAGTGTAGAATATGCACAGCTATACCTGGAGAGTCCAGGCAAGCAAGGGGTCAATAGGAAACGCCCTGATAACTGCAACTCCCAAGGGGAGTGAGCCCAACACTATAAGGAGGTGGACACAGAGACATCAGAGTAACTCAGTCAGATCTATGAACACTGTGCCGGTACTTCGCGTGTGCACACCACCAACGGCGGTAAGAGAGTAGCTACAGCACAAATGCTTAGCTGACAGTCGACAGAGTAATAGCGGCACACGGCACAACCGACTAGAGTAACGGCAAGGCCACAGGAAGTCTAGCTTGAGCAACGGAGGCAACCAAGCGGTAGGCTAGATGCTTAAGTCAACTGAGTGACAATACGCTAGACACTGTTGGCAATGGAACAGCGAGTCAGCCAGGAACGGTCAGTAGTGGAGCGGGTTTGCAGCCAGATACAATCTGCTACGGAGCGGATACTCAGCCAGAAACAGTCAGCAATGGAAGCGGGTCTTCAACCAGATACGGTCAGCAACGGAAGCGGGTCCTCAGCCAGATACGGTCAGCAACGGGATCAGTAGTAGAACAGCAAACTCAGGAACGTCGTCAGGCAGACCAGATCATACACGAACAGCAATCACGGAGTATAAGTCAGGAACTAGTACACCACGAAAGGGCACCATAGTGTTGACATGACAGAGGTTATAAAGGCTATCACTGGGCGGCGACAAGGATACTGACCAATCAGACAGAAGGTATGGAAATAGATTAGTCAGAATGTCGCCACCTGCAGCCAGGAGCACGGCCACCGTGATTCCTTTTGAAATGTTGCACGCTTAAGAGTGTGCAACATTTTAAGTAATTCACTAAGTTGCTAGGATCAAAATGGCGACATGACAATCTCGCACTGCATGACAGAGCGAGATTGTCATGTCACCTATTTAATGACCGCATATACAGAAATTAACCTGGACTGTATCCTTTTCAAAGTGGCCAGTGCAAAAATAAATAGACAATTATCTTGCTGCTGCCCATGCTTAATATAACAGTAAAACCTTTTACTGCAACATCTGCAACTTCAATATGTGAATTTGATATGAGGTCTGTGGTGAAGGAGAAAATATTTGTGAAAGCTGGAGAGCCTCCGTATGCTGCTGCATACATAATAACGAGCGCGATCCAAGGAAAAGTATTATGTATGTAGCACACGGAGGTGCTCCAGCTTTTAAAACATTCTAAGTAACAAACACTTTTAGCTGGAGGGCCTCCATGTGCTGCATACATAATACTTTTCCTTTGATCACGCTCGTTATTATGTATGCAGCAGCACATTTACAAATATTTTCTCCTCCACCACAGACCTCATTTCAAATTCACGTATTGAAGCTGCAGATGTTGCAGTAACAGATTTTAATGTTATATTGAGCATGGGCAGCAGCAAGATAACTGTCTATCTATATATTTTTGCACTGGCCACTTTGGATTCCGTGTATGCGGCCATTAAATAGGTGACATGACAATCTCTCGCTGTCATTCAGTTCGAGATTGTCATTTCACCATTTTGATCCTGGCGACCTGGTGAATTACTTAAAAGGTTGCACGCTCCTTTGCATGCGACCTCTCAAAAGTGAACCGTGTAGGAGGGGGCGACTGAAATGGCCGTGTGAGTCTGTTGCTCCTGGGCCGAAGCTTATTTATATGCACCACTAACCCAACCAACTCATACCTACTCCTACACAGTGTCTCTACTGGATCTCCAGGGACTACCACCATGCCGTCCAGATGGAAAGTTGCAACCCCTGGTGCTCCATCTGACTGTGGCGTCCCTTTAGGAGCCCTTTCTCAGTCGCACCTCTGGAGAAGGTGGTGCAGCCACAGGCATGTTGCACACATTGGAAAAAGATGGTGGAAGTCTTAATTAAGCCTCCGCTACTTTGGAGTCACAAACTTTTGGTCACGGATCCCATGTCTCATGCACACATGGCCTCTCTCTCTACCAAGGAGGACCTCAAACTTGTGGCTGGAGATATTAAAGCTACATTTCATTGTGAGACCTCAGAGCTACACTGGGACCTGCAGTCCTTGTCTGCCAGAGTAGACTCAGTGGAGGAATCTCACACTGACCTATCCAGTCATTTTCAAAAGTTGGAACAATACTACCTTGAGCAGCAGGCTGTTATCTCCCAGCTGCAGTATTGCTTAATGATCTCAATAACCACGGGAGAAGGAACAACATCAGGATCAGAAACATTCCTGAGTCAACCCCACAGTGTGACCTCCAGTTGTTACTGGCTCACTATCACGGTGCCCGTGATTGCTGGATGTTATTGTCAGTTACCTATGGATATTTTCCATTGGTTGCCTGAGATTAGCCCGCCCAGTATTGCCTATATAGACTGGGCTCTTGCACCCTTTCACTGCCCTTTCGTGGTGTTTCTATGCCAGTGCTACGCCTGTCAGTGGACTCCTGTGAACCTCGTTGGCCTGCCTGACTTCTCTCATGTTCCTGCACCTGTGTACTGACCCTGATAGCCTGACTACTCTCCAGTGTTGTTCTTGTGTACCGTTCCGGCCTGGCTGACGTTCCTGCTTCCATTTCCGACCCGGTTTGGCTAACGTTCCTGCTCCGGTATCCTGACCTGACCTGGCTGATGTTCCTGTTCCCAGATCCCGATTTGGCTGCATTCCGCTTGATTTTGGTCGCCTCAGTGACAGTCTGACTTCCTGTGCCTTCCTTGGTTGGCACCGCTATTCAGGCTTCTGACTTCCGTGTTCATCTAGTACATGGTACTGGTTTGCTCCACTATACACCGGTTGCTACTGCTGCCTCCGTTATAGCACCGGTAGGGCCTCCATGTTTGTCCAGTGCATGGTATTGGTTTGCTCCACTATACACCAGTTGCTACTGCTGCCTCTGTTATAGCACCGGTAGGGCCTCCGTGTTTGTCCAGTACTTGGTACTGGTTTGCTCCATTCTAACACAGGTTGCTACTGCTGCCTCCGATATAGCACCGGTAGGGCCTCCGTATTTGTCCAGCACATGGTACTGGTTTGCTCCACTCTAACACCGGTTGCTACTGATGCCTTCGATATAGCACTGGTAGGGCTTCTGTGTTGTCCAGTACATGACATTGGTTTGCTCCATTCTAACACCGGTTGCTACTGCTGCCTCCGATATAGCACCGGTAGGGCCTCCATGTTTGTCCAGTACATGGTACTGGTTTGCTCCACTCTAACACCGGTTGCTACTGATGCCTCCGATATAGCACCGGTAGGGCTTCTGTGTTGTCCAGTACATGACATTGGTTTGCTCCATTCTAACACCGGTTGCTACTGCTGCCTCCGATATAGCACCGGTAGGGCCTCCGTGTTTGTCCAGTACATGGTACTGGTTTGCTCCACTCTAACACCGGTTGCTACTGATGCCTCCGATATAGCACCGGTAGGGCTTCTGTGTTTATCCAGTACATGACATTGGTTTGCTCCATTCTAACACCGGTTGCTACTGCTGCCTCCGATATAGCACCGGTAGGGCCTCCGTGTTTGTCCAGTACATGGTACTGGTTTGCTCCACTCTAACACCGGTTGTTACTGCTGCCTCCGATATATAGCACCGGTAGGGCTTCTGTGTTTATCCAGTACATGCTACTGGTTTGCTCCATTCTACACCGGTTGCTAATGCTGCCTCCGATATAGCACCGGTAAGGTTTCAGTGTTTGTCCAATACATGGGTACTGGTTTGCTCCACTCTGACACCGGTTGCTCGCTGCCTCCGTTATAGCACCGGTAGGGCTTCCGCTAACTCCGTGTCACTTCTGTCATAGGCTGCCTTGCCCGATATATTGGCAAGGCCGGTAGAGCCTCCTCAGTCCTATTGTACCATCTTCTAGGCTGCCTTGCCTGGTATATTGGCAAGGCCGGTAGAGCCTATATATATTGTATACATTGTATGCTATACTACTTGAACCTGTCGTGCGTCTATAACATTTGCCTGATGTTCAGGACCTGTGAGGGTTCTTATTATCTTTTCAATAAAGTTGTGTTTTTATCTTAACTCTGTGTCTGTGAGTCAAAACAAACCATGACACTCACATACTTCAGCAACAGGATTCATCAACAGTTGAATTAGACCGAACCAACAGAACTTTAAAACCCAGAGGGTCACCAGGTTATAAGCCTTGGCACATAGTCTGCAGACTACATTACTACAGGGACAAAGATGCCATAATGGCAGCTTGCAGAGACAAGAGCTCCATAACCTGTATGAGAGTTGAGCTTCAGATCTATCAGGATCTCTCTCATCATACTCTCTACCTGTGGAGGCAGTTGCACCCTATCACTGAACATCTCAGAAAGCTGGGCATCAAGTACAAGTGGAGGTTCCCTTTGCACAACACAATGGCTATTCGGCTTCTCTTCGTAGCATGGAGAGTGAGGAGGATTTCTGCACACTACTACAGACTGACCCTCCCACGTATCCTGATCCAGTTGCACCACTGTCCCCTCCAACATTGTCTGCCAACCGAAAGCTTCTCTTGCACCTAGTGGCGGACACCCAGAGAAAGAGGAAGAAGAAGGACTTTCTGGTGGAGGGTACACCAAGTACTGAGCCTGTTTTTGGAATGTGACACCCTACAGCTAACCAGACTTCAAATGGCCTGAGGAGCCCACGCATTGCTGAACGGACTGCTACAGATAGATGACCTGCTACTGTGTCATCCTTCTTGCTGCACATCCTTGCCACCTCATCCATACTTCCATGGGAACCCCTCCTATTATATGGGGTCCAATGGAGTATCTGGGCCACTGTGTCATGGTTTGCAAGCAAGACAAGAGTCAGACGGTATAGTAAAATTCACCTTTATTAACATGAATAGCAATATATATAAAAAAAGAAAACTCAGGGAATAGTAGAGGGTAACCCAAGAGGCAGAGACTCTATCGGGAATAGGAGTATACCTTCAAGTCCGCAGACTGCTGAGACTAGGCCGAGGCCGGTAGTAGTCTCAAATGCTAGATAGGAAATGCGTGGACCCAAACGGTCTCCCCTAAGGATGGTAACCGGGGAGAAGGCTGACTCACGCCTGTAGTCAGTAAGAAAAAGGCCGTCTCCTGAAATGGAAGGCAACAAGGAGACTACTGAGTCACGCCTGCAGTCAGTAAGGATAGAGTCTACCAGAGCCCCAGGTCAGCACCAGGTTGGATAGTCAAACAAGCTAGGGTCAAAAACGGAGCGGGTAGTCAGCCAGAGCCACAGGTCTGCACCAGTTAGGGTGTCCACTAATGAGGAGGCAATACTGAGAGTAGCTGGACAGAGCCCCAGGTCAGCACCAGGTTGGATAGTCAGACAAACCAGAGTCATACACGGAGTGGGTAGTCAGCCAGAGCCACAGGTCTGCACCAGATTGGATGTCCAATAGATAGGGAGCACACAGAGAATAGTCAGACAGAGCCACAGGTCATAATGCTAACTCGGAGGTTGCTGACTCTTCTGTGTGGGAAGCCTACAAATTATATATGAAGGGCGTATTTATATCCATGGGCAGTTGGACTGAGGGCTTTGGATGCCTTACTCACAAACATCTCAAATCTTGAATCCAGGCATAAACAACACCATACGCCGTCTCTACAGGAACAACTTGCCACTAAACATACAGAATTGTTGACCTTGCTCTAGCTAACACCTTGAGGTCCTTCACTTGGACCAGATACCAAAAATATCTTCATGGAGATAAATGCGGCAAATCGCTGAGTAATGAGAAATGCATCCCATGTCCACCACGTCAAGCGGCCCGGAGGCTCTGTGGTATTTTCTTATGTGGGTATAGCAGAAGCCTTCTGTGACTTTTATTGAGATCTTTACAATTTTCAAGAGTCGGAGGTCTCCAACTCCCCGACCTTCTCATCTAGGGAACTTACCAGCTTTCTTGAGAAGGTGAATATATCACACTTTCCACCTCTCTTAGCATGTGCTTGTAGGAACCTATTTCAGATGTGGAAATTCGAACTGCTATCACAACTACACCCTTAGATAAAAGCCCTGGCCCAGATGGATTGCCTCTGACCTACTCTCGAACAATCATTTGAACATTTCATTCAGTCCCAATACATCAAGAGGGAAGTTAAAAATGGATTGCAAGGAAGTATGTGTTTGTGTAATGCAGTCTGATGAGGATGTAATTCTACTCCAGGTGGAGAAGGTTGACCTAATTAGGAAAGGCAATCGGGAGACAAAGGCTATTCCCTACCCGCTTGCCAAAGAATGGTGGGGAGTCTAGAAAGGCCACTCAATTCCTGATGGAACTGTACCCAGCGATTTTCATTACCACAGAGGAACCAATGTAAAATCTTCAGCAAATGAGTGGAATGGTTATATTTAATTATGTCTTGTGCTCCCAAACCTCCCCTAGCACCCAGATAAAGCAATTTAGTATGTGTTGGATAGGCTTTAAGAATGTAAGTGAAAGGGAAATAGGGATAGTCTTGAATAGATAAAGTAGTTTCGGCAAGTTGGGCATGTTAATTAGATTAATTCTGCCGGACCAAAATAGAAGACGGTTATACCAAGAAGAAATATTTTTGTGCAGTTTGTCTCCGAGAGGTTTGAAGTTAGCTGAAAAAAGTTGATTGATTCATGGAGTTAGTTGAATTCCGTGATATTTAATAGAGTAAGAAGCCCATTTAAATGGCATTATAGATCTGAGACAGTTTTCTTATTGGGAACGTTTATCACTTATTTTTTTGACAGGCTATGTTGACATATCTGGGTGATGTGACATGCTAGTGGCCCCACATTAAAATGTTCTAAGCAACTGAGTGATGTGGTTTCTTCTCGTCTGGTACGTGGCTTTGTGAGTTGGAAGCTGACTACTGAATGTTCAAAAATATAGTAAATCCTACGTTTAGTCCAATTGTTTCTGCTATGGATTCGCACAGCCAGCCACCAGATTTGTGGACTTTCATCTTCAACCATTGGTAAAAACATTACCTGCCTGTATCAAAGATACTAATGATTTCTTTGTTGAAATTGAATACACTGAGTGTGTCTTACAGTCTTCATGCCACTTTAAATACACCGTAATATTGAATTGGCAGCTGGAGTTGCAGCAGTAAGATACTTCTTGAAAGAGCAGGGTGGGTATAGACCACATTTCATGTATTTTTTATACAACTATTTGATCTTGTGTTAAAAAGGCAGTATTTTAGTTTTGAAAATTTATTTTTTGGCAAAAATTGGGACTGAACTTAAGAATTCTGTTGCACCATCTCTTTCAATTTCTTTATGAAGTTCTTAGAAAAATGTCCCATTTATCAATTACCTGAATTTGTTGTGGGCGCCATCTGTTGGTGGTACTTTATGGAAAACTTTTTTAATGTATTGCAGGATGCCATGTCCTGCTTTGATGAATGTATCCACTTTACCCTTTTCCCATGGAATAGATCTAAAAAAACATTCAATTCAAGAGTGTGTTTTCGATTTTCAGTGATCTGAATGACTGTATTAAGCTGGTTGAATTGAAGTGTGGGAGGTTTGAAGACAGAAGATGATAAAAAAGGTTGGATGAAGCTTTGCTTTGTGCACAAAATTCCAAGCAAAAAAAATGTGATAGTGGCACTCCCTACCCATACATTCTATAGACTTTGCCATCTCTGGCTAAAGACTAAATTTTACTGGAGTATCAAAAACGTAATAAATCTTGTTAGTATTTTCGAATACGCTTAAATGAGACTGTACTGGATCCTAGGGAATTACTATGTCACCAGTGCACTAGGCTACCTATACAAATAAAGTCTCTCCCTGCTCAAAGGAGAGGACAAGGGGGCAGTCTATGAGAGTTTTGGGGTGGTGCTTTCCTCCACGTCTTGCACAGGGAAATATACTAAGCAAGACATAGAGGAAATAGTGTTATTGAATGCCATTTCCCTGCGTATGCTATGGGGCTGATGTGTGGGTTTTTGTGGCATTAAATTCTGATTCTGGCAGAGTGTGTCTGCCGGTATGTACTACAGTGATCATATGCGCATACAGCAACGTGCAAAAGTCTTAGGCGGGTGTGAAAAAATGCTGTAAAGTAAGAATGCTTTAAAAAATAGACCTGTTAATAGTTTATTAACAAAATGCTTAGTGAGTGAGCAGAAGAAAAATCTAAATCATATAAATATTTGGTGTGACCACCCTTTGCCTTCAAAACAGCATCAATTCTTCTAGGTACACTTGCACACAGTTTGTTAAGGAACTCGGCAGGTAGGTTGTTCCAAACATCTTAGAGAACTAACCACAGCTCTTCTGTGGATTTAGGCAGCCTCAGTTGCTTCTCTCTATTCATGGAATCCCAGACAGACTTGATGATGTTGAGATCAGGGCTCTGTGGGGGCCATACCATCACTTCCAGGACTCCTTGTTCTTCATTATGCTGAAGATAGCTCTTAATGACTTTGGCTGTTTGTTTGGGGTCATGGTCCTGCTGCAGAACAAATTTGGGGCCAATCAGATGCCTCCCTGATGGTAATGTATGATGGATAACTATCTGCCTGTACTTCTCAGCATTGAGGAGACCATTCATTCTGACCAAATCCTCAACTCCATTTGCAGAAATGCAACCCCAGACTTGCAAGGAACTTCCACCATGCTTCACTGTTGCCTGCAGACATTCATTCTTGTACTGCTCTGCAGCCCTTCGGCAAACAAACTGCCCTCTGCTACAGACAAATATTTCAAATTTTGACTCAGTCCAGAGCACCTGCTGCCATTTTTCTGCAACCCAGTTTCTGTGTTTTCTTGCATAGTTGTTGCTTGGCCTTGTTTCCACATCAGAGTTCTGGCTTTTTGGCCACAAGTGTTTCATGAAGACTACTTCTGACAAGACTTCACCGGACAGTAGATGCGTGTACCAGGGTCCCACTGTTTTCTGCCAGTTCTGAGCTGATGGCACTCCTGGACATCTTCCGATTGCGAAGGGAAGTAAGCATGATGTGCCTTTCATCTGCTGCACTAAGTTTCCTTGGCCGACCACTGCATCTACTGTCCTCAAGGTTGCTCGAGTCTTTGTGCTTCTTCAAAAGAGCTTGGACAGCACATCTTTTGCTTAAATGCTTTTTGCACATATCCGGCGAGGAATGAATTTTTCCAGGGGGAGGGTGCAGACTGGGTGGATATTTATTCCCCCATTTCTAAGGGCTAGTAGACTGGCTTTATAAGGATTTTCCAACTAGAGAGGTCATTGTTGCTGCATCACTGGATCAGAAGAAGGTGCTGTGTTCACCAGAGGGAGTGAAGATGCCCCATAACAGTGGCCCACTGTTGACAGGAGTAGTTGTGGATGATGGAAAAATTGCTAATATAGTGCCACTACACAGAAAGGTCAGTAGTTGGAAAATTAATGAAAACGCTATTGAAAGGGAGAATTGTTGCATATACGAAGTCTAATGACATACAAGATCCATGAAGATCTTGCCAAAACAATCTGGTTGAATTTTGTAATTAAGTTACTCAAGTGATAGATAAAGGTGGGGAATTAAATATAAAATATTTGGATTTTAGCAAAAGCTTTTGAAACTGTACCACATAGGAAGCTGAGTCATAAAACGCATAGTTGGGGACTAAACTAAAAGGTAGTTGATTGGATAAGTAATTGGCTAAAGAAAGGAAACAGCATGTCATAACCAATGGTATTTATACAGAGGAAGGATGGATTACTAGTTGAGTGCCACAGGGTCAGTGATAGGGCCTGGTATCCTCAATATTTTCATTAGTGGTGACATAACTGGTGGTATTAAAGGTATTAAATGCTTTTTTACAGATAATACAAAAAAATGTAACAAGGTTGACTCTCCGGGAGGGATTAAAACAATGCACGAGGATTCAGGAAAACTGTAGGAATAGATGGGATCTAAAGTGTAATGCTGAAAAGCCAAGCTGTAAAAACGAACCAAGTTCTTGGTTGTACAGGAAGAGGTAGGGGTGGGTGAAAAGTGTGAAAAATTTCCTGCATGACTTTTCTCAAAAACGCTTTTCCCGCCAAAAATTCCGCCTTTCCGCCGATGCAAAAATGTCCTCTTTTTCACCTATTTTAAAAAATGTTCCCCCTATGTTAACACATTTTTCGCCTATATTTCCTATAGGTACTACATTTCCCACTGTAATATTACTTCTTCTGAGGGCTGAAGTTTAGAAATAAGTGGCTGAAAGTCAAAGTTGTGAGTCCTACAGCAAAATATGGCTTGAAAAATGTGCTCGCATGCAGAATGCATTTGTCCTTTGCCCACAACACAAACTTCCTGTTTAAGTAACACTGGCACATATTCAGGATATCAAGTAATAAAAAAAGAAAAGTACAACCTACAATGTGGCAGATGTGTATGGTAGTGGTGGTGGTAGGGGACTGGCATGGTGTGATTTGTGTACGTATATTGTTTTTACCATTGTCATACACTATCCTCCTTCTCAGATTATTGACACACATTACTTATTGGTCATAGCAGTGGTCCCAAGTGGGGTAAATGGTGGCAACCCTTCTTCACATACCTCCTCCAACTCCTCATCTCTGCTGCTGTTAATATATTTGTCTTGGCTTTCTTTGTCATGTCTGGTTTCTGCTATCTGATACTCAGATGGTATAAGATGCTGGTTCATTTTTAAGAATGTTAGTCTCCCAACATTGCTACTTGATGACTGATAGGGTGACAATGCTTTTTGACACATGTGCCTGTCCAGGGTCTCAAACTATTTATAAACAGGCACATTGCTTCTTAAAAGTGGAGGAAGATTCAGCCTTTGACTTTATGCTAACCTTATAGCCCTGTCATCATCTTCACTCTCAACTCCATCTGTATCTGAACAAGAGAAGGATGCTGGAGGGATATATTCTAGATCTGCATAATCATCATCAGTCATCATTACGTCATCCTCAGCAGCATCAGCATCACCTGACAGTTCTTGCCCACTACTACACTTATATTCCTCTAAGCTTTTGGAGGTTTCAAACAATTTATTTTTACTTTTATTGTAACAAAGTTCCCTACTACTTTGAGGATGGGTGTTTTGGTGCTTATTTGTCTCACTATCTGATGTAGTAGGTGGTTCGGATGCTACACCTTCCTCTATTATGCTATTGCCAGCATCATCAACACTTGAAGGTGACTTGTTGTCATCTTCAGTGTAGCACAGTGCCCGTGATTCTCTGTGCGACATTCCTACTTCCGGGTTTGTTTTTGGCTGTCTCTTATTGGTGCTAGCTGGCTAGCCCCTCCCAGGGCTAGCCTTTATATACCACCTCCTCTCACTAGGCCGGTGCCCTTTCGTGGTGTTCCTGACCTTACATTATTGTGTGCTCCTGTTCCGTGTTGATACGGTTTTTGTCTGACCTTGTTCCTGTACCGCTCTCTGTGTACCGATCCAGGCTTTGGCTGACTACCGCTCCCTGTGTACCGATCCAGGCTTTGGCTGACTGCCGCTGTCTGTGTACCGATCCAGGCTTTGGCTGACTGCCGCTCTCTGTGTACCGATCCAGGCTTTGGCTGACTACCGCACTCTGATACTGATCCAGGCATTGGCTGACTAACGCTATTGTTGTCAGTCCTCTCATATTTGTTGCCTCCAGTTGCGCTACTCTCTGCCTGTGTATCTGTGGACTCCATTACGTGATACCGGTCACTAGCGGTTACCATTGTCAGCTCATTACAATATGCTCAGCCTGTGATTCTCTGTGGCCTCGGTTACGTACACCCAGTCTGTGCTCTCTGGTCACTAGCGGTTACCGTTGTCAGCTCATTACAATACGCTCAGCCTGTGATTCTCTGTGGCCTCCGTTACGTACACCCAGTCTGTGCTTTCCGGTCACTAGCGGTTACAGTTGTCAGCTCATTACACTACGCTCAGCCTGTGATTTTCTGTGGCCTCCGTTACGTATACCCAGTCTGTGCTCTCCGGTCACTAGCGGTTTCTATTGTCAGCTCATTACATTACGCTCAGCCTGTGATTCAGTGGGGCCTTTGTCAGTACTACTTCCTGAGCGCACTGGTCTACGGTGTTACTACCTGTCAGTACTCTCTCTGCTGCACCAGATACCAGGCTGCCTTACCTGGTATTCGGTAAGGCCGGTAGAGCCTCCTCTGTTCCTTGTTGCACCAGTCCCCAGGCTGCCTTACCCAGTATTTGGTAAGGCCGGAAGAGCCTCCTCTAATTACTGTCGCACCAGTTACCCGTCTGCCTTACCCGGTAATCGGTAAGACTGGTTGAGCTGCATTATTTGTATTGCTATCTGTATGCCCTGACCTGTGTCAAACTATCTTACTGCTGCAGAGTTTGGACCAGTGAAGGGCCTTGTTGCGCTTTATATTGCCTAATAAAGCTTTTCTATTTTATCCTACCAAATTGTCTGAGTGTTCAATAAAACCCTGACACATTGTTCTTATATGGTTCTTTATTTCTACTGGCACTGGTGGTGCTGGAAATAGTTTTGCAGGGACCTCAACAAACTGCATCCTCCCTTGGAATAGAGGGATCATCATCATTGATTGCACACGCTGCAGTAACTATTGCTGCAGTCAGTTTTTGAACTACTACTTTACTCTCACGTCCCTGCATTGCTCCACCCCTCCCCCTTGTGCGTTTGCTAGACATTATGCAACTATTCTGTGTTTGTTTTCTGTACGGTACACAACACAACTGATGGCGTTGTATAATGCCTTGCCTAAGCCCAGTCAGCTGTCTGTCACTGTCACCTAATATATTTAGTTATTTATTCTTATTTATTTTTTATTTATTTATTTACTTATTTATTAAGTTGTCCACCCTGTTGTCTTATCCCAGTCTGTCCAAAAAAAAAATTATAACTGAAAAACAAAATCAACGTCTTTCCCCAGACTTCCCCACCCACACAGAGACAATAACAGCAAGATCAGCAAGCAAATAAGTCCCTAGCTGTCTGTGTCTTGCCAGTCAGTCACATGGAATTTTGTAGTATTTGGGGTCAACCTCCTTCATTCCTTCTTCTCCCCAGAGTGCCCCACTGACTCCCCTAACAAATGTCCTACCTAAAAGATTCCCTAAACTAAACTACAATTCCCCTATCTTCTCTAGCTCTAAAAACGTGCTGCTTTCTCCTCTCACAAACACAAAATGGCTGCTGTGAGGCCTTGACAGCCTTTTATATGGCTGTAGAAAACTTTAGTGTGGTGGAGAAATATTTTTCTTCCCATTGATTTCAATGGGTGGAAAAGGTGGGAAAAAGCGGGAAATTATTCTCCAAGCAGAAATTGCCATTATTCGCCAATTTCAGTTTATGGTGAAAATTTTCGCCCATCCCTAGTATTAGCCACAGGAAGAGAGAGGTGCTAATGTCATTATACTGATCACTGGAAAGGCCTCAGAAGTGGGAATATGAACTAATGTGTGATAAAGTGGAGATACATTCTCCAGTAATATCGCTTCTACAATTTCTATGTTAAACTATGGAATCAATGCACTAAGATCCTTAGTGCACATGCTCCCCAGAGTATGTGTACAGGACATTAATACATTGGAGGTGCAGGTTTTCATGACACAGGGTACCAGAATAGACTGAAATAACATAACCCTTTGAGTGCCAGAGGGGTACGTAACGCATTGCAAAGCAAGGTTATTTAATATAGTTCAGGAGGGAAGCATTTTCCTGAAAAATAGGATTACTAGGACAAAATGATCTACAGTTGCCGGGTAGAATATCCAGAAGTAATGTAAAGGGTGATAGTCTCATGGAACAGCCTCACAGCAGAGGTTATGGGGAAAATACTGTTAGGGAATTCAAAAGTCTTTGGGATAAACATAAGTATACTCTGAGAAATATGTAAGACAGTATTTTCATTAAATAGAGTATGGTCAGACAGGATGGGCCATATGTTTCAACAAAGAGGCCTCAAAGGGCAGGTCATCCTGGTCCAAAGAGGCTGATACCTTTTCCCAGAAGTTGGAAGAGGTTGAAGGAATCTCTGACTAAGGATTCCATATACAAGGACCAAGATACTGCTCTCCAGGGGAGGAGTGGTCATGAGGTGTGTAACGGACTATAGGCCGTTACTAGGGGTCTCTTTTAGGAGCCATACACAATCCCTAAAAAGAGACTGAAGTACACAGACTGTAACGGGCCATAGGCCGTTACTTGGAAGCCTTTTCAACCTTTATGGGAACCTTAATGGGCCGTAGGCTGTTACTGGGAGGCCTTCTCAGGCCTGGAACAACAAAGGACTAAAAGGCTGGAAACCAGCCCAGGAACTGATGCAACATCTTTGGAAAGTAGGCAGCCCAATGATTGGCTGTCATCACCCAGGTGACCAGTTTAAAGGGACTCCATTGACTGTATATGGGGAAAAGTAGGCGATCATCCTATTGGTCGCCTATCCTCTAAGGGGAATTGTCAGTTATCCTCTGAGGGGAATTGTCGACACAGTGCAAGGATGTGTCGACAAGTAATACCAGGGTCGACCAGTAGGTGTCTCCCTGCATATTAACATAGTGTCATAAGTTTCAGTGTATTATGTTGCTGGGAAGGTAGGCTCTCTCCCTATTGGTTGTTGCTGTTCCTTCTAGTTGTAGCTCTGGTTCCCATTTGTTGGGGAGCCGGAGTGACATAATTGTGTTAAGTCAAACATTTGTCAGACCCGGGTAATGTCATCTCCGATGTCGAACAATAGCCAGGGTCCTGATTGGTTGTTTCATTCTGCCACTCGAATTCCTATTGGATAGGAATTGGAGTGACAGAATCAAATTATGTAAAAGATGCTTTTTGGTGTGTACAGTCTTTGAATGGTAGAAAGGAGCCCCTTTGCCCCTCCATTCAGTAGTAATTGGTTTCCAGCGCTTCAAGAGTTCCAGCCCTATATCCTGCTTCACCGGCCAGGCTACCCACTTGTAGCCGCCTCCAAGAGGGAGAGACCTGGAACGATGGCTAAGGATAACCCGGCGTCCTTAGCACCTGTTACAAGGTGCACTGTACTTCCTAAGAGAAACATTCCTTATTATTGTTTCTGTTATTACTTCTGTTAACTACATATTAAATGCACAGAGTTTATGTAACCCCTTAAAGGGTTAGTAATGTTTCATAAAAACTGAAGCTATGATTGCTCTTAATAGTTTATACTATTGCTGTCCGACGGTGGCACTGTTCATATCTCACTAGTTGCGATGCACTTATATTATAAAGTTTACCCCTCCCACCCCTTTTACATAATGTAAGCCTCCTCCCCTCAGATCTGTTATCCGGTCACCGGAACAGACCGATCACAACGAGGGACAATCTTCCCTCTGTCAGTATAAGGAAAACCATGCCCTCCTTGACGAAGGAGGGAAGGTTTTGCCCTGTACTGTTAAAAGATTGTCCCTCGTCACGATCCTCCTTCAGTTCTGCAGACAGAACAATGACATCAGTAAAAGGGGCGGGAGGGGTAAACTTTATAATGTAATTGCAACACAACTACTGAGATGTGAACAGTGCCACCATTGGACAACAATAGTATAAACTATAAAGAACAATAGTAGCTTCAGTTTTTATGAAACATTACTAACCCTTTAAAGGTATAGTAATGTTTACAAATAAAAGCGGCCCCAATTAATCTTCATAGTATTTGGGCCATAGATAGTGTTATTTCAATACTGTCAGAGTTGCAGTTGAAGAGTAATTGAATGATAAAGTATCCACCTCCCGCCCCTTTTACCTAGTGTAACACTGCTCATCTCAGAGCAGAAAGGTGGTGTCCAGATGGATCGCAGAGAGGGACAATCTTCAATTAGCATAAGGGAAAAACCTGTCAAGAGGGGCAGGGTTTTCATTGTTCTCACAGTAAGAAGATTGGCCCTTGCTGTGATCTGTCTGGTCCAGGGACTAGATTCCACATCTGAGGGGAGGAGTCTTACACTAGGTAAAAGGGGCGGGAGGGAGATACTTTATAATTCAATTACTTTTGAACTACAACTCTGACAGAATTGAAATAACACTCTCCATGGCCCAAGTACTATGAAGATTAATTGGAGCTGCTTTTATTTTGAAACATTACTATCCCTTTAAGGATCCGAAGAGTATATAATGTATTGCTTTACAAATGTCTTGCTTGCCACACTGGTTCTTAAAGGCTTATCACTGTCCCCACAAGGCCCACTATGGTTGAAATTCCTACGAGCAGTGAATGGCAAATCTTACTGTCCATCTAGTCTATGCAACATCTGTACTATTGCACCATTGTTGAGCTACTGACACTAGGAGGGTTAAACGGCAGGTTCCAGAGGATAGGGGTATTACACAAACATAATAAACAGTAATATTTCATAAAAGCTTATGAGCCAGTTATTACTAGGCTATAGTACATCATTAATGAATTAAAGGCACAATGACCCCTACTGCATAAAAAATTGTACTGCTGTAAGGTGCTTCATTTAAGAACTAACTGTTACAGCACAATCTTTTTAAGCTTATCACTAGTGTAAAAACCCGTGTACACGGGCCAAGGTCTGGGTGATGTTAACCCTTTGAGTGCCAGAGGTGTACGCAACGCACTGCTTTGCAATGCGTTGTATACCCCTCTGGCACTCAAAGGGTTAAGACATCCCCATTCTTACACCTCCCAGCATTCCTACACCTCCCAGTAGTCTTACACCTCCCAGCATTCTTACACCTTCCAGTAGTCTTACACCTCCCAGCATTCCAACACCTCCCAGCATTCCAACACCTCCCAGCATTCCTATATCTCCCAGCATTCCAACACCTCCCAGCATTCTTACACCTCCCAGCATTCCTACACGTCCCAGCATTCCTACACGTCCCAGCATTCCTACACCTTGCAGCATTCTTACACCTCCCAGCATTCCTACACGCCCCAGAATTCTGTGCGTTCTGGCAGTCTCTACTGCGCATGACTGCTTCGGGACAAACATTCTGGCCTTTTATTATATAGTATAGGATTGTTTCTGGTTGGGTAAAACTGGTGTTATAGCAGTATATAAAGATTTTTTTTTCCTCAGACTGCTTTCAATCGACTGCAACTGCAAACATGCCATCGTAAAATGGAATGGTCAGAATGTTGCACTTAACCCTTTGAGTGCCAGAGAGGTATCCACCACATTGCAAGGCTTTGGATACCTCTCTGGCACTCAGAGGGTTAAACACTTAAAAAAATGCAAGTTTGCACTTCAACAACATTTGAACGAACCATATCCCAGCAGATAACCCTTGTTTTTTCTTCCAGCAGGATAAGTCATACAAAATATATATTTCTTCTAAATAAGGGTGAACTGCTCCTTTAATTTGCCATCTTATTTGCTGGAATATATTTCACTTGTTCACAGTGCAACTTATTATATACTAAGATATTTAATGGTGATATTTAACGATTTCACTCACCGTCATCATACCCGTATCCACTTTTTGACTGTTATCTGAAACTGTAGTCAGTATCGAAACCATCAGTCGTATATTTGCAGATGAGTCGGAAATGCTTTTGCTTTCGTTTGCTGCGACATCAGAAAGGCCTTGAAGAAATATTGGCAAATCTTTTTCAGGCTGAGGTCCATTCACCAAACTCTGTGCAAAAATGAGTAAACACAATCAATAAGAATCTAGGTTTTAGATGGTTTGAATTTACATTTATTTACATTTGAAGCTTTATTTAACATTATTATTATAATTATCTTTATTTATGTAGCTCCAGCTTATCTGAGTGTTGCACTACAGTTCTTTCACCACTTGCTTTTGCAAACTCAGCTTTCTCCTGCGTTTCACTACTATCCTGATGCAGGAGTGGTGTTGCTGATAGCTGGCCCATGTGAGTGCCAGATGAACATCATGGACTGGCCAATCTGGGCTGGCCAGTGACGAGCACTGCATCCACCAACATCGTTCATGTGGAAAGTCTGCTGATGGTACCACAGCCCACAGTGCAAACTCTCCTTATTGAATCTTTACTATCTTCCAGCATAAATGCCGTAAAGATGTAACTTGCTGGATTTTGAAGTAGGATAATAATCACCCAGCATTGTACTTTCACAATGATAATATCATTCACCAATGTACCATAGCTGTGTTAGTGTTGCACATGTGAAAGGGTCCTAAGGTATGAAGTTAACAAGACCTGTTTATTGACTGTCATCTTAACAGCAAGTAAAGATTAACACACAGGAAATTCAGGTAACACATGTTTGCAGAGAGACAGGCAGTCAGACTGATACACATTGGCTTAAACAGCAATGTGGAATAGAAAGGGGACACTATTACCAAAGAACAACTTTGGTTACTTGAACATTGCATGCCGTGAAGATACTTCATTAGCCCTACTTTTTGCCTCCCCTACTCACTGATGCTGGCCACCAGCAACAGACAGTGCACTAGAACCCCCACCACATGCCCTGTGACTTGAGAAACTCCAGAGTGCGCCAGCAGCAGATATTCCTGAGGTAGCTGCTGCCACTACCCCACCACATTCTCTGCTGTGACTCAGACACCAGAGCCTGCAAGCAGACAGTGCAGCTGCCACCAGCTCTACCACAATATCCGCTGTGACTTCCATCAGCATCAGACATTTTGAATTTGCCCCCACCCCAGCAGACAGAGCCATCACCACATCACCAGAACAGTTGGGTGAATTTGTGAAAGGGGAAAATATACCACCACAATCTGTGGATATGATAATCCCAGTTTCAATCCCACAACGTCTACCTACACCACTAACACTACTGATGAGCACGATGGATAATACATCAGCCTACTAACATATTTTTAAGGCTTGTCTTACTGTTAGCCTAACATTTTTGGGCTGCGCTTTCAATTTCTCTAAATGTTTTACCTGTGTTTATAAATAAGTTTTGCAAAGGCTAACCAATGTATAAACCACTATTACATTTTTTTAGCCTGTAAACCAGCTGTAAAGAAAAAACATGTTTTGGAAGGGCTACTGTAATGGCTAACCCTTCTGTAATGCCTTTAAAGGAATAGTAATGTTTCATAATAAAAGCAGCTCTAATTAATCATCATAGTATTTGGACTTTGGAGAGTGTTATTTCAATTCTGTCAGAGTTGTAGTTCAGGAGTAATTCAATGACAAAGTATCCCCCTCCCACCCCTTTTACTGATGTAACACTGCTCAGCCAGATCAGAAGGGAGGTGCCCAGGTAGAATGCAGAGAGGGACAATCTTCAATTAAGATAAGGGAATAACCTGAAAATCTTGTCAAGGGGGGCAGGGCTTTTATTGTTCTCATAGGAAGAAGATTGTCCCCTTCTGTTATCTGTCTGGTCTATGGACTGCATTCCACATCTGAGAAGAGATGGCTTACACTAGGTAAAAGGGGCGGGAGGGGAAACTTTGCTTGTGAATATCTCCCAAACTATAAAGGTTTGAGAGATAAGACTTATATTGTTCTTCATGTTTTTAATGTCTACAAAATAAAATAGAGATAAAACGAAGTATTACTATCCCTTTACATTAAAATCATGAGTTTGTTTACAAAAAAACCTAGTTTTTATAAAGGCTTAGCTAGTACATTACTGCTCAAGAATACACCTGTCATTTCCCTTTATCACCATGCTACTATAGGCCTGTTTTTTTAGAGGGTATGCAAGCTCTGTATATCACATAAGTATAACTATTCTGCATTGTTATCTAAAACACATAAAACTATTAATCTTGGTAGTGTCATTTGAAAATCATATTCATAAACATAAAGAGTGATGAAGTTAAATTATCTCAACATTGTTAAAAATAAAGATAACAAACGAAAGGTTTAATTTAACGTGGTCAATGTGAATGGGGGTGGTTAATAATATGTGAAGATGATGATGATGAGTAGGAAGGAATGCTAGACAAATTATATGCAGTATCATGTATGATTTCATTATAACCTTGTATTATTATTTGTCAATCATTCATCAATGTTCCTTGCACTGGTCTCAGCTGTCATAAATGGTGGCAGCCGTGGAATCTGTGCAAATCCCTCCTTGTCCTCCTCAGTGCCACTGTTTCTGCATGTAGCGTCATCTGTATTTTTTCCACTTCTACAGGGTACTCTGTTGGTATTATATGCTGATTCCCTTTTTTTAAGGGATAGTAATACTTCATTTTATCTTTATTTTATTTTGTAGGCATTAAAAAAACATGAAGAATGATATAAGTCTTCTCTCTCAAACCTTTATGGTTTGAGAGATATTCACAAGCAAAGTTTCCCCTCACTGACCAAAACGGTCAAGTCTGCCATCTAACTGTCAGATTTGGAATCCAGTCCGCGGACCGGTTGTGGCTCTACAGCAGAGCCGAGATCTCAAGATATAAGAAAAACCAGGCCCGGACTGGCCATCGGGCATACCGGGCATTTTCCCGGTGGGCCGGTCCGGCAACCCAGGCTCTTTAGCAATACAGAGCGCTGGGAAATGACATCATCTTCCAGCGCTCTGCATTACTGCGACGCGCGTGGGAGGTTCAGCTCCGTGCCGAAGGAGGCACAGAGCATGGTTAAGTCCCTGGTAATCTAGCGGCATACCATGAGGTAGGGGATCAAAGTGCATTGTGGAGACGAACGGGCTTTATCGGGCATGGGTCAAGGGGCATTGTGGGGACTAACGGGCAATGTGTAGATGAAGGGGCTTTATGGGGCACTGATGAAGGCGGCATTGTGGAGATGAAGAGGAATTGTTGAAGGCGGCATTGTGGAGATGAAGGGGGCATTGTGGTGGTGAAGGGGGCATTGTGGAAGGGGCATTGTGGATGTGGAAGGGGCATTGTGGACATGGAAGGGGCATTGTAGAGATGAAGGGGGCATTGTGGAGATGAAGGGGGCATTGTGGAAAGTGCATTGTGGACATGGAAGGGGCATTGTAGAGATGAAGGGGGCATTGTGGAAGGTACATTGTGGACATGGAAGGGGCATTGTAGAGATGAAGGGGGCATTGTGGAAGGTACATTGTGGACATGGAAGGGGCATTGTAGAGATGAAGGGGGCATTGTGGAAGGGGCAATGTGGAGATGAAGGGGGCATTGTGGACATGAAGGAGGCATTGTGGAAGGGGCATTGTGGACATGAAGGAGGCATTGTGGAAGGGGCAATGTGGAGATGAAGGGGGCATTGTGGAAGGGGCATTGTGGACATGAAGGAGGCATTGTGGAAGGGGCAATGTGGAGATGAAGGGGGCATTATGGACATGAAGGAGGCATTGTGGAAGGGAGCATTGTGGTGATGAAGGGGGCATTGTGGAGATGAAGAGGGCATTGTGGAGGTGAACAGTGTGGGCAATGTGGAGGTGGGGAGGAGGATGGGGTGGGCAGTGTGGAGCTGGGCAGAGTGTGGGGGTGAATATGTGGGCGGGTCAGGGGATTGTGTCCAGGTCGGAGGGGGGTGGGGGCATCAAAACGCACCTTCGCCCTGTGAATACATAAATCCTTGTACCGGCCCGGGGGCCGGTCTGGGCATTTAAAAATAATAATAATAATAATAATGAGCGAATGCGCCTCCCCCCCCCCATGGGCTGCTCAGAAAATAAAAATGGGCTGCTCAGCTTTAAATGCCCGGGCCTATTTTTTGTCCCAGTCCTGGCCTGAGAAGAACTACTTCATTCGAATAGTCTACAAAGTGTGCCTGGTTTGCAAGCACACTTTTTAGACCCTTCCAGTGAAATAGTTACTTTTATATCTTGCATTCTCAGCTCTGCCAAAGAGCCACCGGTTGATCTACGGACCAGATCCCTAATCTGACAGCTAGATGGCAGACTTGCCCATTTGGTCAATGAGCAGTGAGGGGAAACTTTGCTTGTGAATATCTCTCAAACCATAAAGGTTTGAGAGATAAGACTTATATCGTTCTTCATGTTTTTTTAATGCCTACAAGATAAAATAAAGATAAAACGATGCATTACTATCCCTTTAAAGGGTAAATCTATTGACACTGCTGCTGGATATGCATGTCCTTCGTTATTAATGATATAACCATCTGCATTAAAAACTCGCTCTGGCTGCATACTTGCTGGTGGACAACTAAGAGTTTCCATTACATTAAACACCAATGCTAGCCACACATACAGCAATGTTTTCTTTACTAGTACTCAAGTGGAGCATAATTTCAGCTTAGAATATAGTTATACTGCAGGTATGATGCAACCAACTCACATGAAGTGAGACCACTCCTTGGAGCTAGACTGTGTTCATGTGCATCACTTACCAATCCATATTCTGGGCTCAAGTCAAGTCTCATAGAGAGGTGCCAGTGCCACCACCACCCCCACTACAAAAGTTAGGCTGCCAAACCTGAGATAGATGAATTACTTTCTAATGCTACTGCAAATCATTGCAATGTTGTTATTGATGATGCTGATCATATAATCCTTTAGCTTTCTTCCAGGTCATGGACATTTATTAACAAATGGCGTTATTCACTAGTAGATTCATAGATATAGAGTTTGCAACATTGCTATTATTATAGGATTTGGCTATCTTGTATGCGAGGGCTCTGTTCCACCATATTGCCTAGAAAGCGTTATGACAATATTGAAGGTCGTTACACAGCAATTGTCAGCATGCTCCTCTGCCCGTGTAGCTAGATTAGTGCCCTCATTTGATATATACATATATATTTATATAGTAGAAGTTTTTTATTTTACCAGTTTAGAAATTATATGAGCGTGATAGGTAGAAGCAACTTTCAGTTATCGTGTATATATTCTTTATATATAAAGGAAGCAGTAATGGCAGGCTATGGGCAATCAGACAAAACCACAGAATTTCCTCCATCACGTACACGCCTTACCGAGGACAATCTCCTAAAGAGACTGGAAAAGGTTATGGTGAATAAAGCACCTAGACCTGATGGTATACACCCAAGGGTGCTTAATGAACTTAGTCCAGTAATAGCAAGACCATTATATTATATTATTATACTTAATATTTATTGACTCACTTTCATCAGGCATAGTGGCCCTGTGATTGGAGGAAAGCTGATGTAGTTCCATTGTTTAAAAAGGGAGCAAGATCCAAAACAGTTAATTATAGACCTGTAAGCTTGACTTCCATATTGGGTAAAATATTAGAAAGGTTACTAACTGACAGTATATAGAATTATGTGAAGAATATTATTAGTAGGAGCTGGTGTTATGAAGAATAGCTGATGTCAAACTAATTTACCTGCATTTCACAAAAAAGTACGTAGTAATTTGGACAAGGGAATGTCATGATTTGGCTGATCTGGTCTAACACCCTGCTGTTGATTACTGCTGCCTTTCCTTCCCTTTGTCAGGCTGACTCAGCTGATGACTAACGAACTGCTTTGACCTGTTTCCATGGTTATTCACCTCACTGTTATCAGACAACCACTTCTGGGCTATTTAAAGCAGCTAGGCTCACTTCCTCTTTGCTCTTGTGTTGTTCGGCCGCAAGTGCATTCTTCTTAGTTCCTGATTATCCGTGCATGACCTGGCTTTTTCTGATGTACCTTCTGGCTTCTGACTCCTGGCTTGTTCCTGACATCGCTGACCTCTGTATTACTGACCCCGGCCTGTCTGAATACCTGTCTTGGTTCCTGACCCCAGCTTGTCTTTTGGTTTACACTCCTGGATCATGATTTTGCTTTGTTTGCTTTGGTTACTTTAATAAAGGTGTTTGCACTTTACATTTTTGTGTATGTCTGGTTCCTGGTCGCTAACATTACACAAGGACCATGAACACAGAAGGCGCAGGCAATCCACAGAACATTTTTACCAGGCTGGACAAGGTAGACCAGTTTGCATTAGCCCTCCAGATTTTGTTTCTCCGTACTGTGCATCTGGCTCCACCACCTCAGCAACCCCCGACGTAGGCTGCCCCTATAGCTGCTGCCGCTTTCGCTCTGGCTGCTACTGGTGATTCCAATGTTGCTAGAGGCATGACAGGGTCCACCCCGCTTCCCCAGCTTTATGGGGACGATCCTAATCAGTGCAGAGGTTTCCTGAACCAGGTCGGTATCTATCTGAAGATGGTACCTCAATCCTTCCCGTCCGATAGGAGTAAGGTGGGCTTTGTGATTTCCTTACTCTCTGACAGGGCCTTGGCATGGGCTAATACCCTTTGGGAGATGCAGAAACCTGTAGTATACAATTACCCTGAGTTTGTGGCATCCGGCAGGGTGAAAGTTTTGGATTACGCCATCGAGTTCGTACCCTGGCAGCTGAGGTTGGTTGGAATAATGAGGCTCTCATGGCTGCTTTCTCTAATGGGCTCTCGGATACGGTTAAAGATGAGATTGCAGCCCAGGACCTCTCCAGAGATTTAGAGGGCCTGGTCTCATATTGCATCCTGATTGACTCCAGAATCTGTGAGAGACCTTCCTTCAGGGAGACCTCCGATCCGTTTAGCCCCGAGCTTTTCGTCGCCACCCATGCCTCCCTCTCCTCCCACACCTCCTGGTTTCGAGATCCCCAGTGTGGAATCCATGCAGCTAGGGGTCACCTGTCTTTCTGTTGCAGAGAGGGCCTTTAGGAGGAGGGAGGGCCTGTGCCTTTACTGAAGTAAGGCAGGGCACCTACTGCGAACTTGCCCCATATGTCCATGAAACGCCCACACTTAAGGATTTATAGGGGACAGACCTTAGGTGGCATCTCAGCGTTCCTGGCTATCCAGAAGGATAAACCACTAGTCTCTGTTGGGCTCTCTTGCAGTGAGTTTTCCATAATCACTTAGGCACTCATTGATTCTGGGGCAGAGGGCCGCTTTACTGACAGTGCCTTCGCCCAGAAGCACTCCATCCCATTGCAGCTCCGTACCACTCCACTGGCCATTGAGGCAATTGATGGCAGACCCCTACAGTCTCCGCAGGTCACCCACAAAACCACTCCTTTGTCTGTAGCTGTAGGGGCTTTCCATCACAAAATCATACAATTCCAGGTTATCCACTCTCCTCAGTATCCTATGAACCTGGGTTATCCGTGGTTGCACAAGCAGTGTTTGATTGGATAAGGGCCGGGCTGGGAAGCTCCATCCTCACCACCCATATAATTGCACCATTGAGCTACAGCCAGGTGCCATACCTCCTTGAGGCTGAGTCTACCCTCTATCTTTTGCGGAGAATAAGGTGATGGAGGAGTATGTTGCGGATGCACTGTCCCGGGGGTTCATCCACAAGTTCTCCTCTCCTGCCGGGGGCAGATTCTTCTTCGTGAAGAAGAAGAGTGGAGAACGGAGACCCTGTATTAATTACAGGGGACTCAACCGTATCTCGATCTAAAAAGCCTACCCAGTTCCTCTTCTTATCGAGCTATTCGATCACCTGAGAGGGTCCAATGTGTTTACTAAGCTCAGCCTGCGAGGGGTGTATAATTTGGTAAGGATAAAGGAGGGCCACGAATGGAAAACCGCATTTAACACCAGGAACAGCTATTATGAGTACCTTGTAATGCCCTTTCCGTCTCTGCAATGCTGCCGCGGTTTTCCAGGAATTCTTAAATTATGTCCTATTGGACATGCTCCAACAATGTGTGGTGGTATACCTAGATGACATTTTGATCCATTCCACCTCCATGGAAAGCCACCACACAGATGAGTCACGGTTAAGACTCTCAGACGCAAAGTTAGGTAAAAACACAACTTTATTGAAAAGTTTAAGATAATCCCATAGGACTTCATACACATACATACAATACATAGAAATGACAGATAGGTAGTGATGATAGTAAGTAAGGCTCTACCGGCCCTGCCAATATACCGGGCAAGGCAGCCTAGGAAAGCAATGGAAAGGTGGCTCTACCGACCCTGCCAATATACCGGGCAAGGTAGCCTATCGGATAACGAGGAGAACCAGGCTCTACCGACCCTGCCAATATACCAGGCAAGGCAGCCTAATAGACATCAGGAATATACAGGCTCTACCGGCCCTGCCAATATACCGGGCAAGGCAGCCTAACGGATCACCATCTGATACAGGCTCTACCGGCCCTGCCAATATACCGGGCAAGGCAGCCTAACGGAAGACCAAAGATATAGGCTCTACCAGCCTTGCCAATACCGGGTAAGGCAACCTCAAGATGGAAACAATAGAAGGTTCTACCGGCCTTACCAATATACCGGTCAAGGCAGCCTAGAGGAGAAGGTGTCACCCACTATAGCCTCAATAACTGTCAGATAACAATGACAGTATGAAGATGGTATATAGAGGTATTATAGCTAGTGGTAATACCAGGGAGTCTGCACACATCAGTACCCATGTACTGAGAGAGAACTAGCTGTCTAGGACTGGACATCGCACTGGGAACCAAATGAAAGTAAGCCGTAAGGCAGTGGAGTAAACCAGCGCCCTCGCGCTGGAAACCAACAGGCTAGATGTAGTGTAAGCTTTAAGGCCAGGGAGCAAACCAACGCCCGCGCGCTGGGAACCAACACTCTATTCAAGTGAGCCGTAAGGCAGTGGAGCGAACCAGCGCCCGCGCGCTGGGGACCAACAGGTATAATGCTAGTAAACTGTCAGGCAGTGGAGTTAGCCAGCGCCCGCACGCTGGGAACCATCAGACTGAATGAATAGTAAGCCAGAAGGCAGTGGAGCGAACCAGCGCCCGCGCACTGGGAACCAACAGACTGAATGAATAGAAAGCCAGCAGGCAATGAAGCGAACCAGCGCCCGCGTGCTGGTAACCAACAGAATACATATATCGAGGCCGTAAGGCTGGGAGTCAACAATAAATGTGTAGTAGGCCAAAAGGTAGTGGAGCGAACCAGCGCCCGCGCGCTGGTAACCAACAGACTAGTAGTCAGAAAGACGTAAGGCAATGGAGCGAACCAGCGTCCGCACGCTGGGAACCAACAACTAAATGGTAGTAGGTTATGAGATAGTGGAGCGAACCAGGGTCCGCACACTGTGAACCAACAGATAGATGTCTATAGAGCCGTGAGGCAGTGGAGCGAACCAGCGCCCGCGCGCTGGTAACCAACAGACTAGTGTCTAGAGTCCGTAAGGCAGTGGAGTGAACCAGCGTCCGCATGCTGGGAACCAACAGAGTAATAATGTCGCCTGAGCGACCGAGGGACGAGGTCACCACAGATGAAGGAACTGGATACAGGAGATGAACAGGAACCAGCAGCAACGATGGTCAACCGGATCAGGAACGGCAACGAAGACTGGCAGCAGGAAACAGCAACCTCGGACTACTCCAACCGGAACAAGCACTGGAACAGGTACAGCTGAGCAGGAGTCTCAGAAACTAGACATACTCAGCAAACCAGGAACACAGCTAAAGGCCCATAAAGCTTTTGTAGCATGATGAAAGTGGAGGCAGCCAGAGACACCACGAAAGGGCAACCAAAGGGTTCCCAAACTCAGTTTAAATAGGCAAGATGAGGCGGGCTAAAGGCAGACAGCCAATGGGAGCCCCCTATAGGTGATAGACACAGAAAGGCAGCAATCACGAGCACAGTGATAGTACCCCCCTCTGAAAGACCCCCTCTCCTAGAATAGGGTCTGGGTTTCTGAGGGTATTTAGAATGAAAAATTTGCAGTAATTTAGGTGCATGAAGGTCCTTACTATCCACCCAAGATCGTTCTTCAGGACCATAACCTTTCCAATGCACCAAATACTGTACCCTTCCTCTAAGCCTGCGGGAATCAATGATACTCTGAACCTCATACTCCTCCTGACCTTCAACCTCGATAGGCCCTGGCACCACAGGGTTAGTAGTATAACGGTTGCATAAGAGAGGTTTGAGAAGCGACACATGGAACACGTTATGAATGCGCATGGACGCAGGGATGTCCAAAGCATAGGAAACAGGGTTAATATTGCGAATAACTCTGTAAGGACCAGTGAACCGAGGAGCCAATTTATTACATGGGACTTGAAGCTTAAGATTCCTGGAGGAAAGCCACACTGTCCCCAACCTGAAAGGAGACCACTGGCAGTCTTCTGCGATTAGCATAGCGCTGGTGGCGCTGAAATGACTGACCAAGTGCCCTCTGAACTTGTGCCCATGTGGAACGGAGTTGCTCGATATGCTCATCCAGAGCTGGAATCCGTTGTGTCTGAAAGGAATCCGGGAGCAAACAGGGCTGGAACCCATAATTAATCAGAAACGGAGAGCTCCCGGATGAGGAATTGACCGCACAGTTCCTGGCGAACTCTGCCCAAGGCAACAAGTCGACCCAATTGTCATGACGGTCAGTAACGAAACAGCGTAGGAACTGTTCCAGACCTTGATTGGCACGCTCAGCGGCCCCATTGGTCTGGGGATGGTAAGCAGAGGAAAAGGATAGTTGTATGCTCATCTGTTCGCAAAATGCCCTCCAGAACCTGGACACAAACTGGCTACCCCTGTCGGACACCAATACTCTGGGTACTCCATGCAACCGAAACACTTCTTTAGCAAATACCATAGCCAATTCTTTAGCAGAGGGAAGGCCACGGAGGGGCACGAAATGAGCCATTTTAGAAAACCTGTCCACCACCATCAGTATGAAGGAATACCCACTAGACATGGGCAATTCTCCCATAAAATCAATGGAGACGTGAGACCAGGGGCGTTCAGCATTACGTACCGGCTGAAGCAAGCCCACCGGAAGGTGTCTAGGGGTTTTAGCACGGGCACAGGTGGCACAGGCATTGGTAAAATCGGCACAATCTGTTCTCATAGAAGGCCACCAAAATATCTGAGAAAGGGACCATAACAATTGGTCTCTACCAATATGTCCCGTGGCCTTAGAGGAATGGTAAGTTTCAAGTAATCGAGTACGGAATGGCTCAGCGACATAACACTTGCCCACCGGGCACGCTGGTAACCAAAAGATAGATAGTCTATAGAGCCATAAGGCAGTGGAGTGAACCAGCGCCCGCCCACTGGTAACCAACAGACTAGTAGTCAGAAAGACATAAGGCAGTGGAGCGAACCAGCGTCCACACGCTGGGAACCAACAACTAAATGGTAGTAGGTTGTGAGATAGTGGAGCGAACCAGCGTCCGCATGCTGTGAACCAACAGATAGATGTCTATAGAGCTGTGAGGCAGTGGATCGAACCAGTGCCCGCGTGCTGGTAACCAACAGACTAGTGTCTAGAAGCCGTACGGCAGTGGAGTGAACCAGCGTCCGCACGCTGGGAACCAACAGAGTAATAATGTCGCCTGAGCAACCGAGGGACGAGGTCACCACAGATGAAGGACCTGGATATAGGAAATGAACAGGAACCAGCAGCAACGATGGTCAACCGGATCAGAAACGGCAACGAAGACTGGCAGCAGGAAACAGCAACCTCGGACGACTCCAACCGGAACAGGCACTGGAACAGGTACGGCTGATCAGGAGTCTCAGGAACTAGAAGTACTCAGGAAACCAGGAACAAAGCTAAAGGCCCATAAAGCTTCTGTAGCATAATGAAAGTGGAGGCAGCCAGAGACACCATGAAAGGGCAACCAAAGGGTGCCCAAACTCAGTTTAAATAGGCAAGATGAGGCGGGCTAAAGGCAGACAGCCAATGGGAGCCCCCTACAGGTGATAGACACAGAAAGGCAGCAATCACGGGCACCGTTATAAGATGTAGCCAAGTTTTGCAAACTAGAGACGTGTGAGTTCCACCAAAAACAGGTCACCTTCTTGAGGTACGTAATTTCAGAGGTCGATCTAGCTATGGACCCTGGAAAACTCTTGGCTGTTCTCGAGTGGTCACAACCCGTAGGTCTTCACTCTCCAACGCTTCCTCGGGTTCGCTAACTTCCCCTTACCGACATGACCAAAAAAGACGGCAACTCCTCTCACTGGTTCCTGGAAGACATCATGTGGGCGCGTGTCTTCGGGGTAATCCTCTGGTGACACGCACCCTGCTCTTAAAGGGACCTTGTTCCTATTGTGTGCTCCTCCTCTTCCTCTCCCTGTGGCTTAAAGGCTGCCTGGACACCTGGCTCATTCGCCCTTGTGTTGGTGTCCAGTGCTGTAGTATTCTAGTTCCTGAAGCTTTCTCTGTGCTTGGCCCATGGCTTGTCTGACCATCCATTCTGGTGCTGACCTGTGGCTCTGTCTGACTATCAGCTCTGTGTATGACCCCTGGTTTAGTCTGACTATCCAATCTGGTGCAGACTTGTGACTCTGGCTGACTACTCGCTCAGTGGTTGACACCTGGCTTGTCTGACCATCTTTGCGGACCTGTGGCTCTGGCCTGTCTACTCTATTTGCTTGTGGGCATTGTCGCTACCTAGTCTGGTTCTAGTGAGTGGCTGGGTCATATCCCCAGCTCCAGACTCCTATTTTGAGATCCTCCGGAGCAGTCTCTTATTCATCGTAGGAACCCCTTGCTCTGGGTTAGGTGGGTTTTCAAAAATTTTACTTGTTGAGAGACAGTGATTTCAACAACACATTGGAACTCCATGTATTGGTGACCATTCAGGCACCCAAAGGGTTAAAGCTGTCCTCCAGCAGAAAAATGTGGCTATGAATACTAATAGAAAAATGTATCTATGAATACCAAAGGATTACCTCCACTTCCAGGAGCTGATTAAACACCACTGCAGAATAACATTTTGGGGTCTCCTCCCACTTTCCATTATTGCATTTGTAGTCAATGTCTCCCAGTTGTGTTGGGTACCGATTCTTACATGGTATTGAAACTATGGCATCATAAGGTGATTCTGGAAGTTGATTAACGGCATCCATAATGCAGATTTTTTTAGTTTCTGTTGCTATAAATCAAGAAATATAACTGATTAGTGGATGGAAAAAAAAAGTCATATTGATGATATAAACAGGTATATACATTTCTTTGTGGCAATCTATCTATCTGTCTGTCTATCTATCTGTCTATCTATCTATCTATGTCAAATTAATGAGTATTGCAGTATGAATGTATGCTTTAGACTTGATAAAGAGAGCTTATCTGTCCAAAGCTTGTCAATATTATTGAATGTTAGTCCAATACAAAAGAGGTATTATTACATACTGCCAAAAATAATAATTAATTTGACCTCTATACCACTGGATGAACATGCTAACCTATATTAAAGGGATAGTAATACTTCGTTTTAACTTTATTTTATTTTGTAGGCATTAAAAAAACATGAAGAATGATATAAGTCTTATCTCTCAAACCTTTATGGTTTATGAGATATTCACAAGCAAAGTTCCCCTCCCCGCCCCTTTTACCTAGTGTAAGCCATCTCTTCTCAAATGTGAGTCTGGTTGTATGACAGGACAGATAACAGAAGGGGACAATCTTCTTCCTATGAAAACAATGAAAGCCCTTCCCCCTTTGACAAGTTTTTCAGCTTTTTCCCTTATCTTAATTGAAGATTGTCCCTCTCTGCAGTCTACTGGGCATCTCCCTTCTGATCTGGTTGAACAGGGAAGGGATACTTTGTTTGTGAATATCTCTTAAACCATAAAGGTTTGAGAGATAAGACTTATATCATTCTTCATGTTTTTTTAATGCCTACAAAATAAAATAAAGTTAAAACGAAGTATTACTATCCCTTTAAATATATATATATTATACTTTATATATATATATATATATAGAGAGAGAGAGATAGAGAGAGATAGAGAGAGTGAGATAGAGAGAGATAGAGCTTTAAAGATAGAGAAAGAGAGATAGGGAGAGAGAGACAAATAGAGAGAGATAGAGATATAAAGATAGAGAGATAGAGATAGATATATAGAGATAGATATAGAGATAGATAGATAAATATAGAGACAGATAGATATATACACAGAAGAAAAGGAAGCACTCGCTATTAACAATATCACTGGCCTGGGTGCCATAATTCAAGGCTAATGTGAAAATCTTTCCAATAGTAGGAAAAGCCACTCTCAGGTCTTCCAAATAAGGTAAAACATGTTTAAATAAGTTTTATTAGATCAGCATTTCAATTACATAATCTTCCTCAGGATGATCCAGAAATGCTTAAGTGCTCCCCTAAATATCCTCCTAAACCAAACTAGGCACCAAAACTGGCGTCACAGTGCCTTGTGTGACATCATACTGAGCTATATTTAATTAACATTTCACTAAGCCAAGCAAAAAGTAGAAACACAAAAATAAAACATTGTGCTTCTATAGATTGTGCTTCAATTCATTAAAAGATTGGTTGTCCTCATCAAAAGGAAGCAGTCAATGTAAACAAATAGTTACAGTAACAAGAGAGACCCAAAGATATGTTATTAGGCAAGGACCTCTGGGGAAGTTAGTAAGAAGAACAAAATTGTGGCTTTAAGCAATAAATGGTCAACCAAATAAATGAAAGAATCCTAAGGGGAATGCAGTGGTGGGTTGGAGTCCCATCCATAAGTGCAGAATTGTCAGCATCTGCTCCGCCATGTACAGGAGACCAAACCGGCACATTGCAGAGCACCCGGCATATGCTATCGAGTATAAGGGAAAGCAAATAAATGTATATCAACTTGACAAAATGGAAACATTTTAAAAAAATGGGAAATGACACTGTGCACATGTAGAAGGGAACCACCAAGTATCAGACAAAGAAAGAATGCTCTGAGATGCAAGGCAGAGTAGGTCCTCAGTGTCAGGTGACTCAGACAGACTAAGATGATGGTGTTTTAGATACAGATGAGTCCTCACATAATATAAAAGGCCCCATGAAATGTAAAGGTGTCCGTAACCAGGTCACCACAGAGTTGCGGAGACCACACTACAGGCTAAATATGGGCAACAAAATGAATTAGACTAAAGTAGGTATTTGTAGTTGTTCTAAGTGTGGACTTAATGGCAGTGAAGAGGGAACAAATGGGGTACATAAAAACACAAGGGATCAAAACATATTAGAGTTTCCCAAGTATGGTGTCGGCAAGCTCACCAATGGGCAGAAGATATTGCCGGTCCAGCAAGAAGCTGCAGACACCATACCTCAATGCAGAAAGCTGAAATACATACTAGAAGATGATATCAATATCCAGTGAGAATGACTAGCCACTCAAGTAAAGAACCCGAACAAGAATATTGGGGGTGCAACCTGAGGGCAAAAGAGCAGGGCCCAAGGGATACTGATCACATTTGAAGCAAGTACACAAAACTTTACTAAATATCTTTTAAATAACTACTGGAAATAAAATGTTCATCTAATCAAACCTAGAAAACTTACAATTATAATTGTTTGTAAGAAGGCAAGGGTCTAGATCCAATATACAATAAATTCACCTTCAATAAGTCATTAATGATGATGTATGGCAAAAACATTAAGTCCAGGTCACACCAATGAGAAGTCCAGAGGATCCGTGTTAAACAAGGGGGAATTGTGGTCACAGAAGATTAAATGAAGCAAAAGATATACATCAGGAACTCAGTGTGTAGAAATACATAGACCACTGTATGGAAAGCAATTTTGAGTTAATTGGCATACAGAGAAGATGATGGAGTCAGTCAGCCAAAAGCCAACTTCACAGGCCTAATAGTACAACATCAGTGTGTGGCATTGGGTAACCATAGTGAAGCCAAACCAGTCTGGTGGTAAAATGATGCTGGACCCACAGTCCTATTAGGCATTAGGAGCCATTATGCATTGCCATAGGTGGTATGGTGTAAAGAGGTAGAGAAAACTCAAATACAAACATGATCCTCATAAGTATTGTCAGCTTCATTCGGCACTCTGTAGATAAAGAGTTCTAGAATTTATCAGCTGTAACTCAGAGAAGTACAAACATGATCCTTATAAGTATTGTCAGCTTCGTTCGGCACTCTGTAAAATGTATCAACTGTCTTGATTCACCAGTGTTGAAAGTCATCCTGGATGCTCGACCATCAGTCCTATTGTGCATCAGGATCCACTACACATTGCCATGGGTGGTATAGGGTGTGCTTGGTGTACTTAGATCCATTTCCTATGTAAAAAATAACTTATCCTCAATAATATCAGTTAGTCACATTCAGTGATTGGTCTGTTCTAATGAGGCTAAACTTATCAGTTCATTCAGTCCCTGGTTTATAATCATGTCAGGGGTGAATATCCAGTAGGTCTCCCGCTGAAGTAGTCTTGTACCCTTTTGCCACTCCTTCTTAGTGGTGGTCCATGGTCTACAAGTGCTTAGCCACCAGTTTATTGGTTTTATTAGTGTTCAATGCAGCTCTAATGGAAGAGTCATGGTTGGTCATCCTTGCCAACACAGTACAGTCCACATGGACAAATGAGCATGTAAATTACAAAATGAGAAGTGCAAGTGAGTTTGAACGGGATCTTGATACGTTTACTGGTGTAGGGGTGTCAAAAAGTGTTGACACTTAACAAACTATTACAATTTACACATCTGTAACATCCAAGTTTGTTCTGTTTTCTGGTGAGCCAGCATTGTCTCTGGTTTTTCCTCCCGTCGTTCGGGATGCATGAGGATATCTCTCAAGGTCTTCCCCCTCCTAAAAGCGACCATAGGTGGTGGATTTGTAAAATGGGAGCAAAATATCTGTGAGCAAGAATGACATCTAACTGAATTTGCTAATTTATCAGACCTTGGTAAATATTCAGTAGTAAAAACCATTCTAGTAGAGCAGTTATCCTTAATGGTCCATTCAAGTAGATCCTCTTGTATGTGAGTCCTGCTTCACTGTAATTGAATATAACTAGGGGTTAGGGTAGCCCCTCTGTAAAAATTTGTCTTTCATTTGTTTAAGCTGAAGTTCAGAGTTGACAGCATCACCATTATTTCAAATGACAATCAAAAGCTGAGAATAGGGAATGCTACCTGCATGTAGTATGGAATTCCTGTCTGTCGGCTTGTGGTATAGAGGGGTGCCCAATTTAGAGTTATGTTTACAGACCTTGTGTCACGGTTTGTTTTGACTCTCAGACACAGAGTAAGATAAAAATCAAACTTTATTGAAAAGTTTAATGGGAACCCCCACGGGTCTAGTACATACACATATGTCAATTACACAATCTGGGTGCAAACAGTAGTAGCAAGATACAGCAGTATAGGCTGTACCAGCCTTGCCAATATACTGGGCAAGGCAGCCAGTAAGATGGTACAACTGAATGTAAATAGGCTCTACCAGCCTTGCCAATATACTGGGCAAGGCAGCCAGTAAGATGGTACAACTGAATGTAAATAGGCTCTACCGGCCCTGCCAATATACCGGGCAAGGCAGCCTGTAGGAATATGAGGACAGCTCCACTAAGGCTGAGATGGTAAGGCAACAGCCCAGAGAGGAGAGTGGAGCAAACCAATTACAAGTAATGACAGTGAAATAACCCAACCGGTTTGCAATGGAATATACAACCGGTGTGTGGAGTAAACCAGTACCACGTACTGGAGCAACGGAATATACAACCGGTGTGTGGAGTAAACCAGTACCATGTACTGGAGCAACGGAATGCCCAACCGGTACTATGCAACGGGTAAGTAGAGTAAACCAGTACCGCGTACTGGAACAAATGGAACGCCCAACCGGTTCTATGCAATGGGATCAGCAACCAGTGTATGGAGCAAACCAGTACCGCGTACTGGAGCAAATGGAACGCCCAACTGATTCTATGCAATGGGATCAGCAACCGGTGTATGGAGTAAACCAGTACCGCGTACTGGAGCAAATGGAACGCCCAACCGGTTCTATGCAATGGGATCAGCAACCGGTATATGGAGTAAACCAGTACCGCATACTGGAGCAAATGGAACGCCCAACCGGTTCTATGCAATGGGATCAGCAACCAGTGTATGGAGCAAACCAGTACCGCGTACTGGAGCAAATGGAACGCCCAACTGATTCTATGCAATGGGATCAGCAACCGGTGTATGGAGTAAACCAGTACCGCGTACTGGAACAAATGGAACGCCCAACCGGTTCTATGCAATGGGATCAGCAACCGGTATATGGAGTAAACCAGTACCGCGTACTGGAGCAAATGGAACGCCCAACCGGTTCTATGCAATGGGATCAGCAACCGGTAGAAGGAGTAAACCAGTACCGCATACTGGAGCAAATGGAACGCCCAACCGGTTCTATGCAATGGGATCAGCAACCGGTATATGGAGTAAACCAGTACCGCATACTGGAGCAAATGGAACGCCCAACCGGTTCTAGTGCAATGGGATCAGCAACCGGTATATGGAGTAAACCCCATGATGAAAATGTCGCCCAGACGACAGGCAGCCAGACGCAGTGAATCAGGATACGGCACAGGAACAGGTTGCCCTCCTGGACAACCATGGGAACGGCAGGACGGCCAACTGGGTCAGGAACAGAAGCCAGAACAACGCCAGGACCGGAGCAGATGCAGGATCAGGAACAATAGACAACCGGATCTGGAACGAGGACAGGAACCATGCAGCAGCAGCTCTGACAGTGGAGAAATGTTGACACTGGTAGCAGATCCACAGGCCCAAGGAAACATCAGACAGGTGATTGCAGGTGCAGAGACACCACGAAAGGGCAACCAAAGGGTGCCTCAGGCTGGTTTAAATAGGCAGTGCTAGGCGGGCGTTAAACAGGCGGCCAGTGGGGAATACACACACCTGACTGACAGCAAGGGCGAGCAATCACGGGCACCGTGATACCTTGGTGTCCAGAAAGTCAACTGACTGTTCGTTCCATGAATGTTTCAATCTAGTAGGGGAGTGTAAATGATTAAGGTGTTCAATCCATTCGATGAGCTTGTCAACGCTGCCATGCCAAATAAGAAATAGGTCATCAATATACCTTTTATAAAAGCTGATGTTTGAATGTGTACTGTTAGTACTTTCATATTGTCACATGTATACGTTGGAATAGTCAGAGGCAACATTAGAGCCTATCTAAATGCCTGCAACTTGTAAATAAAAAGTGTTCTCAAATCTAAAGAAATTTTTAGTGAGAGTAAGGTGTAGATCAAAAAGAAATTCCCATGGAAAGTTCAGGGTGATATTTGATGATAAGATAGATCGTTGGATAGCCTCAACACCACCATCATGAGGGATCATGGTGTAAAGGCTGTCCACATCCATAGTGACCAATATATCACATGTACAATAATTGGAAAAGGATGAGAGATTTAATAAATTCAGTGGTATCCTGTGTTTATGATATCATCTGTTTGACTTTTGGTTGGAGGATAGAGTCAAGGAATATGGCAAAGGGATGTAGAAGTGATCCCTTCAGATAATTGGACAGCCAAGGGGATTGCTCAAATTCTTATGTATTTTGTGTAGGCAGTAAATAATGGGACAAACTGGATGTCTTACAGAAAGATTTAAAAAGGGAATCGGTAATCCGTTCATTAGCAACTGCACAAGAGAGAATATTGTTAATCAAATTTTTAAAGAAAATAGTGGGATCATTAGGTAAAGAACGGTGTGTATTGGTGTCAGATAGTTGTGTCACGGACTCTCAGTAAAGAAACACACAAAACAGTACAAGGGAATTTAAACCAGTTAATTGAGCAATAGATAATCAGAATACTAGTAGTAATAATGAACACTTCCTCAGTCAGAGGGGAGATAGACGTGAGGACAGTGTCTAGTCCACTACCCAGGAGCTGACACTGAACCACCTTAGTTTTATGGTACTGAGTCTTAGAACCAGACTTGGCTCTATCACAACAGGAAAGAATGATGGGACTAGTACAGGAGCATACCCAGCAGAGGCACAGAGCGAACAGACCACCAATACCAACAGCGTAACTGGTAGCACCATTCGAGGCAGCAGACTAGGTGCTTAGATAGATGCAGCCAGATAGGAGCGCACTACTGAGGCAAGGAGCGAGAGAAGCTGCACTCTATCTTACCGAAGGCAACTAGGAGGCACAGAGCGTAGGTAGCACGGCAAGTGCTAAGCCAGGCAACAAGTAAGCGTAAGAGGCGAGTGCCCAGGAGCGAGACTAAGTTGAACTGGCTGCCCAGAGGCAAGGGTCAGAGAAACAAACTAGATGCACACAGGAACACCACGAAAGGGCAACAAGTCCTAGCCTCAAAGAGGTTTATAAACTGCAGAAGGAGGCAGGACCCAATTAGGCCTAACAGAATAGATCCATAAACAATCGTCCGTGCCAGCGCCTGAAACATGACTAAGCCATGAGGAAGTGGCCGGAGGCCATGCTGGCCGGCAGCCATACAGCTGTAAGAGCACAGGCTCGCTTTGGGCCTCAAAGGGAAACTGTGATAGTACCCCCACTTTAACGACCTCCTCCCCGCAGAAGTGGACTGGGCTTAAGGGGAAAACGAGAGTGGAATCTGCTAAGCAAAGCAGGAGTGTGCACATTGCCAACAGATACCCAGGAACGCTCCTCAGGACTATACCCCCTCCAATGTACCAGGTATTGGAGGTGACCTCTACTTCTGCGAGAGTCCAGAATTGACTGTACCTTATACTCTTCCAGGACATTGACTTGAACTGGCCCAGGCACGACAGGTACTGAGGTGTAACGGTTACAAACCAGAGGTTTAAGCAGGGACACATGGAAGTCATTGTGGATACGCATACCAGCTGGAAGCTCCAGGGTGTAAGAGACAGGGTTGATCCTACGTAGTACCCAGTATGGGTCTACGAACGGAGGAGACAGCTTCTAACAAGGCACCCGGAGGTTGAGATTACGAGAGGACAGCCATACCCTATCCCCCACTTGAAACACCGGAGTCGGCCTGCGCCAACGATCCGTATATCTTTTGTTGTGCTGAGTGGACCTTGGAAGGGATATTTGAACTTGAACCCAAGTGGAGCGGAGCTGCCTAAGATGCTCGTCCAGAGCCAGAATTTCTTGTACCTCAAATGAGTCAGGTAGCAGAGCAGGCTGGAAGCAATAATTAATCAAGAATGGGTAATTCTGCGAAGAAGAGTTAATGGCACCATTCCTGGCAAACTTTGCCCAGTCACTGTGATGGTCCGATATAAAACAAAGTAAGAACTGTTCCAGGCCCTGATTGGCTCTCTCAGCAGCACCATTAGATTGAGGGTGGTTAGCTGATGTAAATGACAGCTGAATGCCCATTTGCCCACAGAAGGCCCCCCAGAAATGAGACACGAATTGGCTCCCCTGATCTGAGACTAGCACCCTAGGCACTTCGTGGAGCCTGAATACCTCCCTGGAAAATATCTCGGCCATCTCTTTGGACGAAGGAAGTCCCTTCAGGGGTACAAAGTGGGCCATCTTGGAGAACCTGTCGACAATCATAAGAATGACCGTATGCCCCTTGGAAAGCGGCAGCTTAACCATGAAGTCAATAGATACATGAGACCAAGGACAATCACCATTTGGTACCGGCTGAAGCAGGCCCACGGGAAGATGCCTGGGAGTCTTGCTGCGGGCACATGTAGCACACTCTGCTACAAAAGCAGAGCAGTCAATTCTTAGGCTTGGCCACCAAAAGAGCCTAAATATGGACCAAATCAGTTGGTCGCGCCCAATATGCCCTGCGGCCTTAGAAGAGTGATAAGTAGACATTAAACAAGTTCTTAGGTGCTCAGGGACAAAGCATCTCCCACTAAGTTTGTCAGTAGGAGCATTGGCTTGTGAAGCCAAGATCTCCTCCCCCAAGGGAGAGGTAATACTAGTTTGAATGGTAGCCAGAATGTGATCTGTCGGAATGATAGGCATGGGAACACTATCAGTCTCAGGATCTGATCTGAATTGCCTCAAGAGGGCATCCGCCATGACATTCTTGGTACCTGGAAGGTATGATACCACATAATTAAACCTGGAGAGGAATAAAGCCCATCTGGCCTGTCTGGGCGACAACCTCTTAGCCTCGGAAAGATAGGTCAGGTTTTTGTGGTCAGTGAGGATTACGATTGGAGAACTCCTCCCCTCCAACAGGTAGCGCCACTCCTTGAGTGCGAGGATACACGGTTTGTTTTTACTCTCAAACACAGAGTAAGATAAAAATCAAACTTTATTGAAAAGTTTAATGGGAACCCTTACGGGTCCTGAACATACATATATATCACATGCACAAAATAGGTTCGAACAGTAGCTTTTACAAGATACAGTATGGTAGGCTCTACCGGCCTTGCCAATGTACAGGGCAAGGAAGCCTAAGGTATGGAACAACAATATGACTAAGGCTCTACCGGCCCTGCCAATATACCGGGCAAGGCAGCCTGGAGGATGACACAATTGCAGGAATAAGGCTCTACCGGCCTTGCCAATATACCGGGCAAGACAGCCTGGAAGATGACACAATTGCAGGAATAAGGCTCTACCGGCCTTGCCAATATACCGGGCAAGGCAGCCTGAACGAAAACACAATAGAAGGAAAAGGCTCTACCGGCCTTGCCAATATACCGGGCAAGGCAGCCTGGAGAATGGCACGACAAACTGCATGTGGCTCTACCGGCCTTGCCAATATACCGGGCAAGGCAGCCAAAATGACTGAAGGACAGCTCCACTAGTGCTGGATAGATGGAAGCACCAGCATAAGATGGTACAGTGGAGCAAACCAGTATTACGTACTGGACAACAGGAACGCCCTACCAGTGCAATAATGGAGGCAACAAACACCTGGTAAATATGACGTAAACCAGTACCCCGTACTGGACAACGGTAATGCCCAACCGGTTCAATAATGGAGGCAGCAGCAACCGGTGAAAGTGGAGTAAACCAGTACCATGTACTGGACAACAGTAACGTCCAACCGGTGCAATAATGAAGGCAACCAGCACCCAGTGAATGTGGAGTAAACCAGTACCTCGTACTGGACAACAGGAACGCCCTACCGGTGCAATAATGGAGGCCACAAGCACCTGGTAAATATGGAGCAAACCAGTACCGCGTACTGGACAACGGTAACGCCCAACCGGTTCAATAATGGACACAGCAGCAACCGGTGAATGTGGAGTAAACCAGTACCGCGTACTGGACAACGGTATCGCCCAACCGGTTCAATAATGGAGGCAACAGCAACCGGTGTATTGGAGTAAACCAGTACCGCGTACTGGACAACGGAAACGCCCTACCTGTGCAGTAACGGAGGCTGCTAGCACCCGGTGAATTGGAGCAAACCAGTGATCAGAATGTCGCCCAGACGACCAATGTTGATTGACGGATGACAGCCAGGGTCCAGGAGCAGGAACGATAGACAGGCCAGGACTAATACTGAAACAGCAGGACGGCCAACGCAGGTCATGAACGGAGCAGGAACAACGGCAACACTGGATCAGGAACGGAGGCAAGAATGTCAGCCCAACCGGACCTGTAACGGAGGCAGGAACACGCAGGAGTGACACTGGCGTCTGGATAAATCGCTGACACTGGTAACTGAGCTAAACAGGCCCAAAGATACAGGTACAAGGCAGGTGACTACTGACACAGAGACACAACGAAAGGGCAACCAAAGGGTGCCTCAGCCCAATCTATATAGGCAATACTGGGCGGGCAATAGACAGGCGGCCAATGGAGAGTACACACACCTGACTGACAGCAAAAGCCAGCAATCACGGGCACAGTGATAAATAGCCAGCAACTCTCGATCCCCTATATTGTATACATTCTGAGCCCTGGACAATTTCTTAGAAAAGTAGCCACATGGCAGTAAGACCTCCCCCGGAGCCGAGCGCTGAGACAGGAGGGCGCCTACTCCTGACTCAGACGCATCAAACTCCAGAGTAAAGGGCAGGGCGAGATTGGGATGAGACAGGATGGGAGCCTTAGTGAAGGCAATCTTCAGATCCTCAAACGCTCAGATGGCCTCTGGGGACCAGTAGGATGTGTCTGCCCCTTGTGTGCCATGTCGGTAAGTGGCTTGACCACTGACAAGAAGTTCTTGATGAACCTTCTATAGTAGTTTGTGAAACCCAGAAACCTTTGAATGGCCTTTAGACCCACGGGACAAGGTCACTCCAGCACAGTGGACAACTTAAGTGGATCCATAGCCAGTCCTACAGAGAAGATCACGTACCCCAGAAACGTGACTTGAGACTTGTGAAACTCGCACTTTTCCAGCTTGCAAAAAAGCCTATTGTCACGCAGGAGTTGCAAGACCTGTACCACATCTGCTCAGTGTGCCTCTGTGGTAGGTGAGTGGATGTGAATGTCATCCAGATATACTACTACACATTTCTGCAGTAGATCTCTTAATACGTCATTGATAACTTCTTGAAATATTGCCGGAGCATTGCATAGCCCAAAGGGCATTACCAGATATTCATAATGTCCGCTACAAGTGTTAAAGGCGGATTTCTACTCATGCCCTTCCTTTATTCTCACCAGATTATAGGCTGCCATTAAATCAAGTTTGGTGAATACTTTCGAGCCCTTAATTCGATCAAACAACTCGGTGATCAAAGGCATGGGGTATGCGTTTTTTACCATCAACTTGTTTAGGCCTCTGTAGTCTATATATGGTCTTAACTCCCTATTCTTCTTTTTGATGAAAAAGAAACCAGCTCCAGTAGGTGAGGAGGACTTGCGAATGATCCCTCTGGCCAGGGCATCAGAAACATACTCCTCCATAGCACGGTTCTCCTCCACAGACAGAGGGTAAATACGTCCCCTTGGAGGTATGGCTCCGGGAATCAAATCAATAGTACAGTCGTAGGGTCTGTGGCCCTGCAAAAAGGTGACTAAATAAAGGCCCAACCCAGGTGAAAACGGTCATAGGTTCACAAAGATGCTACTTCATGTTCTGACATCTTGTTACACATGAAGTGACTAGTATGAAAGCCCGTATACAAGGGCTAAAGTGCACCCAGTGGCCCCGGCTGCTGCCCCGGAGCTGGGAGCAGAGACAGGACGTGAGCCATCCGGAGCGGGGCAGCGCTTTCGGCGAGTCTTTACTGCACATGACTGCAGTCATGCACAGTAGAGACTCGCCGAACGTGCCGCTCCTTAACGGGGAGCTCCAGATGGCTCACAGCGAAGCTCCCTGTGTGTGAAACCACACATGCACAGTAGAGAGTCTCTACTTCGCATGTGCAGTTACGGCTCACAGTGAGCGACTAATTCTACCACTTTATGTTACAGGATGCCTATGTAAGCATCTATGTTGGTGCACATTTCCACAGGATTAATTAATTTAGAAGCAGATGATCCCTGCTTGGAATTGAAAATTTCCTGTAAGGCAGCTCCTCATACAGATGGGTAAAGGTAGAACTTTTTGACCTCAATGCAAAAATGTTAATTTGTTGAAAACTAGAGAATGCATTCAAATAGATGAACCTCTGCCTAAACATCACAACATGGTTGTAGGAGTGTGATGATTTGGGACTGCTTTACTGCCTCAGAACCTACACTGATGCTCTTAAATGCCCTTGTGGGTAATGTATATAGGATAAACTAGACATCTTTTAAGCGATTGTCTTAATGAGCACAAAAGTGCTATTAGATATTTTTACCCCACTAGTGACAAGGTGAAAAATACATTTTAAAAACTGACAACTTATAAAAGAGATGAAAGGTAGGTAAACAATGCAGGTAACTTTACATCAAAGAGAAACATACTGGATTTCTAAATTACATGGCCTTTTCAAAAGGGCTAAATGAAGAACATAATATGGGATGTTGAAGATGATTCCCATAAAACATACAGTGTTTTTTCAATGTAATGAGTAAATGGGTTGATCTACCCACAACTGAGTCAGCATGCCAATTAAAGGGATAGTAATACTTCGTTTTATCTTTATTTTATTTTGTAGGCATTAAAAAAACATGAAGAACCATATAAGTCTTATCTCTCAAACCTTTATGGTTTGAGAGATATTCACAAGCAAAGTTTCCCCTCCCGCCCCTTTTACCTAGTGTAAGCTATCTCTTCTCAGATATGGAATGCAGTCCATAGACCAGACAGATAACAGAAGGGGACAATCTTCTTCCTATGAGAACAATGAAAGCTCTGCCCCCTTGACAAGTTTTTCAGGTTTTTCCCTTATCTTAATTGAAGATTGTCCCTCTCTGCAGTCTACCTGGGCACCTCCCTTCTGATCTGGCTGAACAGTGTGACATCAGTAAAAGGAGCGGGAGGGGGATACTTTGTCATTGAATTACTCTTGAACTACAACTCTGACAGAATTGAAATAACACTCTCTAAAGTCCAGGTACTATGATGATTAATTAGAGCTGCTTTTATTATGAAACATTACTATCCCTTAAAACTGGCCACTCAATGTGCATGGCTTTTTACTATAACAAAGTCTATGTGGAGGAAAGGAAGTGAAGGATAACTATATGGAAAGCCAGGGCCAAGGACTGTAAAGTGGCTGTGGGCTTGCCTCTAACAAATACAGGTAGGGGGTGACAAAGGCAATGATAAGAGAGGGTTGATTCATGACATGTGTACTGCAGCTCCTAATAATGACCCACCATTTACCATAATACAGTCAAAAACTTCTAATGGCAACAATTAATTTTACCCTTAAACACTGCTTCACAAGGTAACAACTTCATTCAATCTCAGATGCCATGTCTACGGTGGTTGACATGACTATTTCTAGCAGAACTCTTGGACTTCACCCACTGCAAATTGTAATCTTCTACAGGCTCATGCACCAAAAAAGTAAGAATGTTCCAGTGGTAGGATTTTAGGGTCCAGTAGTCCTGCCAGTAAAAGTCATGTCCATGACATCCAGCACTGACTGAGGAAGTTATCTCTTGAACAAAGGAGAATGGGTAAAAAGAATAGTGACCTTTAGGATTTTCTGGCCATAGTAAGCGAAACAGGGGTTTTATTACCAAGCATTTAATCCATCTATGTCCCAAAGATCGGCCCAAGAATAGGATGTTAGGAGTAGTTAGACAGCGATTTCTGTACCCAGAGGGCAATTTGTATCTCTCTATTTGTTGATGGGCTTCATCTCCAACAATCCTGATGATGGGATTTGTAGTCCAACAAGAGCTGGATTCCCCACCCCTGATTTGTATAAAGGGGATAGCAGTAATGCAAGTATAACTGGTTCACTACTGTAAGTATTGCTCTCACAGTGGACACCTAGGGGGAGATTCACTAAGCGGCGATAAAGAGGTGATAAAGTGGAGATGAATTTGCCAGTGATATCACTTCTCCAGTTCCTATGTTATTCTACGGAGCCAATGCACTAAGGGCTCGATTCAAATATTGGCGTCGGCAGAAAAAACTGGTGACGCTGGTTTTAACGTCAACTGAGCAATGCAAATGTTCCACTAGTAAGAAGCGACGCCAGTTCTGAAACACACGTCGCCCGTCGCCAGAACAGCAAGATCTCACCCATAGAGGATAATGTACAAGTGATGCCAAAAGCTATTCAAATGTTGGAGTTAGGGCTAACGCGAGTTAAATTGCAACATTTCTCTCCAGAAATCTAACGTGTCCCATTGCTATCATTATTTTTGCTCCACTCTCCTTCAAATGGAGAGTGGAGCAAAAACACTAATAACAATGGGACACAGTAAGTAGGACATTACTAACCCTTTGAGTGCCAGAGTGGTACACAAGGCATTGCAAAGCAATGCGTTGCATACCACTCTGGCACTCAAAGGGTTAAAATACAACTGAGGGAGCAGGCTGCACTGTGACTGCAGGGCTTCCCTCATCTTCATTCATAAAAACTGCCATTGCTGTGGGTGGCTGTGAAGCCCGCAGCATAAGAAAAGCCTGGGGACTAGAGAGGCATTGGAGGAAGCGGGAGGAGGGGAGAGAGACATAGGAGGAAGCGGGTGGTAGGCTTGTATTTGCTGCCCGCTTCCTCCAATACCTCTCCTCACGCGTTGGCATTGTGCCCGGCTGCCTGGCTCGCACGTTGTACAATTCGTCCCTTCATGCTTGTTGTGTAGCCCTCTGGAACTCAAAGGGTTAAACAAAACAAAAAATATGTTCTTACCTTTCCAATAATTTATTTCCATATCATTACTACTTATGTTCTTTCCAAGTGTGTTGAAGATATTGCAGTATATGATTACACGGCCAGGACAGTTATCAGTGTCAGTATAGCTTGCTGAGTAACACTTTTCCTCATCATTAAATGATCCCTCTGCAAGGAGAAGTGCATAGTAAAATGGCTTAAATCAAAAGGAATACAAATATGTGTATTCAGCTTGAGAATGATGGTGTATTCACAAGCAAACATCCTTCCCATAACATCATAAAATACATACCATGAGCATAATTCTTTAATGGTGCAAGTTGTTGAACTGTATGCACAAAATACAGAAAGTATAACAATTCTGGGCATGGCTAAATTTACATCCCAGGCACCCCTAGGCAAGGCACTCTAGGTGCCCTAAGCTCCACCCATGACCACACCCCCACTCCTCACATGACCCTTCGCCTCAGTCACATTCCCTGTTTCTTGGCACAAAAAGTACCCTTAGCCTATAACAAGAAAGAATGAAGAAAGATTGAACCCTTTGGTTACTAGAGAGATCTAAAATGCATTGCTCTGCAAAGAGCTGAAGATCTCTCTAACCTGTAAAGAGTCTGTAAAGAAGTATAAAACTGGTGCAGGTACACTGAGATTGCTCCGGACACATCCACAATTCACAGTGTGGGTATGGCCAGCACATCTGAGGTGCCCCTCAAAATTTGGAACTCTAGGAATTTGCCTGCTCTGCCTTTTGGGAAATCTGGCCCTGATTCTGGGGATAATTGACTGCACCACGGTGTATAACTAAACAGTTCGTTTAACTGAAAGGGATACAATGGGTACGGAGGGAATCTCCTCTAAGGGCCCCATGTTCAAAATGGCTGTTAGGAATCTGATCTAAATTAAAATAAATTTTAGTATCACTTTTTTAGACTTGAAAGCTCAAAAACACTTGAAAATATGATGGTATTAGCATAATTTTCATTCTTATCCTATAACAAAGCGCTAGAATGCGAAACTCCCTGTGTGCGCAACCGCACATGCGCAGTAGAGACTGCCCTAATGATGCAGTCATGCGTAGTAGAGACTACCCGAACGTGCCGGCCTCCAGTCCGAGTGTGATGGGCCGGAGCAGGGAGCTCTGAACAACCCACCACCTGTCTCCGCTCCCGGCTCTGGGGCAGCAGCAGAGGCCGCTCGGTGACACTTTGGCCCATGTACACGGTCCTTCAATGCTAGTGTACAATAAATGCAGAAGACTTCTGGAATTAAAGTGGCTGTGGCAAATGAAAAGTCCCAAAAAGCAGATAGGGGGGCCAACAGTGCCATATCAAACAAGCAATGAGACATGTATGCAACAATGTGTCAATTACACTCACATTTATGAAGGCTGTATAGATTCATATGTATAAACACAGCATTTAAGGCATATAGGGGTATCTTACCACCCCTGTTCCGTGTGGATCCTGTTAAATGCTCCAAACTTTCCTCATATGGACTTTAGGACAAAGACTATATGAGCGTCTCACTAAAAGTTTTATTGGGATGCTCATATAGTCTTTGTTTTATTATATTATCCATTACCTTATACAGCTGGGGAGATAGCTCAGTGGTAAATTCTCTGACTCTGGAGCCTGTTCAAACCTCAAGGTTGCAGGATCGAATCCCGGCAGGTTCAACTCAGCCCTTTGTCCCTCCGAGGTCGATAAAATGAGTACTATTGACTGGGTAATAATAACATCTGTTATTCAGCTGCTGATTTGGTTAATTCTGAGAGCGTACACTGAAAGCTTACGAGTTTCTAAAGTCCATATGAGGAAGGTTTGGAGTTTGTTTTTTTTTTATAAACTTTTTTATTGAATTTTCAAAAATACAAATACAATCATACTTGAAATGTGAGGACATAAGACACTCCAGGTAAAAAGCATTATGAATGAGAACCCAACACCAGTGTGTTAGATATACAGCCGTGAGATCCCCTCCCTCCATAGAGAGATACGTCGAACATCTACTGATCAAATATATAATTTGAACAATCTAGGAAGAGCATATAGTATGGTTAATTAATAAACATGTTGAGTGGAACTCTGCGACCACCAGGGTACCCAGCGGAGCCATCCTGACAAATAACATCCTAATTAGAAAATCCAAAGAACATAAACAACACAAAACACAGGACATAAAACAAAAGACAAAGAACATGTGCATGCCCCTAGAGGGGCCCAATTATCCCCCCCCCCCATTCCCAAAGCAAAGGAAAAAAAAGGTCAGGAAAGAGAAGGGCCAGGCACTCCCGGGGCCTCCTCCCCATCATCCAAACGGGGAAAGGAGAAATCACCCCCCCACCTCCAACAGGGACTCTAGGCACTATCAGTTAATAGTCTCTCCTCCATCCAAGAAGTGTATCTAAAGCAACGGTATAAGACCGTTTGACGGGCAGCTGGTAAGGACTGAATAAAAGGTTCCCAGAGTGATAAAATGAGCACCCAACATCTCCTATTGGAAAGGGCAAGCGTCCAATGTAGTCTGGTGAAGTGAAATAATTTAAGCTTCCAGTGACGAAGCAGGAGGGGTTGGGGCGATATCAAAAGTGCTAAGATACATTTTAATGCTACCATGACAGCAAAATCAACTAATTTAATTTGGCGGGACGATAACTGGGAGGAGGAATCCTATATCCCAAGCAGGAAAGCTGGAGAAACAAAATTAATTGGGATCCCAATTTTTGTCGTGGTGTAAAAGAAAACCTTTGTCCAAAAGAAATAAACATGAGGACATGAATAAATCATATGGAGTAACGTCGCACCAGAAGCCTGACACTTAGGACAAGAGGAAACCAAGGCAAGGCCAATGCGGTGAGCTACCAAAGGAGTCACGTAACCCCTATTCAATAATCTATACGAGAGGTCATGAAAATAAGCAGAAGGAGAGCATTGCAATCTGTGCAAAAAGCTGGACTCCAGTAAATCTACCGTTAGCTTGGGAATGTCCACCAGCCAACTAGAAGAGCTCAAATGGTTCAGATTCGCATGAGTCATGAAAAAGATAGTCCTATAAATATGGGAAGTTTTGAAAGACACCGCCGGAAGCTTTTTAATTAAACAATCCAGCGGGTTATCTGTAAGTTGGTTGGAAAGTACCGGTAAAAGTGACTGGATATAATGTTTAGCTTGGAAGAAAACAAAGAGATGGTTAGACGGCAGAGTTGTTACGGTTCAGTACACTCAGAAACGGAAGGTTTTGGTAAAACACAGTTTATTTTGCACACAATGAATAACAGTAACCCTCGCGGTTCCAGCATACAGATAAACGGTAAACTGACACAGGACAGGTTACAATGATATGATTAACCCACAGGGGTCCAGTATGTAGATAAAATATACAATACTGACACAGGTCAGGTAAATCGCATATGATACAGTGTAAAAATGACAGAGTGATACTTATTAGGCCAATGACAGTGGTTGGCCCTAACAGTGGAAGGCCCAATGTAGCTCTCTACACAGAGTAACAACAGCGACTAGAATTGTATGGAACAGGTAAAGCCAGAGTGGAACTGGCTAAGGTACCATAGGAGGAAGGCTGCCAAGGTGAACGCCCACCGGAGACTGCAAAGATCGTGAGACAGTGCTTAGTGCCGTAAGGAATAATGCACACCAAACTGAGACTACAAATGCAATTACGAATGACCAGCACCACCCCTGAAGGGGTTAACGAACACTCTGGTCTGCAGATGGGAAATAACCTGAGGCGCCCAACTGAACCCAACCTCAGAAACGGCAGTAACAGACCAAGCGAACGTGGTGCAACCAGGTTAAACCGGAGGGTAGCACAGGCACTATGAGTGAGCGGATCACGGTCTCGACTACTATACGGAACCGAGGCAACTGGAGGTCTGGCTAGACCACAGAAGCGTGAGCAGCAGCAGAAGCAGGATGACTGGCAAGCAGGAACAGTACAGGAACAGGAACTTCAGCCCAGCCGGGTCAGTACACCGAGCAGGAACGTCAGCCAAGCCCGGTCCGTACATGGAGCAGGATCTCCAGTCAAGCCGGGTCAGTACACGGTGCAGGATCGCCAGTCGAGCCAGGTCTGTACACGAAGAAGGAACGTCAGCCAGGTCGGGTCAATACACGAAGCAGGAACGTCAGCCAATCCGGGTCGGTACACAGAGCAGGAACAGTAAACAGACAGAGTAGTCAGACAGTCCGGGTCATACACTGGTATCATATGTGAGTAACGGAACAAGTGCTAGGCAACGGATACACCATGAAAGGGCAGCGCATAAGTGACAGCCCAAGGTATTTAAAGGCTGTCACTGGGAGGAGCATAAGACAGCGTAGCCAATAAAGAGGTATCAGGAAGTAAATATGTCAAAATGTCGCCCGTATATCACGGGCACAGTGATAAGAGTATATTTAGATTTTATATCTGAGAAAGAATAAATCTGCTGAGTTAAGGGGTCTAATAAGTGACCTACCGATGAAATACCCCGAGAGGCCCAATGAAGAAACCAGGCATCAGTCACCCACCCTGAAAACAGGAATTACGAATGAAAGGTAGAAAAACTGAAACATAACGCAATTTAAAAAGATGATATCTAATGTAGTGCCAGCCCTTCACAGTAGATGCCAACAACGGATTAGCCACACAAAGAGAGGGAAGAGCAGACAAAGGAGCATGCAGAACATAAGAAAGACTAAGTGACGGACAAAAACATTGGTCCCTATCGGAGTCAGTATAAACCGTGGTGTTATCCAGCCAGTCTTTCGTATATTGAAGAAGACAGGCTACATTATAGAGCCGTAGATGTGGAAAGTTAAACCCCTTTTAGGCTGAGTTAGTTTGGCCAAACTCATCTTGGGGTGTTTGCCACCCCATATAAACCCCTGAAAGTGATGGTTAAGTGATTGAATATCAATTGCAGAAAGATATAATGGCAGCATTTGCATTAAATATAAGATGCGTGGAAAGACTATCATTTTACTTAAGTTAATGTGGCCAATGAATGTCAGAGGTAAAGCCTTACAAGCAACTTAGCTAGTAGGGGACCGAAGTTGGATTGATGAAGTGTGGAGTTATCCCTGGGTAAAAGAATACCCAAAAACTTAAGATGAGTGGACCATTGTAATGGACAGGAAAGTGGCAGGGGAGGAGGGGGTCACGGAGAAAGCCACATCGCCTCAGATTTGCCACAATGAATCGTAAAACCCGCCACTTTTCGAAAGTTCTCAAAGATCTGCATAATAGAAGAAGGTGTGGGTTACAGATAAATAGTAGGAGATCATCAGCAAATGCAGCAAGTTTGGTTTCTACAGTACCCACTCTAATACCATGAAAATCATGTGATGCCAATAATGTGCGAAGAAGGATATCCAGTGCTATATTAAAAAGAAGTGGAGAGAGGGGGCAGCCCTGTCTTGTACCCCTGAAAAGTTGAAAAAGAAAGGAGTTGGTAGAATTAATAGAAATTGTGGCTTGAGGTTTAGTATAAAATTGTTCAATGAGAGCACAGGCAGACCATAGCCCTATACTTCCAAGACCTGAAACAGATAAGGCCAAAGGATTTTGTCAAAAGCCTTCTCAGCATCAAGGTTTATAAGTAAATTATTGTCGCAAGGGAAATCTGAGGATTTTATGAGAGCCGCTATTGCAGTACGGATACTATTCACCGAATACTGACCCGGAATAAAGCCTGTCTGTTCCGGCATAATGAGCCCAGGCAGTAGCTGATTAAGTCTATTCACCATAACCTTACTAAAGATCTTATAATCTGTATTTAAAAGCGATATTGGTCGATAAGATTCAACCCGAGTAGGATCCTTCCCAGGCTTAGGTAATAGGACAATCCTAGCAAGGGTGATGAAAGAGGGCACGACATGAGATTCAAATATAGTGTTATAAAGAGATAACAACGTGGGAGAGATGTCTTCCCGTAAGATTTTATAGATTCAGCCGGAAGACCATCTGGCCCTGGTGATTTGGCATCATGTAAAGAGTTGAGCACCAACTCTAGTTCTTTGGCAGTGATAGGTTCTTCCAAGAGCAAGCTATCACGGTTCCCGTGATCTATCTGTCACTCCTTGTTGTGGTGCGCTCCCATTGGCTGAGCTTTGTTTGCCCCGCCCAGTATGGCCTTCATATACCTGGCCTCTGGCACCTGTCAGGTGCCCTTTCGTGGTGTTGCTGTGTTGCTGTGTTCCTGCGTTCCTGTGTACCGACTTGGCCAGTCTGACTACTGTCATTGGTTCCTGCTCCGTGATTCGACCCGGCCTGGCTGACGTTCCTGCTCCGTGATCTGACCCGGCTTTGTCTGACGTTCCTGCTCCGTGACTTGACCCGGCCTGGCTGACGTTCCTGCTCCGTGACCTGATCCGGCTATCCTGATGACCCTGCGGTGTTCCAGCTGTTATCCTGATCCAGTGTCACTTGGGTGACATTCTGACTTCCGCTGTGCTGATATAGAGCAGTCCGTGTTGTTGTGTCCGATTCACTGGGCCTTCCCGTTAACTCTTGCAGAGCACTGTTGCCTCCGTTATACTGAGCCTCCGTTAACACTTGCAGAGCACTGTTGTCTCAGTAAACATTGAGCCTTCCGTTAGCACTTGCAGAGCACTGTTGCCTCTGTTTACACTGAGCCTCCGTTAACACTTGCAGAGCACTGTTGCCTCCGTTATACTGAGCCTCCGTGTTACGGTTTTCTGACACTCAGACACTGGTTGAGTAAAAACACAGTTTTATTGAAAATAAAAATGAATGAACAGTGCTCCTATGGGCCAGAAATGGTAATTGTGAGATACAAGTCCAATAGTATAGCAGTGATATATAGCTCAGGTAAGCCAAACAGATACAGGGTTAATAGAGAATTTGACTGGTTTAGTAAACTGATTGACCAGTGCCCAGAAGTAGATATCAGTCTCTAGATGGTGCAGAGAAGGGTGTAATGTGAGCCTGAACTAATCACTCTCAGATACTTTTGCACATGAACGCCCAGACTGACCAGCGAATGCCCAGAGCTGAGCCTATACCACCTTAGTGGAATAGTCAAGAGTGAAGCCACTGCAGGAGCAAACGGACCAGAACCTGAATCGCCCTTAATAGTATTACCGATGTAACCCTGCGTGTGCCAACGGGAGGAGAGCCGCACACACCCCTTGGGTGCCAGAATGGAGCAATCACTGCACAAGCGATAATGAGCCCAGTAATAGTGATACGGTAGAGGGATAGAACACTTAGAGCACTTGGAGACCAGAGCCGGGACACCCTTCCGGTGTCATACAGCGCACACACTGCAAGAGCCAATGGAGGTACTAACGCCAACCGGCGCGGTCGCGGCGCACACGGCACCGGGGAGGACAACAGCTCTGCTAGTGCGAAAGGTAGGCTCGGTCGATACTGCCCAGGCTCAGAATGTGTTAACTGGCTCAATCGGTACTCTCAGGCTTGGCAAGTGAAAGTGAACAAGCTCAGATAATCGCGGCAACCGGCACAGCTAGGGTTAAGGCAGGTTTGAAATGGAAGACTACAGCTCAGCAGTGCTTTGGGTCAGGCTCAGGCAACAGCTCAGAGGACAGAGAGAGGATTAGCCAGAGCAACACAACACAGTTCAGAATGTCCCAGCCGGTGACCAGGATACACAGGAACTCAGGAACAATAACGGAGCAGGAATCCAACCGGAGCCGGGTCAATCACGGAGCAGGAACGTCAGCCAGAGCCGGGTCAATCACGGAGCAGGAACGTCAGCCAGAGCCGGGTCAATCACGAAGCAGGAATGTCAGCCAGAGCCGGGTCAATCACGGAGCAGGAACAACAGAATGGTCAGACTAGCTGGGTCGGTACACAGGAATGCAGAAACAAAGCAACAAGGCGCAGACTCAGGAACACCACGAAAGGGCAACTGACAAGTGCCCATAACACAGTATATAAAGGGACATTCTGGGCGGGCCAATCAGCTTCCTCCAATGCACAGGTAGCACTGCAAAGATTGACAGGGAATCACAGGGACTGTGATACTCCGTTAACACTTGCAGAGCACTGCTGCATCAGTACCCTGAGCCTTCCGCTTACACTTGCAGAGCATTGTAGTCTCCGTTACAGAGAGCCTTCCGTTAACACTTGCAGAGCATGGTGGCCTCCGTTAACACTGTGCTTCTGTTACCCTTGCGGTTCGCAGTGAACTCGTTACCGCACCGTCTGGTGCTATTGGGCGATTCCATCAGCTTTTGCAGTGTACTTGGTCTCCGTTACCGCACCGGTTGGGTGCTATTGGCTCTAACACCTCAGCTCTTGCAGTGTACTTGGTCTCCGTTACCGCACCGGTTGAGTGCTATTGGCTCTAAAACACATCAGCTCTTGCAGTGTACTCGGTCTCCGTTACCGCACCGGTCGGGTGCTATTGGCTCTAAAACCCCTCAGCTCCTGCAGTGTACATGGTCTCCGTTTACCGCACCGGTCGGGTGCTCAAGACTCAACGTGTGCTAGCTCTTGCAGAGTATTGTGGCCTCAGTTCCCTGCTCAGCACAAGTAGTAGTCTCAGTTCTGCATTATTGACTGGTGCTCTTACATCTTGCACCACAGTCTCTCTCCTTTATCATCTTATGGGCGTTGTCAAACACACCACAACAGAGACTGATTGCTTTCCATGAACTTTAACCCATGCTGTACCTTAATGCTTGTTTATGCCTGTCCTGTGACAGTATATATTAATTTCTCTGTATACTGGGCCTGAGAGGGCATCTGTACATTATTGTCTATTTCCAGTCATACTATATTGCTTGTATGAGGCAGTCTTTCGTGTCTTTTAATAAAACTGTGTTTTATTCTACCTACTGGTCTGAGTGTCTTACAAAACCGTTACACAAGAGCTGGTCATGTTAAAGACAAACTCTGCAAAAAATCAGATCTAGAAGAAGGATCATGCGGTTCAGGACCATATAAGTTGGAGAAGTACTCAACAAAAGCCGCATTTATATCTGCCGGGTTCGTTGCGACCGTCGCGTTTCACAGCTGTATGGAATGAATAAGATTAGAGCCTCATGCAAGTTTGGTCAAATGAGCTAACAGACTACTTTGCGAATTAGTATTGCGATAAAAGTGTGCTGAACATTTAGACAATTGGAATTGCGTAGCCGCAGATAATACTGTTTCATATGCCTTTTTTTCATCAAAATAATTAGAGCCGAATCCTCAGCAAGATAAGCAGAGTAACGAGCAGTGAGCGTACGTTGTAACTGCGTAATTTTGTTCACCGTTTCCTACCGAAGTTTTATAACATAGGAGATAATATGACCAGTCAAAACAGCCTTTGCCGCTGGCCAGAACAGAACAGGGTCGGAAGAATGAAGAGCATTATCAGATTGAAACGCAAGCCATGTATTACGTAGACTAGTACAAAAATCGGGAGATTGAACTAGAAAAGAGGGCATATGCCAATAAAAGGATGAACGCACAGGAGGACAAAAGGATAAGTGCATGATTTGAGATAAGGATGTTGTGAACTTGACAGTCAGTGACTAAAGGGAGACTAGCCTCTGAACTAGCCTCTGAAGAAATAATCTAGTCTAGTAAAAGTACCGTGGGGATGAGAGAAGAAGCTATACTGTCAGTCCGTAGGATGAAGATGGCGCCAAATGTCAGTGAGAGGAACTTGATCCATAAATGTTGTAGGGAATTTAAGAAAGAAGTGTCACAGATGGTAGGGCGCCTGCTCCTATCTAATCGATGGTTAAGAATGATACTAAAATCCCCACCTAGCAGAACTTTACCGGGAGTGTGTGGCAGCAAGTGCGGAAGGAGAGATGTGAAAAAATAGTAAGTAGGATCATTGGGGGCATACACATTACAAATTACAAAACGCCTTTGATCAATTTCACAGGGCACCAATAGAAACCTTCCTTCTGAATCGCGAATAGTCTGTAAAGGCACAAAAGCAAGGGATTTATGGATAAGAATGGCTAAGCCTCTCTTTTTGCTTGAATAGGAAGCAGCAATACAATGCCCCACCCATTCCCTGCGAAGTTAAGCATGTTCCTCATCTGGTGGCAACCAGTGACAGAGAAACCAGAAAAGGTGAGCATGAGTAAATAAAACCAGCACCTCTCCCAGAGAGGAGACGCTAGTTCGATAAAAAAGAAAGGGAATGAGACGGGAGGTCCACAAATCAGACCACCCAGAGGCACGCACCGACGAAACAAAAAACACAGACAACTTTAACACAAAAACCATAGTCCATAATGGACCCATCAACATATTAAATAACTTAAGTTCTAATGAACCTGTGGACCATATCCCAGATTGAGTAATGTAAAGAAAACAACAGTGGTATCATAGTAACAAACCTGGGAGCCCAGTGCCAAGAAAGACAACCTAACTGATCTCTGCCATGGCACCGCACTCCTCCATAAGGGAGCTCATTTAACCAATAGTGAACAGGAACCCACAAATTGGAAGAACCAAACCAAGCACCATACCCCACACCCTAAAACACCCAGACTCTGGTATAGCAGAGAGACTCTCTATCTGGCTGATCCCCAGGCTACCCGGGAGGGATCTGGGACAAATTTGTAGCTGATCCATGGGAGGAGTCAGATAGAGAAGAGTACCCCATAACCTGTAAAGAAGAAAATGAGAGCCAGTAACATTAGCAGGATCAACCACAATGAATAGCAATTTAAAAAGAAATAAAAGCAAATTACATGGAATGCAAAACGTCTATGCATATGAGATACATGACAGCATCGGATTAAGTAGACGCCTAGTGAACATCAATGGAGTGAGATGGATTTCGAAAACAGTCATGCAAATTGGGCAAAATATCCCATCGCTACTAAAGGAAAGGAGAGAGGAAGCCCGGCACCCCCGCACCTCCCATAAGGGCCAGATGGGCGCACCACCCAACCCCTCCCCATCATCAAAGTTTTGTCCCACCTATTAACAAAGGCTAACAAACAGAACCACTCCAAAAAGCACCCAACCCACCACCATCTCCCATGCTTCAAGACACCAGATCCCTGATGTAACATAGATTCTCCATCAGTTTGACCCCCCGATAAACCAGACAGGATCCAGGAGAAAATCATAGCTGGTCCCGGGGAAGAGCCCGACAGAGAATAAGATCTCAGAACCTGTAAGGAAGAAAATGGGGGTTAGTCATCATCAAAATACCCTTAAAAATAATCACAATGAAACAGCAATGGGGCAGGAAAATAAACAAGTAAAAGGAATTGCATGTAATGTAACAGGCCATGTGTAGGAGACGTGGCACAGCATCAAAGTAATCAGTCACTCAGGCAATACATGATGGATATGGTGAAATGACATGGATGTCAAGAACAGTAGACTATCCCAGATATGTCCATGAAAGCTGCGGAGACGCCTTCTAGCATGCAAAAGAGGTCAAATACCTACACAGGTGTCCAAAGGAGAGTGACCACAGAAAAGGCTGGACAACAAGAAGACATGGAAAGCCTCAATAGGTAAATAGAAGTCCTCATAAAAGTCTTTTATCTCCAGGGTAATACAGATGCTGTAACTGATGAGGTGGAGAGTAACAGAACTAGCAATGACCCCCAGCCCTCCGTTCGCTATTACTTGCTGACAGGCTTTCATAGAAATCCCGAGCCTCCGCAGGTGAATCAAACCAGTGAGTAGACGAACCATCCAGAACTTTAAGACGTGCAGGGTACAATAAAGCAAATTTGATGTTTCTCTTGCAGCTTACTGAAGATTTCCGAAAAACCATGCAGTTGCGCGGAAACCTTAGCCGAAAAGTCCTGGAACAACAAGAGTTGAGAATGGAGGTACTCGACCTTGTCCATCTTTCTGTCCATCTTTCGATAAGTAATGGATGACTGTAATCCTCCATTTTAAGAAGTATCGGCAACTCTCTGCTCAGAAAATGCATCAAATCCTTGGCTCGAAGTGTCTCAGGCAGACCGATGATGCGAAGATTATTCCTACGACTTTGGTTTTCAAGATCATCCATTTTATCTGTAAGAGCATTAGCCTTGGCCTCTAAGCTGCGAATAGTAACACAGAGGTCATCCACAAGCGTCTCGCAGTCATCCACTCATTGTGTAAGACCCGCTATCTGTTCGCCATGAGCTTTAACTTCACCAAAGATGGAGCGAATAGAAGACTGGAGTGCATCCAGCTTGGTATCTAGAACTGGCGTAAGCAATGTAAGGACAACTTTAGCAGTGTCTTCAGCAATCGTGGATGGTACAACAGTCATAGCCACAGCAGAAGAGTCCACAGCGTGTTCCTCAGCAAGGGAGATCTAAGCATTTTTATTTTTTTCTTGTTTGTTCTCTCCACGCTGAGGGCGTGGGGTTTTAGTTTGATATGCAGACTGTACAAAACTCTCCATGACTTCAACAATAAAGTAAAACAATTGAGCAAAGCTTCAGAGGAAACTAGGATGAACTTCACAACTGGAAAAGGAGGCCGGGAGGCCACAGAGCAGAGGTATCACAGGCTCATATGCCACAAGTAAGGGACTGGGAAGCCCACAGGATGCAAGGACAGTTTACTAGGTAGTAGAAGCTCTGCCAATCACCACGGCATAGACAGTAGGCCGAAAGTGAGAGAAGGCCATCCTGATAGTTGGTACTGTAGAAGTATGCAAAATATATGGGAGAGGTAGGGTGACTTAAAAGGGAAAATAACAAACAGGGCAATGTCTCGGAGACAGTAACAGCGCCTCAAGCAGCGAAGCAAGTGTAATAGCAAGTGTCAAAATATGTCAGGATCAGAAGAAAGCCTCACAGGGCCACAATAATACACGGGGCAGACGTGGGGTACGAATAAGGGAAAATAACAAACATGGGGATGAATAGGTGTTGGTGCACGTAGCCAATCTTTATGAAGTAATATGGAATGAAGTGTAAATCCAGGTATAGGTCAAAATTATGCAGACAAACATAGTATAGATATCAGAGGGTAAGGTGGCTAAAGATGAGACCAACAGTTTTAATAGAGGTAATTGGTAGAGCAGCTGACAGTCCCAAGGAGGAGCAGGTGACAGCAGCGGTCAATACAGCTCGGCCGACAGTAAGTAGCAGTAGAATGCGGTTGGCAATAACCTCACTCTCCAAGGCACTAAGGAGCAAAAAGCCTGAGTAACCAATAAGTGACCTCCAAGGGTCAATGCAGTAGATAGAGATGGTCAATTGCTGTTGTATTTTCAAGGTTCATATGGGTAGTGTCTAGATTCGTTGTGTAACGAGATAGCCACAGTGTCCAGAGTCCCAATCCCTGAGGAGCAGTGTGAGTGAGAGTGATGGCATAAAATATATATAAAAGGGAGGCTAACGGTGTGCATACAGAGGCAAGTATATTCATGAGTAGGTAGTCGTCTCTCAGGAGTGGGTACAGACCACTCACAGGACTTATGCCAGAGGGAATATGTGGTGAACAGGGGGAAAGGCCTATAGGAGGGAGGAGGATACCGGGAGAAAAAAAACAACAAACGGTTGGAGAGCTAAAAAGGATTATGGGGAGGCATAGGAGAGGGCCATTAGTTGAGTTGGCAGAGTAGGATCCCTGCAGCAGAGAGCGTGATGGCAGAGTAGATAGCATGTAGATAGCATGTAGAGTGACAGCAACCAGCGTACCCACAGCCACCAGTCAAGCCAGGTCAAGCCCCCAACAGGGCCACTCACATGTCCTGCGATGGTGTATTTATGGCAGGAACCAAGCGTGGGAGGAGGCCCAGCAAGATCTTCAGGCCAGCTATTGGGTAGTGCAGGGACGTCTGTCTTGTAGGCCATGATGCGGCAGTATCAGCCGAGGTGTGGGCTCAGATGCAACTGAGTGAAGAGGAGCAATGGCTCAATCAGGGCCCAGGTAGTACCACCAGGCCTAGCCCCATCCAGACCTTCCCCAATGTCTTGCCGCAATGCCCCAGCAATGGGAACAGGAAGGGTCTCCTGACCTCACCATCCGTGGAGTGGAACTCTGCGGAAAAGTGCACAGAGGTTTGCAGGCACGTTGCTCCGGCAAACGGAACCGGTACCCAAGGCCGCGGCTTTGCGGCCCAGGCCGCCTCCAGCCCGGAGCAGCCATCAGATATAGAAATGCCCTTCCAGAGGTATTGCCTGAAAGTGCAGGAGATAGGGTAGAGAGATCTGCAGACCACTGAGGCACAAAATCAAAGTATAAAGCTGGATGGTAACAGATTAGTAGACAAAGTCACAGAGCAGCAGTAAAATGCGACCATCCAGTATGGCTGCCAGGCCACGCCCCCAAGTTTGGAGTATTTAACTGGCTCCACACCAAATAGGGTCGGTAAGATACCCCTGTATGCTGTAAATGCTGTATTTATATATAGTAACATAGTTGATGAGGATGAAAAAAGACATGAGTTCATCAAGTCCAGCCCATGCCAAAAAACACCCCTGTTGATGCAGGGGAAGGCAAAAAACACCCTCTGAAACCACTTCCAATTTAGCCCCAAATGGGTAAAAAAATTCCTTCCTGACTCCAAATGGCAGTTAGATAGTTGCCAGGATCAATATCCTATCTGCATTTAAGCCAACTGTCATAAGTTTCAATATTGTTCTGTGCTAGATAGGCATCCACTGCTTTTTTTTTTAAAGCAGTTGCATTATCTGCAAGTACAACATCCCGAGGCAAAGAATTCCATAGCTTTACCACCCTTACTTTAATGAATCCCTGCCTTTGTTTTAGTCAAAAGCGCCTTTCCTCTAGTATTAATGGATGACCTCTCATTCGTAGCTCAGCTCTTTGCATAAATAATTAATTGACTAGTTCTTTGTATTACCTTGAATATATTTGTAAATGGTAATCATATCACCCCTTAGACATCTCTCTACATATGTATCTATATAGCCATTCATAAATGCGAGTGTAATTGACACATCACATTGTTGCATACATGTCTTATTGCTTGTTTGATAAGGTACTACTGACACCCCCTGTTTTTTTGTTTTTTGGGATCACATTGTTTCCTTTGAGAGTGGGGGTTGGAGGGAGAGCAGCCACAATTTTTTTTATGGTGACAGCTGGATAAGGGGCAGCTGTAATAATCCCTGAGTTTTTTCGCTGGCTATCACATAAGTGTATAACCAGCCTATACATCTGCGAATACCATTCTGTGGTGGTGGTGAGGTGTGAACAACATACAGAGGATATTACACTAGGAAGCACCTCTTTTCTTCTTTTTTCCTGAAATGAAAAGTGCCATTGCTTTAACCTTTTGTGTGCCAGAGAGGTATCCAACTCATTGCAACCAAATGCGTTGGATACCTCCCAGGCAGTCAAGGAGTTTAATGGGGCTTTTAACCCCTTGAATACTAGAGAGGGATCTACCCTTCAGTGCTAGAGACGCCATGCACTGTAGACCACGCTAGACATTTAAAGGGAAATTTTTATTTGCTCCGTGCAGTGTGTTCCTAGTCTACCCCAGAATTTCTCTTCTGGAGACAATTTTTGTTAAAACTTGAGTTTTGATGCTGTTTGACCATGCTATTTCTCTAAAATTGTCTTAAACTGAGCCAACTCCCCCCTCCTTGTGCAGACCCCCCTTACAGTTAACAACGCCCATCATTACATCTGTATCACAGGTCCTCCTGTCCAGGGGTTATCTTTATCTCTTCTCTCTCTCTCTCCTTTATCCCCCACATCCAATCCCTCTCAATATCCAATCCCTCTCAATATCCAATTCCTCTCAAATTATTTTCTTTTCCACTTAAAGGAGCAGTAAACTTTTTTTTATGAAAAAATATATATTGTAGGGATTTTTCTATTGAGTAAAATAAGGGTACTCCCACTGCCGAGAGATTTATATTTCCAGAGTTATTACAGTTTAAACCCATGTTTTTTTACATTAGCAGTGCCCTCTAGTGGTCAAATTCTAATTAGATTTCCTGTGAGATTCTAATGGAGAGGAAAGTCAGAAAAGTCAGTGATATACAGTTCTCCATAGAATGTGATAGAAACTGCTGAGTCACTTCCTGTCAGTTAGAACTATCAGGAAGTAAACACAGTAAATTCACTTCCGGATTATTTAAACTGCTATAAATTTTGAATAAAACATCTGACAGCAATGTGAGTGACCTTGTTTTATTCAGCAGGAAATGCTGTGTAAAATATGTGTTTTCATAAAAAAAGTTTACTGCTCCTTTAAAAGCCATTGCACATATTCACTCCTTCCTCCCCAAACATGCAACCAAAACTCTCATCCACTTGCTAATCATATCTTGTCTTGATTATTGTAACCTTATTCTGAGCAGACCCCCAATAACCTTCGTCTCTCCACTTCAGTCAATTTAAAACATTGTTGCCAGACTTATTTACGTTACATGTCGATCCTCAAGCTGACCCTCTTTACAAGTACATTCAATTCCACTAGGAATCAAGTTCAAAATCCTGACGTAAAAAACTCTGCTCCCACATACATTTTTTCTCATATATGTAGCTGCTCCCCTCTGTACATCTACCCTCATAGCCGCCTCTCAAGTATGCAAGACCTCTCCTGAGATGCACCCCAGCTATCAAACTTTTGACCAACTTTATTGGTTTCAAACACTCCATAAAAACACCTCTCTTAACAAGAACCTTTTCTCATACTCTGTAGTTATATCACTCTCTTCTACACCTGTTCAGCTTTCAGACTTTTCTTTTTTTTTAACCCTTTGAGTGCAATGCGTTCTGTACCCCTCTGGCACTCAAAGGGTTAAAGAAACACTAACACATTCTAATAGCAAACCCAACAAACCCTTAGTTCAAAAGATATCATCTTCAATTAGTCCTGGATGTCATGCCCATTGAGCAGACATGAGCAGGGCCCAATTTTCAGCCCAGATGCCCCTAGGAAAAGCACTCTAAGGACCATATGTTCAAAGAAGTAGCAAAATAGCTTTTGTCATTTGTAACGACTTTTCAAAGAACAGTGTCTTTGGGCTCAGTAATATTTTCGGAGAGTGTCGGTTGTGATCGGAAATATGTCATTTGTTCTGTTGTTATCTCTTGGACAAAGGCACAAGGACAAAATTAATTTGGAGCAATTAGGATGTAAGTTGGGGATTATATTAGGAAGTGTTTATTTGCCTTTAACCCTTTGATTGCCAGACATGTATCCAACTCATTGCAATGCATTGGATCACTCTCTGGCACTCAAAGGGTTAACACCTTGGTTTCTACAAATGTTTTCAGTTTGTAACCTTGCAATGTGTTGTAGAGGTCATTCTTGTCCAAGGAGCTGACAACTCTACATCTAGAAAGGAATGATGGGAGTTGTAGTGACCAGCAGCTGGAGGTCCAAACACTGACTAACATTCTCTAAAGCATCAATAATTACAATAACTTTCATATTATCTTATTCAAATTGTCCTACCTGCTATTCTCTTTGCCCCAGACTCAAAGTAAACATTGAGAATTTCAGATATATCATCTCCAAAACAGCATTTTAGTGGTAGAGCGGTGTTGCATTTCTGATAAGTCGCCGTAGGTTCAACTCGGATTGATTGTTTGGGGGGCAATGACACAACTTTAACTCTAACATTAGCAGTGCTACTTATTGTCTTCTGATAGAATGTGCAGAAGTAAGTGCCTGAAAAATATAATAAAGGAAAATCTCATGAAAGGGTAAATCTCGCCCCCAATAATAACCCCTCCACTTACTTAAAATTATAAACCTTAATCCTTAAGGAAGCAGTAAACTTTTTTTATGAAAATGTATATGTTATAGAGCATTTCCTGCTGAGTAAAACAAGGTCACTCCCAATGCTGTCAGTTGTTTTATTCAGAAGTAAATTTCAAATAATCAGAAGTGAATTTCAAATAATCAGAAGTGAATTTACTGTGTTTACTTCCGGGTAGTTCTAACGGACAAGAAGTGACTCAGCAGTTTCTATCACATTCTATGGAGAATTGTAAGTCATTGACTTTCCTCTCCATTAGAATGTAACAGGAGAACTAATTGGAAGTTGACCACTAGGGGGCACTGCTAATGTAAAATAAATGGGTTTAAACTGTAATAACTCTGGAAATATGCATCTGTCAGTACCCTTCTGTTACTCAACAGGAAATGCCCTACAAAATAAGTTTTCGTAAAAAAAGGTTTACTGCTCCTTTAAGCCTTTAATTACCATGGGCAGGGGTGTAACTACAAAGGTTTCAGCTGTGACAAGCCCAGCGTCCACAAGGATGCATTGGGCTCTACATGTCCTACAACCCCTTACAATTAGACCAGTTTCCTATCTTGGCTGGCAGTATCTAATATCATCACTGATACTACCGCCAGATAGATAAGAAAAATGTTGATGAGCCCTTTACTTTTCTTCAAGAACCTTTTGAGTAAAAGAGAGGTGTCCATCAAATTGCAAAGGTCTGTGTTAGCATGTGTTATTCAAACATACTCCAGACTATGGCCTCGAACCTATTGAGGCCGCTAAACCAGCCGGTAGGGCAATATTTGTTACCAACCAAAAAAAAAAAAAGTCCGTATCCAATTGCCCTACCAGCTGAAACCACAACGGATGTTAGGCCACAGAAAAGGACTTGTGGCCAAATGTCCACTTTGTGTGTTAAGTTCTCAAAACTCACGCTAAATAGCATGAATATTGGGAACATAAAAGGAAAAGAGCTAACGATCAGTGCCAGACACACTGTCAAGCACCAACCTTTAGCTGAAACACACAGTCACCCTCCCAAACACTAGCTCTAACAGTGAAGTGCAACAATACTACCCCTGACACTTGCCTAGCACCCAGATCTGTGTTACACTTACCTGTCATCCACTGTCCGTCTTCTTCTTCAGTCTTCTGTCTTCTTTTCTTATGTTTTCTTCTCTCCCTTGTTTGACTAATATTCCTGTAAAAAGAAAGAAAAAAAGAAACATTAAATATGTGCCACAAACATAACTCAGACATATGTACATAGTTTAACCCCTTGAGTGCCAGAGGTACTCAAAGGGTTAAACTATGCACAAATGTCCGAGTTGAAATAGTAGATGCCCCCAAATGAAAATCATAATATCCAATAGTTTCTGCTCAAAGCAGAAATGTCCGATTTACATTGAAATATTCCAGATCAAGCAAAATATTAGTGCTGATCATAAAAAACCCTATTTGGAGTCTCTGCTGTCGGTGGTGGTGGCTGCAGGAAGAGGAAAAGACAGACCCTTCCCCCTTTGGTATCTTACGGGCCGATGCCCATTCCAGTGTGAGGGAATTTTGAACACAGGCTGCCTTTTTATATGACCAATCTCTGTCTAAAATGTCTCCCATCCATTGGCTGGGATGTGTTCATATGCCCCTCAGCTTCTAGGGGGGATCATAGAACCTGCTTGAAGCTGATTGGCTGGGAGGTGCTTAAATACACATCCTGGCTAATGGACGGGAGACATTTTGGACAGAGACTGGTCATATAAAAAGGCAGCCTCTGTTCAAAATTCCTTCACACTGGAAAAGGAATCGGCCCGTGAGATACCAAAGGGGGAGGGGGAATCTGCCATTTCCTCTTCCTGCCACCACCACCACTGACAGCGGAGGAGACTATACATTTTGTTTGATTTGGAATATTTCTATGTAAATCGGACATTTCTGTTTTAAGAAAAACCTATTGGATATCAGGGTTTTCGTTTGGGGGCATCTACTATTTCAACTCGGACATATGTACATTCTTTAACCATTTGAGTGCCAGAGAGGAACGCAGCACATTACTCTGCAATACATTGCATGCTCCTCTGCCACTCACGGGGTTAAACTATACACATATGTCTGAGTTATGTTTGTGGCACAAATTTAATGTTTATTTTTTCCTCTCTTTTTACAGGAAATTTAGTCAAACAAGGAAGAGAAGAAGACAGAAGATGAAGAGAAAGAAGAATGAAGATTGAAGAAGAATCCGGACAGTAACTGACCAGGGTGCTGAAGACATCATTATTAATGGTGTTCATTGTCATTGGCTGCTTTTTTAAGTTAGTCGGATTAACCCTGTGAGCATACCCCACTGGAACTCTTAGAGTTAATTCCCCTAACTTTCACACATTTTTTTCAGTAATTTGGATGCATTGATATGAGGGGTGGGCCCCACAGCAGGACATCCACTGGTGACTATTTTTAAAGGGATAGTAATGTTTCATAATAGAAGCAGCTCTAATTAATCATCATAGTATTTGGACTTTGGGGAGTGTTATTTCAATTCTGTCAGAGTTGTAGTTCAAGAGTAATTCAATGATAAAGTATCCCCCTCCTGCCCCTTTTACTGATGTCACACTGTTCAGCCAGATCAGAAGGGAGGTGCCCAGGTAGACTGCAGAGAGGGACAATCTTCAATTAAGATAAGGGAAAAACCTGAAAAGCTTGTCAAGGGGGGCAGTGCTTTCATTGTTCTCATAGGAAGAAGATTGTCCCCTTCTGTCATCTGTCTGGTCTATGGACTGCATTCCACATCTGAGAAGAGATGGCTTACACTAGGTAAAAGGGGCGGGAGGGGAAACTCTGCTTGTGAATATCTCTCAAACCATAAAGGTTTGAGAGATAAGACTTATATCATTCTTCGTGTTTTTTAATGCCTACAAAATAAAATAAAGTTAAAATGAAGTATTACTATCCCTTTAACAGTCAATTCCTGCATCGGCACTTTGGAGATCTGTTTAGGGACTCTGAGCCCCAAAAAACTGGGTGCAGATTTTCACACGATAAAGTGGGTCCCTTAATGGATCTTGGTGCCTAACGCATTGCATATTTTGGTGTTTTTGATTTTTTAAAAGGGTGAAAATGCCAGCACATTTATCGCCAACTTATTTTTTTGTACAGTATTTTTCCAAAGCACGGGCAATTTCATGGCTTGTGGTACTTGAAAAACTACCGTTGAATAAAAAAAATTAATCAATTGATGGCAGTCTGATCTCTCAGACTTGTATAGTTTGAGAGATATAAGGTTCAAAACTTCCCTCGTCCCGGCCATTTCATAGACGTCAGCACTCTAGCTGAAAGCAGGAGATTCTGGTCCTGGGACCAGCCGGAGGCTCTTCAGCAGAGCCGAAATAGTTTTATATAGAAAGAAATACTTCATTGGAATGGTCTACAAAGTGTGCTTGCAAACCAGGCACACTTTGTACACCATTCCTATGGAGTATTTATTGTTAGATCACATTATTTCGGCTCTGCTGAAGAGCCACTGGCCGGTCCCGGGACCAGGATCTGCTTCTGTCAGCTACAGCACTGATGTCTATGAAAGGGGAGGGAGGGGGGAACTTTTGAACCTTATATCTCTCAAACTATACAATACATCAATTGATTTATTTTTTAATATTTGCAATATTAAATGTAGTAAAAGTAATCCATTACTATCCCTTTAAGGGGAGGAAATTTGGTATACATAGTTTAATAAATTTGCATTAAACAGGCATAGGCTGGCATACCAGTGAGGCACCATTGGTCCTCCATCTACCAAACCTAATATGGCAGTCCATGGTTTTCACAGATTTCTGAAAATCTGAATGGTGTAAATGTGAAATGCTCTAGCATTCAAGGGGTTAAAAGCCTAATTTAATGAATGATGATCATTTTTTGCTCCCCATGGTGCAGTTGGCTTGCACCAGAATCTGTCCACTTTCTCAGTGCATATGGACTGAAATAGTATATATTCTAATAGGGTATGAAAACTTTTAAGCCATGCATTAGACACCCCTCTAGCACCCAAAGGGTTGAAATCCATTCTTTCTGTAATTGCAATATCTATTTTAGCTTTTAACAATCACATTTATGATCCAAACAATAAAGGAAAACACATTTCTGATATGAGACATTGAGGCTGATGTACTAAGAATAACAGGGGAGTTATGCACTGTGGTGTGAAAAGAGGGTGATAAATAGGAGATAACTTCTCCAGTGAGATCACGTCTCCATTTCCTGTTATTCTACGGAGCCAAAGCGCTAAGATCTCTCAAGTAGGAAAGGTTTTCATGGATAGGCTTTTTAGAGTAGCATAGGAATTAGAGAACTGATACCACTGGAGAAAAACATAGTAGCATAGTAAATTAGGTTGAATAAAGACACAAGTCTATCAAGTTCATCCTTCTCCTCATACCCCAGTGGCTAAGTATTTTATAGCTTTCCTGCTACCAAATAAGTTAGTCTTTATCAGACCTTCCTGATCTGCCTACTAATACACAGTATAACCCTGTATGTTACCTTTTGAAAGAAACAAATTAACAGACCTTACTGTAAAAAAACCCTTCCTCTGCTGAAGTCTAAACCTCCTTTCCTCTAATCTCAAGGAGTGTCCCCTGGTTATCTGATCAGGCCTTGGAATAAATAGCTCACCACAGAGATCCTTGTATTGACCTCTCATATACTTGTACAATGTGATAAGGTCTCCTCTTAGTTGTCTTTTCTCTAGAGTAAATAAACCAAGTTTGTCTAGTCGTTCCTCATACGTCAAGTCCGCATTCCCTTAATTAATTTTGTTGCTCTTCGCTGTACCCTCTCTAGTTCTAGTATATCATTTTTCAGAACTGGTGCCCAAAAACTGTACTGCATACTCAATAAGTTATCTACTCTTTATCATACCTTACTGCATATCCCCGAAGTAATTCTGGAGCAAACCATTTACAACGCATTGGACAATATTCTCCAAGGTACCATTTACTTAGATGGGGCATTTACCCCTCAGATATAAAACAATATTTGCTAGTCGTTTCTACCATTTAAGGGTTTATAAGTCCCACTTAAAGTCAAGGGAATTTTTATTTGACCTTTATGGTTTAGTTGGTTTGATCCAGAATTACCCCAGTTCTCAGGGCTAGATTTACATTCCAGGTGCCCCTAGGCAAGACACTCTAGGTGACCATAGCTCAGCCCATGGCCACACCCCCACTCCTCACATGACTCACCCCCAATCCCATCTACTGCTTCCTGACACAGAAATCACCTTTGGACTATGACAAACAAGAACGAAAAAAGCTTTAACCCTTTGGTTGCTTGAGAGACTTTCAACACATTGCTCAGAAATACATTGGAGATCTCTCTATCATGCAAGGGGTTAAATCATAGCCTGTAAGGCTGCAGGGACAGTAGGATTACTGTGTGGCCAACGCAGCAGAGGCACCGTTACTAAACATTTGGAGCTCTAAGCAGTTGCCTACTAGGGTGACCACATTTCCAATCTGCCATTCTGAGACATGAGGTCACCCTTGTGGAAACTCTTACTCTGTGTCAGCTGGCGGGAGCCTCAGAAGTGGGACTCAGACCTCAGTCTCACTTGCAGTGCCACTGCGCCAGAATACTGGCGCCATCCCAAATGTCTTGCTCGCACCAGTCCAGCCAGTCATTGAAATGTATTTGCAATATGGTCCTCATTGGCTGGCTCAGACAGCCAATGAGGACCATATAGCAAATACATTTCATTGGCCGGCTGGACTGGTGCTTGCTGCACTATGTAGGTAGGCTGTGGGTGCTGGCTTTGTTGCTCCATTCTGGGACTCTTTGTTGTCCCGGTGGGGGTTGATCCGGGATGTGGGACACAGACCTCCAATAAGGGACAGTCCCGGGCATTCCGGGATGTGTAGTCACCCTATTGCCTACTCGGCCCTGCCAGTTCTTCTTAGTACACCAGCCTGAATGACAGGTCACACCTCTGAGATAATAGTTTACTTACCACTCCACTCCTTGGTTGCATTTTCTGCATGGAGTATGGAGACAGCTTTTCCGTTCTCAATATATTTTTCAGCAAAAGGTAAAACATTAGTCGTGGTGTCTTTGCTCCAGATAACTTTGTCAACATTGGTAACATCACTTTTGCAGATTAGATCAAATGACGCCTGCATTGAAACTGGGTTAATTTTGTCTATTGTAACAATGGCTGAAATAAAGGTAGATATGTAGATTGTTAGCTTTTGTGAACAGGGTGGCATCTCTTACTGTATCATCTTTTTCTTTAATGTAATAATCTTTTGTTTTACCTCCACTACATGGTTATATATTGATGCTTTACAGGACTAGATAAATAGGGGAATGTATAAATCATGCAGAGTGTAGCTCAGTGGGTGTTAGCCTCCAATGCCAATTCCTGGTTGGGGATGATGGGAGTTGTAGACCCCAAAAGCTGGAGGTCCAATAATCGACACCCCCTACATTAGTGTTTAAAGGGATAGTAATAGTTCGTTTTAACTTTATTTTATTTTGTAGGCATTAAAAAAACATGAAGAATGATATAAGTCTTATCTCTCTAACCTTTATGGTTTATGAGATATTCACAAGCAAAGTTTCCCCCTCCCGCCCCTTTTACCTACTGTAAACAATCTCTTCTTAGATGTGGAATACAGTCCATAGACTGGACAGATAACAGAAGGACACTCTTATTCCTATGAAAACAATGAAATCCCTGCCCCCCTTTACAAGCTTTTCAGGTTTTTCCCTTATCTTAATTGAAGATTGTCCCTCTCTGCAGTCTACCTGGGCAGCTCCCTTCTGCCCTGGCTGAAAAGTGTTACATCAGTAAAAGGGTGGGAGGGGGACGCTTTGCTTGTGAATATCTCTTAAACCATAAAGGTTTGAGAGATAAGACATATCATTCTTCATGTTTTTTTAATGCCTACAAAATAAAATAAAGTTAAAACGAAGTATTACTATCCCTTTAATCTCATTAGTGCATATTTGCACATACACTTCACCCTTTTTAAGGCTTTATAAATGTGTTGGCTACCCCTCTGATACTAAAAGGGTTTTAATGTCAGCAAACCCCTTACATCCTCTCAATAGCATGTGGAAGGAAATGGAATAAACCTGAGATTTCCTGCGCTCCTTGATAGTATTTCATGTACAACAAGATGCAGAGGAAACAAACATTCTGAAACATCCATATACTCTTTAGCTTAGTGAGTTGGTGTTAGGCAGGAGTAGGGCAAAAAAATCACTTCCAGTGTCAGGTTTACCTTGGAATCATCCCCAACATCTGAGACACCTGTAGGCAAGGTGTTCTTGAAGCCATTCTTGAGAAGTCTCTAGCTGGTTATAGACTCAGGTTTTTAGTATTTAGTAGAAGGTCTCTTGGGACTGAGCCTCCTCCATTTTGGAAAGCTAGTGGCAGTCATTCCCTTTCCCACCGGTTCTGCCTACTTTCAACCTCTTTTCCTTTTGCTTTTAAAGGGATAGTAATACTTCGTTTTATCTTTATTTTATTTTGTAGGCATTAAAAAAACATGAAGAACGATATAAGTCTTATCTCTCAAACCTTTATGGTTTAAAAGATATTCACAAGCAAAGTTTCCCCCTCCCACCCTTTTTACCTAGTGTAAGCCATCTCTTCTCAGATGTGGAATCCAGTCCATAGACTAGACAGATAACAGAAGGGGACAGTCTTCTTCCTTTGAGAACAATGAAAACCCTGCCCCCCTTGACAAGTTTTTCAGGTTTTTCCCTTATCTTAATTAAAGATTGTCCCTCTCTGCAGTCTACCTGGGCACCTCCCTTCTGCTCTGGCTGAGCAGTGTTACATCAGTAAAAGGGACTGGACTGGGCTACTTTGTCATTGAATTACTCTTGAACTACAAATCTGACAGAGTTCAAATTACACTCTCCAAAGTTCAAATACTATGATGATTAATTAGAGCTGCTTTTTATTATGAAACATTACTGTCCCTTTAAAGTGTAACTTTCACCTTAATTCAAGTTTGCATATTTGAAAACTGCATTAAAACTGAATATGTGTTATGTTGGCCAAAAGACCAGCAATTGTACAGTTAACGAGATATTCATACATGTTAACATATTCTAATTCCAGTACCCATGCTGTACCAATGAAAATGCATATGCTAAATGAGCTTTTCAGTTTCATTTCATATGCTAATGAAGCCTTTTCAGTAACATGTCATATGCTACCGAAGGTTTTAGTGATGTTATATATTCTAATAAAATCTCTGTGCAGTAATAGGACATTTTCACTTTCACTTTTCCCAGAAATAAAAAGTGTAACTATCTCATAAACTATACATCTGCTGAATTTTTGGTTAAATTGATAACCAGGCAGTTTTGAATGAAGTTTTCAAGTATGTAAAGAAAATTCAAGGTGATAAGTCCACTTTAACCTTTGAATCCCAAGAGGTAATCAGCACATTACAAACAACACATTGTGCACCACACTGGCACCCAAAGGGTAAAACCCCATCGCATTTCTGTTCTCTGGGGCATTGGAGCTACATTGGAGCCACACTGCCCATGTCTCATCACAATATCCCACCTTCTACATCACCGACACTGAACATATCCTCGGCACAACAGAGGTCCAATGCATTGTAAAATAAATAAGATGTGACAGTCAGACATGGAGCCTAACTGTATCAGTAACATTAAGGAGTCTAGTAGAGTTTTATAGTACTACGTGAGACCAGCAGGAACATAGAGCATTATACTAGGCCAGCAAAACACTGCACTATTATAGGAGATGAGAAGAGCATTGCACCATCATATGGAGATCAGGAGACCATTGCACCATTACACAAGACCAGCACAGATAGGTGAAAGATAAGTGAGGAAGAAGACATGGGTGCTAATATACACAAGCCTTGATTCAATTGTTCCCATTGGCAAAAAAAAACAGCTGACGGTATTTTTTCAAGCAAAGTAAACCATTCAATTACCTGTGATGTGAAAAAATACAGCTGGAAAAAAACGCACACCCATTAGAAGACATTAAAAGAGGTCTGATTTTCCCATTCAATTCCATGTGTTAGACAGTAACATGTGTTAAGGAACCCACTTTAAAGGGATAGTAATACTTCATTATTATTATCCCCCATGTTGTAGCCCTTAAAATTCTGAATTCAACGATACCAGCAGTATCTCTCAAACCTTTATGGTTTGAGAGATATCCGCTTTCAAAGTTCCCTCTCCTTCTCTCTCCCCTGACGTCAGCATTCTATCTGACAGCAGGGGAATCTGGTCCCAGGACCGGCGGCGGTTCTGGATGCATTTATGGACTTAATTATTGGACTTCCAGCATTCTTTTAACCCTTGGAATGCCAGAGGAGGGAAGCATTTTTCAGAAAAAGAGAAATACTGGAACAAGAGGCCATGCGCATGAGTGTACACGGGAATGTACGTTATGTGAATGTGCACAAATAGTTACCTCAGAGCAGCAACGGAACACCTGCAGTATCAAGCTCTGTTGTAGCAGAAATTTCACTCAGTAACCATTTAGATCAGTTCAGTTGGTGCATCGCTATAGTTATATGCATTTTCCTTTTACATTAGTCCCATTGGGACAATATTATCAAAATAGACAAAAAATATACTCTTTTCCTCATACATTATGGCCGAACGGAAGGAGGAAAAGAACACTAAGGGCAATAAAGGCTCAGCCCCATGCACATCCTGTGGTACTAAAGTTCCAAATAATTCAACATTGTGTACAAAATGTTTAGACACTGATACCAAAAGGGCTACCACTTCTAATGATTTGCCCCCTAATCCTGAACCAGAATAGGTTAAGTCTTTACCTGGTTCAAATGCCAGTACCTTGGAAAGATTTTAAAGGGATAGTAATACTTAAAATGTAAAAAAAAATATGTTGTAGGGTTTATCCCCCTGAGTAAAACAAGGGTACTCCCACTGCTGAAAGGTGTTTCTTTCAAAAGTTATTAATTTTCAAAGTTGAATATTTTAGGTGCAATATCACAGTGGCCTGAAATTGTACAGTGGCGCTGTTGCTACACGATCCTATGGACAGCTCTGGTCAATTGACCATAAATCTCCATAGGATGGTGTAGCAACAGCGCCACTGTACAATTTCAGGCCACTGTGATATTGCACCTAAAAAATTCAACTTTGAAAATTAATAACTTTTGACTGAAACACCTTTCAGCAGTGGGAGTACTCTTGTTTTACTCAGGGGGATAAACCCTACAACATATTTTTTTTTACATTTTAAGTATTACTATCCCTTTAAACAGATTGCTAACAGAAACACCACGTGTACTGGTGCAAAGACCTCTTCCAAGGAATCCCCATTAAGATGCAGCAATCTCTTTACAAGATTCATCAGCTGATGAGGGGGGATTATCCATGATAATAGTGATCCAATGTCCATGACAGAGTGCTCTACACATGATAGCAATGATACAGAATTGACATATTCTCTCATTAAAGCAATTCTAGGCATTCTCCAAGTATCACAAATACTTTATCTAAATCCCTTAGATTTATGAGGAACTTGACCAAATAGTCACTGAGGAGTGGGATTATCCAGATAAATATCTGGTTATTCCCAAGAAATTTGAAAGTACATATCCATTTCGGAAAGACAAGGTAGACCTTTGGTCCAACCTGCCAGCAGTGGACCCCACAGTATCCAGACTTTCTAAACATACTACTATACATATTCAAAATGCAACAGCCCTTAAGGATTGGGCTGACAAATAGAGCATTATTTACATCAGCATGGGCATGCAGAGGCCTGGCAAACACAAATTCTACAGGCCATACATGACAATACACCACATGACGATATTCTTCCTCTTTTGGGTTATCTACAAGAAGCCACCACCTATATAGGGGAAGTGGCCTTCGAGATAGCCAAAATAGCAGCCAAATGTTTGGCCACTACTGTTACAGCACGAAGTACCATGTGGCTAAAGGTATGGAACGCAGATTCTGCTTCAAAAAAAACCTTGGTAGCTTTACTGTTTAAAGGCTCATTTACTTTTTGGTTCTGAGCTGGGTGAAATTGTCAGTCAAGCCACTGGAAGAAAAAGTAAATTTTTAAAAATAAATAAGAGTTCTTCCAGACAAGCACCACCTAACATGTCAGGAGATTCCTTTTGTTATAGTAAAACAAAACCAGCTTGGGTTCAAAAGAAAAATATGCCCAAGATAATTGAGTCCAAACCCACCACTGCATGAAGTTGGGGGTCCGGAGCCTTCCAGAGATCCTACACTGGGGGGAAGACTCCAGCATTTCATTCAACAATGAAGGACGTCAATCTCAGACAAATGAGTACTTCATCAGATAAAAGAATGGTACAGAATGTCGTTCAAGACACTATCACTACCTGGATTCTTCATGTCCAGGATACTATCACAGTATCCCTAGGCTAGCCTATTGCTCCTGTGCTTCCTTCCACTGCTATGCTCGTGCGGCATGGAGGCCGGCTACTTCCGCATTTCTGACATCACTGAGCAGACACTGAAGGAGCTCCTGTTTATAGGCAAGATCTTATTTGCCTAATTGATTCCCGCCTTGAAGAGCTCCTGTTTAAACTTCCCTGGGCCTAGATGTCATTGCCCTTACGTGGTGTTCCTGCTAGTATCTCTTGCGTTCTCGTTGTGACCCGTGCCTGACCTCCGAATCTGTTCTGTGTATTACCTGGCTTATCTGTCTACCCACATCGGTTCTACCCTGTGGCTCTGGCTGACTACTCACTCCCTGTTGACCCAGGCTTGTCTGACTACCCACATCGGTTCTGACCTGTGGCTCTGGCTGACTACTCGCTTCGTGTTGATTCCGGCTTGTCTGACTACCCACCTCGGTTCTGACCTGTGTCCCTGGCTGACTACTCGCTCCGTGCATTACACAGCTTGCCTGATAATCCGCAAGCTGTTCCCGTGGTTCTGGCTTGCTCTCACTCCCAGTTGCCTCCGGTTACCTATACCTTGTTGGAGTCTCGAGCTAGCATAATAGCCTGGTTCTTACCATTACTAGAACCTCAGGTATTTTCCCAGTCTCCTCCTGTATAGTGTCAGTAGCGCAGTGCTCGGCGCAGTGTGCAGTCCTGGGTAGTAGACGGTATACCACCATCAAAGTTCTTGGGTTTGTGTGGGCATTCGTATTACTCTGTTTATTATCGATAAAGGTGGTTTGATTCATTATACTTGTGTCTGTCCTTCTTTGCCTGACAACCGTGACAGATGCCCAAAGAAAATATTTTCCAGAAAGCATTTCATCAAGCGATCTGACAATTCCTAGAGAACAGGGTGATAATCCCAGTATCAAAAGAACAAGGTTCAAAGGCTTTTATTCCACTGTTTTTATGGCACCCAAAAAAGACAGAGGAGATAGCAGCCATGAAAGCAGATGAATTCGTGACATCATTAGACATCACAGATGCATAGCTACACATACTAATATGGCCCAAAACCAACACTTTCAATTAGTTGCTCTTCCCTTTGGACTAGCCACAGCATTGAGAGTGTTTAGCAAAGTTATGGCTCCAATTATGGCTCTCCTTAGATGCAAGGGAGTAAACCTCCATACCATGACAATCTATTACTAAAAGCTCCATCCCAGGAGCTAACTGAACAGCATCTTCATCTAACTTTGTAAACAATGAAGAATCATAGTTGGATTATCAACCTAAACAAACCTCAACTGGTACCATATCCACAGATTCTATTTCTAGGACTGATATTCGATACTGAAAGTCAAAAGGTGAAATTACTAGTGTTGAGCGAGCGTGCTCGGCCGATGCTCGGATCGGCTCGAGCATCGCTCTGCTCGGCACATGGCGGTACTCGTCGAGTACCGCCATGTGCTCGCCCGCCATGTTCGGGTGGCGGGGATCTGTGCCGGAGGAGGCACAGATCTGAAGACGGTCCGCTGGACCACCAGGGACTGGAGGTACGGGGGCATTGCGGAGATGAAGGGGGACATTGTGGAAGAGGGGCATAGCGGAGATGAAGGGGGACATTGTGGAAGAGGGGCATAGACTCTATGCCCCTCTTCCACAATGTCCCCCTTCATCTCCGCTATGCCCCTCTTCCACAATGTCCCCCTTCATCTCCTCTATGCCCCTCTTCCACAATGTCCCCCTTCATCTCCGCTATGCCCCTCTTCCACAATGTCCCCCTTCATCTCCTCTATGCCATAGAGGAGATGAAGGGGGACATTGTGGAAGAGGGGCATAGCGGAGATGAAGGGGGACATTGTGGAAGAGGGGCATAGAGGAGATGAAGGGGGACATTGCGGAGATGAAGGAGGGCATTGACCAGGCACCCTCCCCTCATCAGAGCAGGGGGTGCCTGGTGTAATGCTCGTGTCGCCCCATTGTATTCAATGGGGCTCGGGTGCTCGGCCGAGCACTCGAGCCTCAGGGGGTGCTCGGTCAGAGCACCCGAGCATCGGGGTGCTCGCTCAACACTAGAAATTACCTCTAGAAAAGATTTCAAATCTTCAGGAAAAAATCCAGAGGTTTCTCATTCGGACAGAAACCTCAGTCAGGCATTGTATGAAGATTGTGGGAAAGATGGTAGCCGCAATAGAGGCAGTAGTCTTTGTGCAGTTTCACATGAGACCACTACAATTTGAATTACTCCAAAACTGGTCCACAAATCCAAACCATCTTCACTACATGTTAACCATATTACAGACCACCAGACAGTCTCTACAGTGGTGGCTCACAAGCCCAAACCTATTCACGGGAAAGTATTTCTCAGAATGCAAAATAGCTGTGCATGAACATCACTCCAATCAAGGTCAGTGGGCTCTACTGAAATCACATCTACCCATAAACATTCTTGAGTTACATGCAATTAACAATACACTGTTGGCATGGACGAAAATTCTGAAGAACCTTCCCATTCGGATACAGTCCAACAGTGCCATAGAAGTGGCCTATATAAATCACCAGGGAGGAACAAAGAGCAGAAAACCATGTTCCAGCACTGTCAGCCATATACATTACAGGAGTGGAAAATTGGGAGGCAGATTGCCTCAGCTACCAGAGCATAGAGCCAAAGTAATGGGAACTAAAACTGGAAATATTCCTTCAGATAACAGATCAATGGGGAATACCCAAAATAGACATGGTGGTGTTGAGGAATAAACAGGAAACCGCTCACATTCTGTTCAAGGACAAGAGACCCACAAAAAATAGCAGTGGATGTCCTAACAAGGAGTGCAAAGGCTCATCATTGATGTAACAAGTGAAAGGATTCTTCGATGAAGTAAACAGACACCTGAAATCTTGGGAAGAAAGGCTGGTATCTTGAGACCAGGAGGCAATTGGGCTTATTACAGAAGTGAATCCGGTGAGTGCAATATATTACCTGTGTCATTATTTTTAAAATAAAACAGTGCATTTAGATTTTGTCTCCTTTGCACTCCATTTTCTCCAGATATTATTTTCTTGTGAGGGGTGGTTCCCTCTATGGATGCAATATTAGAAACTTTCTGAAAGTGCGACTTTAGAGGAGACTTTATTGGAATTATTGAGTGAAGAAAAAGTTACCATCATCATCATCATTGTTTTGGCTTTTCATTTGGGTATTCATATTCATCTGTGTCCTCTACATCATCTTCAGCACCATTATATTCTCCAAGGGTTCTTTATTGTTGGGAAGATAAGTACTTTACATCATATTACTGACATTTTATGGTTCATGTATAGTTGATATTTCTGTATTTGTACCTGTGTATTTTGCATTCCTTATATGGTATTGCAGTGACTATGCCCTTTATACTATAACCTTCAATACATATCCTCAGTGCACAGGGAGGTCTGAGTGTGGGGTGCGTTGATACCACTGTTTGGATGCACAAGCCTAGACTTAGTCCTTTTTGTTGATTAGTGGTTAAATTAAACTTGCTGTAGCCCTACTTATATTGGGGTGCTTCTCTAAAGTGTGTAATTTCAGAGTTTCAGAGAGTTTCAGAATTTCAGAGACAACAGAGTTGTTTATGCTGGGAGTCAGTATACTATTGGCTTGATTCAAACTGTAAGTATCCCTTCTAATTAGCAGAATACTTCTGCAGTTGCATCAAATAGTTTGTTGGGTAAATTAATTGATGAATATTGCTAGACTAGTTTAAAAGCCGTGTACACGGGCCAAAGTCCGGGAGCTGTAAAGGCACCATCTTGCTCTGCGTACTGCAGTGCAGTGCACGCAGTCATGCGTAGTAGAGACTGCCCAACGTGGGCAGTCTCTACTGTGCATGATTGCATCGGACAAACTTTCTGACCTTTTATATTATAGGATAGTATACTCTATTGTACTACTCTTTCTGACTGACTCACTTAACAAAGACTGATTAATATGGAGCAAATTTGCTGCAAAACTGAAAGTGTTACATTAATAGTTGTGGATTATCTGAAAAATACTGAAGTTTATGTCATTCTCAGTTAACAAATCTGCAATGTTCATAAGTATTTAGCTCAATAGCTGAAATAGCTTATGACATTAATGATCAATTGTGGTATCAGTAACGTCTCAGAAGTAACGTAACATAGCACCATAGTAACATAGTTGATGAGGCTGAAAAAAAGACATGCATTCATCAAGTCCAGCCCATGCCAAAAACACCCCTGTTGATTAAGAGGAAAGTAAAAAAAAAACAAAAAAAAAACACTGAAGCCATTTCCAATTAAGCTCCAAGTGGGTAAAAAAAATTCTTTCCTGACTCCAAATGGCAGTCAGATAGTTCCCTGGATCAACAACCTATCTGCATTGAAGCCATCTAACTTGGCATACAATGTCAGGCTCACTTGAGAGGTGTTACACACAAGCCATTTTCAAAAGAGAGAACATCTTATGATCCCTAAAAAGAAATTAATTTGGCATGGGATGGACTTGATGGACACGTCTTTTTTTCAGCCTCGTCAACTATGTTACTATGTAATGGTTCTTTCTATGGTTGTGAGGAGGAACATATGGTTAAATCTTGGATTGCAGATGTGCCCTCTAAAAATAATCTTTGCATTATCACATATGTAGAGGGGATTATCTTTGGGTCCCAGATGGATAAACATATTGATAATCTGGCTGTTGAAGATCCACTAGGTAGACTAGGACATACAGACCATGCATGGACAGGGACAGAAAGCCTCCTCTTACATGCAAAATGCATTCTGAAACCAGGATTTAAGTTTTAAAAGTTGGTGGAAGAATTCCTTTTTTTTACATGTATGGGAAAGAAATACTCTAGGTCAGTGAGTAGTAAGATGTGTCCTGCAATAAGATTCCTCATTACCAAGGCTTATATACAGATACAAAGAAACATAATAAGGTAAGCGGAGGGAGCTGTTAATAGTATATGTTGGTGTTCATTTAATGTAATTTTTGGTGGCAAAATGTTTGCTTGTCCTTGAGGGAACCTTACTAACTTCAGATACAAGGATGCAGCCAATTTAGTGTTATTGTTAAAGTAACAATAAAGTTTCATTATGGAAAAAAACATATATTACAGGGCTTTTCCTGCTGAGTGCAACATGGGTTCTCCCACTGCTAGAAGTTGCTTTGTTCAAAAGTATTCACACTTTGAACTGTCACAAAGTCACGGAGCTGTTACTATCATATTCTATGGACAACTGTAGCCACGTGTTACGGTTTGGCTGAACTACTCTGTGTTTTAACACTCTGCTGATGGATAAACAAGCTGCATTTCCTTCCCTGTGTCAGGTTGACTCAGCTGATGATTAACGAACTGCCTTTACCCCTCTGTTATCATGATTACTCACCTAATTGTTATCAGCCTACCCCTTCCAGGCTATTTTAGCAGCTAGTCCCATTTCCTCCTTGTCCTTCTGTTGTCTCTGACTGCAAACACATTCTCCTGTGTTCCTGATTATCCATGCATGACCTGGCTTCCTCTGATGCCCCTTCTGGCTCCTGACTCCTGGCTTGTTCCTGACACCGCTGACCTCTGTATTCCTGACCCCGGCTTGTCTGAGTACTCGTCTTAGTTTCTGACCTGGCTTGTCTTTTGGTTTATGCTCCTGGATCACAATTTTGTTTTATTTGCTTTGTTTATTTTAATAAAGGTGTTTTTCACTTTATGTATGTTTGGTTCCTGGTTCCTAACCCCACGGGCTCACCTCTCCCACACGATTCACTAGAATAATTTCTGGACAGCAGGCAAACTCTCTGGACATAAAGTGCTTCAGTTGCAAACAGTTTAACATAAAGAAAAAATCTAATAAAAAAACTGTAATAATATTGGAACAAAACATCTCCCAACAGCAGAATTATTCAGCAGGAAAAACACAGCAATATACGTTATTTCCAGCTCATTTCAAAAAGGCTATGATGATACTGGTAATGCCTCAGTGAATGGCTGTCAGTTGCAATACTTATTATTTGTATGTATATTTGATACAAACTTTAGGCTTCATGTCCTGTTTCAATGACTGCATATCTGGAGTGTCTCATCCTATAATATAAAAGGACAGATGTCCGATGCAGTCATGCTCAGTAGAGACTGGCCGAACGCACAGAATGCTCCCAGCATTCTGTGTGTTCGGGCAGTCTTTACGGAACATAACTGCATCACGTATAGCGAGGTGGCTGCAGTACATAGATCATGGACTGGCCTCTTAACCCTTTGAGTGCCAGAGGGGTACTTTGCAATGCATTGCGTACCCCTCTTGCACTCAAAGGGTTAACATCACCTGGACCTTGGTCCCTGTACATGGGCTTTTACACTCGTTTGTGACAATTAGTTATTCATTATGAGACTGAGTGGGCAATATATCTTTTAATATCTGTACGTTTCAATCCTAGATTATACATTCTCTACTCATCCTTACCTTCTCGTAAATAGGTTACTCTTATGACGTTAGTGCTTGTTGCCCCATAAATTCCTTTCAAGGTACAGGTATAATCAGTTTGACTTCCAGATTGATCAGCAGGACACTGTTCAATATTTGCTTGAATAGTATATATCTTACATGTTGAATTAAAATCTTCTTTTCCTTTTAAAATAAGAAATAATTTTCAGAAAGAACATTTAGAGGCACATTTCAAATAAAGTTAACACTGAATATAATTTGAAATCAGTGCTTTTTCCTATTTAATACATAGTTTGTCCCCCAAGAGCCTACTCGCATGATAAATTGATAAATCTGAGGCTCTCCCTACCCCCACCCTTGTCTCCCCATTCTCATACTGTTGTAACCAACTAGTCTGAAAATATTTAACTTTCCATAAAGGCTTAACCATGTTGCTTGCAACCTATAGAGAAACTAACAGCAAGCTTTTAGTTAATAGGGAGTAACCCGAATTGTTTGAATTCAGCAGTAGAACTGACAAAAAAAATTACTCTATAGAGGATATAAAGCACATACTCATGCAATTTGTAGACTAAGCTGGATTTCTTAAAGGGATAGTAATACTTCGTTTTATCTTTATTTTATTTTGTAGGCATTAAAAAAACATGAAGAATGATATAAGTCTTATCTCTCAAACCTTTATGGTTTAACAGATATTCACAAGCAAAGTTTCCCCCTCCCGCCCCTTTTACCTAGTGTAAGCCATCTCTTCTCAGATGTGGAATGCAGTCCATAGACTAGACAGATAACAGCAGGGGACAATCTTCTTTCTATTAGAACAATGAAAGCTCTGCCCCCTTGACAAGTTTTTCAGGTTTTTCCCTTATGTTAATTGAAGATTGTCCCTCTCTGCAGTCTACCTGGGCACCTTGCTTCTGCTCTGGCTGAACAGTGTTATATCAGTAAAAGGGGCGGGAGGGGGATACTTTATCACTGAATTACTCCTAAACTACAACTCTGACAGAATTGAAATAACACTTTCCATGGCCCAAATACTATGAAGATTAATTAGAGCTGCTTTTATTATGAAACATTACTATCACTTTAATAGTCTGAGAAGACAACTGTATAGGGTATACATTTTGAGGGACTCCTCAGCCTTGTTGGCTGAAGCAGGGATGTTACTCCTGCAATAGTGATTCACTTTATGGTAAGGAAAGCTGGTTTATATTTTGAATCTGGTTTATATACTAGATTTGCCAGTATTTAAATATTAACTGACTAGTTAAGAGTTTTTTCTTTCTCCTTATATGCCATGGAGAAAGCTTATTTCCTGTGCTTCAAAAAAGTGGACTATACTAGGGTAGGGTTTATGGTAGGGGTGTTGCCATGGGAGGGGCAAGAAATCCAAGGGAATCTTACCTATGGGCACCCAAGACACACACACACACACCTGCATGTTGACTCATGTACTCATATACACACATATCTGCACAATGACAGACAAACCAGCACAAGCCAGCTGCATAGTGACATATCTGTATAATGACGCACATGAACACATATACACAACTAACCATAAGGACCATCCAACCCTGCCTTATACCTAAGCATTCATTCAGGGGTCTCATGTTTCCATTGGGAGTACCAGATGCTTGCTTGCCTATAGCTTAGCATAGAACACAGCATCCTAAACCAGCAAGATCTTTCTACGAAGCTGCCAGCCAATCACAAAGGGATATTTGACCAATGTCCATTATACACTGTCTGTTTTTTCTTTTCTTTTAAGCTGCATTGTGTGGGCTGATAGGCCATTTTCAACTATACAATCTCCCAAGACAACTATGGGTAAGTGCAGAGGGGGCAGGCTCCTTTTTTAAACATGCCCAGACACAGTTGTGCCCAAGTTAGGATGAAATGCAAAGTTACATAATATTATTCCATTTACCTGTTCATTTTATGAGGCAGACATTCTGGTCTTGCTAGAACTGTGGTCACCTGTGTGTGTGCGCAACGGTATGCACTACACCAATCATAATCTCTAGTATACGGACCACATCTGTTTATAGTTTTTTTTCAGAGGTCCATATCCATAAAAGAAATGTTACATTTATATATACATTTAACCTCTGCTCTACCAGTAACACCTTTCAAGGGTGCTAATAGAAAGATGTGTATGTGTGTGGAGGGGGTATAGAGAGAATGAGAGAGAGAGAGAGCAAGATGTGAGTGAAAATGACTGAGTTATGTCTGACTGTCTTATTACAGACTGTGAATTGATACTGAATCTGCTATACAATGTGGTTATTAATTCTGGCCTCTCTTCTCTGGAAAATCTGTATCTGTGTTTTGCCTAGGGATAAATGCATTACTTTTTCTTTAACCCTTTGAGTGCCAGAGTGATACAGAATGCATTGCAAAGCAGTGCATTCCGTACCACTCTGGCATGCAAAGGATTACAGAGAAATCCAAAAGTGATATTTTTCTGTGTAACAGTATCACTGTATGTGTGTAATCAGATTGACTGGAGGGCCACAGAAAATCAGTCCATGGGCCATATTTTGCCAACCTCTGCTCTAATACATATGTACTGCAGGTACAGGAGTTTGAGGTCATTGCCAAACGAACAACACTAGTGCATTGATACACTCCCAAAAATGTCCTTAGCACATTTTGGATAAACTTTATTTACACTTAAAATTTCAACATTCACAATTGATTATCATTATGTAAAAAGGGTTATTTTAAAGATATAACACATGTCCTTAATATTTAATTGGCTTGTGTGCCCTTGGTGCTTTTAATTATGGCTTGTTTAAAAGATTACATGTAGTTCACAGTGGGGGGTGGGTTGAGCCTATAAGAGAGAGCTTAAAGGGATAGTAATACTTAAAATGTAAAAAAATATATGTTGTAGGGTTTATCCCCCTGAGTAAAACAAGGGTACTTCCACTGCTGAGAAATATTTTGTTAAAAAAATATAACAGCTCAAACTTGAATTTTTTAGGTGCAATATCACAGTGGCCTGAAAATTTACAGTGGCGCTGTTGCTACACCATCCTATGGACAGCTCTGGTCTTTAGACCATAACTCTTCATTGGATGGTGTAGCAACAGCGCCACTATAAATTTTCAGGCCACTGTGATATTGCACCTAAAAAATTCAAGTTTGAGCACTTATAATTATTTAATAAGATATCTCTTAGCAGTGGGAGTACCCATGTTTTTTTGGGGGACATAAACCTACAACATATATTTATTTTTTTACATCTTAAGTATTACTATCCCTTTAAACAAACTTTGGCCAACTATGCAACAAAATCCTCATTGTTTTCAAATAAGTAAATCAACACATTGGTATGATATATGCCTTCCACAGGCTTCACATTTGGTTTATTTGTATGGAGTATTGCAGGTCTGTTTTGTCTTTATGCTTTATTCATGGTTGTATATGCTGTGTATGGGCCAGAATTTTATAATACTTTGCATTAAACAAAGGTATCTCAATCAGTGGTTCAGTCATTTTTACATATTCACCTGCACCCACAGGAAGGGATGTTCTACAATACTGATCTCTTTGTCGCCATTGAGGACACGCTTGGTCTAACTTGATGTGAAAGACATCAGTGGATGGGTTTGGTTCATTTTAGGAATGGGGTAATGAACAAGAATGGGGATAAGAGTACCTTGCCTAGGGCCAGGGCCGGATTTGCCATAAGGCAAAGTAGGCACCTGCCTACAGGCGCACACCACCGAGGGGCGCCTGCCATTGGGATTTTTTTTTTTTAAATTCACTAGCTAAGCCCTGTGCCTTCCTCCTCCGCTCCACACAGACTGTGCAGCCTGCAGGGAGCCGCAGCCGCTCTACCGGGTGACTCAGTGAGCTTTTAATTATCAATAGCTCCGTACCTTTGTGTCACTGATGGTTCCTGCAATAGCATACATCCACAGCCAGGTGGCCTCAGCGAGCCCAAGCAATGTGCTAACAAATATACAGTGGCACAGGGCAGCTTTACACCAGGATCGGAGGAGTGGAGCAGAGAATCTGGGCACCTCTCTAGTCCAACCTGTGTTGACTGGTAAGTGTATTATTTTTTAATTTAACCCTTTGAGTGCCAGATGGGTAGGCAACACATTCCAAAGCAGTGCATTGTGTACCCTTCTGGCAGTCAAATGGTTAATAAATTCGACCTGAGTATTAAAGTTTAATCAAAAAAGATCTCTGGGTGACCCTATTGTGAATGATCCCAGCTATGCATATATATAAGCCTTTATGTCCATATATGACTAGGAGAGTGCTCTCTTGTACTGAATTGGTGTTTAAACCCTTTATTTTACAAGGGGGGGAGGCGCTTCAGATTTCTCTGCCTACAGGCTCCTGAGATATAAATCCAGCCCTGCCTAGGGCCATCTGAGATTTAACCCTTTGAGTGCTAGAGGGGTACGCAACGCATTGCAAAGCAATGCGTTGCATACCCCTCTGGCACTCAAAGGGTCAAATCTAGCTCTGATTATACCCCCTGCCCTGCCAGCTGTGCATGTAATCACAGAAAGAAGATAACTTACCAGGAATGTTGATCTTTCCTGACACAGTCCATGTAACACTGAAGAGATTAATGTCACTGCTGCAACAATATAAAATGAAGGTTCGCCCATTGCAGACAACATCAATGTCCTCTGCCTTACTGATACTTAGCGATTTCACTTCCACGGATATGTATTGTTCTTGGGGGTTTCTATTGTAAATCCCTTTACATGTGTATTTACCTGTAAAGGAAAATAAAACAGATCATAACAATGACGCATATGTATCAACCCAAAAGTGGTCCAATTCTGGGGCAACTAGGAAACAAATAAAAAATCCTGTTGAATTCAATGGGGATGCCAGAGAGGTCTCCAAAAGTCTTTAACAGTGTGTGTCCCAGAAACAGATACTTTCTGGCACACAAAGGGTTCAGTCCTGGCTTGTTTCTTGGTTCTTGAGCCCAGTGCCCACTAGCACTCATCCTAAAGGCTCATATTACATTTGCTCTTGTGTCTTTTGTTCAATCGGATCTGGATTTCATGGCTATGAAAGCAGACATGACACTTGTTAGCAAGATGACAGGATCTCAGACTCTGCCCACTGCTCATGGTAGTCTTAACCCTTTAAGGACCAGAGAGATATGGACGCTTTCCATAACTGCATAGGGTAAATATGTAAGACTAGATTTTAAAGGGATAGTAATGTTTCACAATAAAAGCAGCTCCAATTAATCTTCATGGTATTTGGGCCATGGAGAGTGTTATTTCAATACTGTCAGAGTTGCAGTTCAGGAGTAATTGAATGATAAAGTATCCCCCTCCCACCCCTTATACTGATGTAACACTGCTCACCTCAGAGCAGCAAGACTGTCCGGATGGATTGCAGAGACGGACGATCTTCAATTAACATAAGGGAAAAACCTGTCAAAGGGGGGGAAGGGTTTTCATTGTTCTCACAGTTAGAAGATTGTCCCTTGCTGTAACCTGTCCACATCTGAGGGGAGGAGTCTTACACTATTTAAAAGGGGCGGAAGGGGGATACTTTATCATTCAATTATCTTGAACTACAACTAGGGTGACCACGGGTCCCGGAACGTCCGGGACTGTCCCTTATTTCAGGGACATGTCCCGCGTCCCGGGTCCCCTTCAACCGGGACAATGAAGTGTCCCGGAATGAAGCCAAGCCGCCCTGAATGTCAGCCTGCAAGCGGTGTGTCACATCATGGACGCCGCTTGCAGGCTGACATCCAGGGCGGCAATGCAACTTACCTGATCTGGAGGCAAGCGCTCTAGTAATACAGAGCGCTGGGAGATGACATCATCTCCCAGCGCTCTGCATTACTGAGCACAGCGCGTGGGAGCTTCAGCTCTGTGCCAGAGGAGGCACAGAGCACTTTGCACGCCGCTAGACCACCAGGTACTCAAGGTAAGGCAATAGGGTGACCACGTCCCGGAATGGCAGAAGGGAAATGTGGTCACCCTAACTACAACGCTCACAGTAATGAAATAACACTCTCCATGGTCCAAATACTTGGAAGATTAATTGGAGCTGCTGTTTTTGTGAAACATTGCTATCCCTTTAAGACACAGGAAACAAACTGAGATATTTTCCAGACACTAGCACTGAATAATTAAAGGGATGCTAAAACCGCTTAATAATAAACTCCCTCATACCGTTATCTGGACAGAGAATCATCACGGACACTACGAATTAACTCTGTCTTAACTGGCTCTCCAAAATGTATATTTGATTAGTACTTGATATCATTTCCATAGGCAAACATGATGCTTTCTGCAGGAAACAGATCACAAATCTCCCTAGGCAGCGTGCAGTTCCTGTGTTACACTTTATATTAACCCTTTGAGTGCCAGAGCGGTATGCAGCACATTGCTCTGCAATGCATTGTGCATCCCTCTGGCAATCAAAGGGTTAAATGCTCTCAAGTTGGACAGATCTTTCCATAGAATAACATAGGAAATTGAGATTTTATCACCTCTTTTTTTTCCACACTGTTAACACACCTTAGTGAATCTTACCCCCTGCAGAAAGCATTCTCTCTGTCTAGCAGACATTATATCAAGTACTATTTAAATTGTAATTTTGGAGATCCAATCCTAGAAGAAGTAATATTAGAATGGTGGTGTTTCTATAAGTGCATGTAACCCCCAAATCATGTTTAGGTGTTAGTGTTACTTTAAGGTACAGGTAACAACCAACCAACAAGTACATTTGATACTGATAATCAGGTAACCTCCTTGGGTGCTAGAATGATATCCAACTCATTGTATAGGAATATGTTAGACACCTCTCTTGCAGTCAAGTGGTTAAAGTTTAATTAAAGTTTAACGGGTTTCATCATGGAAATATGCTTGAGAACCACTGGCTCAAAGAATTGTGAAAGACAGTTGATTTTCAAGGAAGTAGAAAAAATATACTGTACCTGCGTTACTCTGTCGGACATTTGCTATGCTTAATGTGGATAGTTCCATTGTACCTTGCGTTCTGAATGTGATCGTATATGCACCACTATTGGAAATTGTTATAGAATTATTATGGACCCATGAAATATCCGTGGTGCCTGCACTGAATTGACAGACAATTTTTAGTGTGTCTCCTTCAAAAGGCTTCTCTGGTGTCATTGTGATGTTTCCTTCCTCTAGAAAAAAAAAAAGTTTAGAAAACAAAAATCTTTTCAAAAATCTGAAAGAAAACAAGAGCTAAGATCGGATTGTAGTAGCAAAATTGAATAGAAAAAATATATATATTTTTTTACAGCTTTACAGTTTTATTACATTTTACATGTAATTTAAATGCAATATGTAGCAAGATATTTTTTTTTCTTTTTTCCAAGCATCCCTTGCTCTTTATACAAACAACCAATGAAAAATGCCACTACCTGTGTTATTAGCAGGATTACACTGGAATCCCTTTGAAATTAATAGCAGAAATTTGACAGGGCTAAAATGGTGATGGACTAAGGAAATGGTTCTGTTTTGGATCAACTGCATCATAGGTACAAATAAACATTTACAAAACTCTAACTAATTTAACCCTTTGAGTGCCAGAGTGGTACTCGTCACATTGAGTTGAGCCATGATTAAGTGCTTCTAAGGTGCGAAATGAGTTGACCCATATACCTTGCACCAATTACCACCTTGCCACTCCATAAGTCTCCCTTCTATAATACCTTTGTGTGTAATAGGTACGATTTTGATTATGACTGTACTAAGGCATGAAAAGCCTTATGGATTTTACAGCTGTGGTATTACTCTGCTGAACTGCTATCTTCCAGTGCGATCCATTGTTTTATTTGTGTGTGTCCATATTGGATGTATTGGATGTAGTTGGAGACATCCAGAATCAGCACGGTTCTACACACATCTATTACTTCCAAAGACAAAGGATGAATAATGGGTCATATTTGGATATCCCTGTATGTATACACTCCCTAAGGTTATTAACATAATTCTAGATGACAAAGTGGAGCAGCTTTTCCTCATTTTATTTACACAGAGTGACCAGAACTGGGGTGGGTGGCTTTACCAGAGAACTCACTGAGCCCAAGATATTAGCCTCTGTACCTGGAGTTCCTGTAATTGAAACAGAACTATCATGACACATACAACCCCACCCTGAATCAATTCCAGATGTTATTCGTAACTTACTTAGGGAGACAAACAATTGTAAGGAGCACCCATCAAATGCAAACAAGGTAAAGTGTCTTGTTCTAGGTATGGTAGCCTCTCAATGGTGCTACAACTCACGTTTTTCACTCCCATGTGCCATTGCAGAGAGGATATATCCATATTCATATCAGACTGGTCCTGCCCTCGGACAGTCCAGCTTTGAAATGTCAGGCAAATCCTCTCCGCATTAGAGAATCAGTACAACCACAGACATAAGTTTCAGCCTATGTGGGCCTCATCAGTGTGGTGCACCTGAACCTCTCTAGGCACAGGGAAACAAGGGCCTGTGCCTGGGATGCCCTTATACTTAGGGAGACAAAATTGTGAGGAACACCCATCAAGCGCTAACAAGGTAAAGTGTCTTGTTCTGGCATGGTAGCCTCTCAGTGGTGCTACAACTCACGTGTGTGTTTTTTGTCTCCTTGTGTAACTTCTCATTTTCTTTCCAGTCTAGGGAGAGCGATGCATCTAAACCCTGTTGAACTCTATTTGCAGCGCTCTCCCTCATGTGCACCTTTCCTCCTTCAGTGTGTTTATATATCAATGCAGGACGTTACTTTTCAATGTGTATGTGTTGTCTGGCTTGCTCCGTCATGTCTCTGTTGCAGGCTTCTGGACATACCAGCAAACTGTCCCGATTTGCGCGGGACAGTCCCAATTTTAGGGTCCAAACCTGCTGTCCCACCCACAATGCACTCTGTCCAGTTTCCTGGCCTGTTCCCCACTTAAGTTTTGCCCATACACTGCTCCAGCGGCCTAAAGAAGCACGCTCACCATGTGAGCCATGCTGCATCCCGCCTAAGTCACTGTCAATGCTTGCCACAGACTCGAAATAAGTGCACGCACCACGCAATCGCAATGTACGCTGCCCGCCACCTGAGCAGGCCAGAAGTGTGTGAGTGCCTGTGAGCTGACTGCAGTTGAGCAGCAACCGAAGCTCCTGAGAAAATGGGAAAACTTTGTGCTCAGGTCGTCTCCTGGTTTCTACCGTCATTCTCCACTGCCTGTGACAGGCTCAGGTACAATACTAACTAGTTACATATCGCTGCCACGCCTGGCAGACTAACTTCAAATTCACTGAGTGGGGGATGGGTGTGTATCATCTTGCCAGCCACCCTGGTGATGTGCTTCATCGTGGACGGACAAGTGAGCACTGTCACTGCTGCCTCAGAGGCGGCAGGCCAGAAGGAGGAAGAGGCCGTGAGAATTGATTAAGTTATTTGCTACAGTGCACTATGGCTGACCAGGCACACCTGCAGCAGTCAAAGCTGCTGGGCAGTAGATCTCAGTGTGAATGAAGGTGTGTGCAAAGCTGGAGGAAGTCCTATACAAGGTCCGGAGACACTGGGTAAGTGGAAGGGTTGGATAAGAGTCGTCTCCTTTAACCCGCCTATCCTTTAACCCTTTGAGTGCGTTGGAGTCCTTTCTGGCACCCAAAAGGGTTAAGTGTCAGAGATAAGCAATGCATGTTTAAGTAGCCTCACATTCTGCTCATTAATAAATATAGTTGCACAATAATTATTCTAAGTTAAGTATGTTGCATTGGAATCAATCTCCCTTTAACCCGTTGGATGCTAGAATTGAATGTAATGTGCACTGTATTCATTTCTAGCATCCAGGGGATTAAAGGGGGATATATTCCAATGCAAAATACTTAATAATAATTATTGTGCAGCAATATTTATTATTGAGCAAAATGTGAGGATACTTAACCATACATTGCTTATCTCTGACACTTAACCCTTTTGGGTGCCAGAAAGGAATCCAATGCTTTGCAATGCAATGGATTCCTCTCTGTCACTCACGGGGTTAAAGGATAAGCAGATCTACCATATCAATGACAGAGTAGAAGGGTTTTGGTGTAGGTCAAAAGGAGATATATATCCCAAGAGCCCCCTTTTTTAGACCCAGATCCCTCTTTCCCACCCTGATGTCTCTGTGTATAGGAAATCAGACTGTGTCGGGTGTATTTAAATGTATTACATTGCTCCACAGCAAAAAAACTCAGTATATGTGATTTTAAATTAAATTGTATAAATAAAATCCTTTGGGTTTGTTCTAAATCATTTTTTCAGTTACACAAAGATTTATCATGAAATAACCTCAAAATTCTGGGCAATGCCCCTCCCACCAGCCACGCCCCCAGAAACATTGTCTAAAACACAAGTGTCCCTCTTTGGGCATTTGAAATGTTGGGAGGTATGAAGGCAGCTCTATAGACATAATCAATGGAACTGACAGACTTACAATTGGATGCCTGTGGCACAGCTAGTGCAACAGGCAAGATGATGTAACAAAGTAAATGTTAACCCTTTGAGTGCCAGAGGTGTACGTAACGCAATGCATTGCATATCCCTCTGGCACTCAAAGGGTTAAAGGTGTTTTATCAAATAATAGACCATTTTTGTACAAAAGTACATTTCCAAATATAGTTGTTTTTCCATATGAAAGCATATTGAGGTGACAGTTCCCCTTTAAGTATAAAGAGCGGAGTCTCCAGGTCAGATCTGGAGAGTTCTTGGGTGTAATGAACTGCCACATATGAACCAATGTTACCAAACGTGTGTTTTTCTTATGTATTCAAAATCTGTGATAAATTTGCCTTTAAGTACTTATCCTAATATGCTGCTAGAACCCTTTAATCTTTTTTTTTTTATTCCAAAATTGTTTATTAGAGTATCATAAAAATAACAGAGATAACCGTTTGTTACATACAGAGATAAATAGAGAGATAACAACAAACATTTGTTAAATACAATATCATAAAATAAGAAAATCAAACTAAAGCCCTTTAATCCTGGTCAGGATGTTGCCCAAGCCAGTGTAGGCAAAAAATGAACAGGGACTGGCTTTTATATGGCCACCTCTGTTCACATTAGTTCACATGCGCTCACTGGCTGGGATTGTGGGTTACGCAGGGCACTGAAAGTGTCCTGGAGTAACCTCACCTCCCAGCCACTCAGCATCTACCTGGAGGTGTCACAGATGCTTGTAATGGAAACCTTTCAGCTAGCCAATCATTGGTAAGCTGGAGGGGTGACATTAGGACATGACCCCTGCCAGCTAGATGCTGATTGGCTGGGAGGTGAGGTTACTCCATGACACATACTGTACAATGTTTAACCCCACAAACCCAGCCAATGGGAGAGTGGGAACTGATTTGAACAGGGTTGGCCATATAAAAGACAGTCCCTGTTCATTTTCTGCTCATTGCCCCATAATTCCACTTCTTGAGTTTGCTGAATTAGGTCTTAAAGGTCCATGTGTATAAAAGCAAACTGGAGTTATTCTGGAGTAAACCAAAATATGCATCTACATATCAAAGAAAAATCCCCTTAGACGTCAGTTAAAAAGCTTTTTTTCCTGGGTTTCATTCAGATTTAATTAACATTCCATCTTGATGCATATGATACATATGTGAGGCAGTGACTAACTGAATAAGCAGTCAAAATGTTGTTCCCTGGACTTATTGTCACACATCTTCATTTTTGCTAAGGGTGGATCCTATCAGCTTCACAGGTATCAAACAAGGAATGCCAAATATTTGCATCATTGTATTCCAGGAAATAATGTTCAGAAAAGCAGGTACTTCCCACCAGCTTGACATTTTCTTGTTACACCAAATAGTTTTTGCTTTATCCCTTCGAATGCTAGAAAGTTGATGAGGCTTATATAATAAAGAGAACTAGAGTAATTCTAGGTCAAATCAACTGCACCATTGGGAACAAATACAAATCCAGTTGATTTATTTGGGTATTTTAATCCCTTGAAGACTGAAGAGGTCTCTGCTTCACTGAAAATCAATGTTTTGGAGAACTCTATAGCATTTTAGGGGTTAAAAACTCCCATTTACATTGACAGGGATTTTGGGAATATTCGTTTGTCCCCTATGGTACAGTTGATTTGGTCCAGATATATATATTTCTCCTCAGTACATCACCCTCAAGGTGCTGGAGACATCTCTGGTATCCAAAAAGTTAAAGGAAGACTAATAATTCTATATAATAATTCTCTAGAATGTTTGTCAGAAGCTGTCATGCGCAGTAGAGACTGCCTGAACGCACAGAATGCTGGGAGTTCTGTGAGTATTCTGTGCTTTTGGGCAGTCTCTACAGCGTATAATTGCATCAGCGGCAGTACGCAGAGCAGGAACGGCCTCTAAACATCACCCAGACCTTGGGCTGTGTACACGGGCTTTTACACTAGTCCCTAATATTAACCCCCCATTATCTTAACAATTTAATGGCCAATGCATTTTACAACCCCCTTAACACCTTAACCACTATGTTTCTGTGAACAACCACTGTAGGTTAGGTAGCTAGAGGCCTCCTGAGTAAATTGTTAACAGATTTTACATTTCTACTAATTCAAATGTACTACTACTTGAATCTTTGGAAATTATGGATTTCTCTACTGTATTCATTAGCAGCTCCTGTTCTGAGAGAAATTAAACACCACTGGTAAGAGATGACATTCTATAGAGGGTGTAAGTATTACAAAACCAATCCTTAGAAAATCTGAAGATTTTCCTTACATTCTTATAATATGTTCTCCCTAAACTAAAATAGTTGTAACAACTACAGATATAAAGAAATGATATTCAATGCTTAAAGTCTTTGAAAAAAACAAGACACTGAAATGAGGGGTCACAGGCCTTTCTGTTCCTAGACTTTGAGTTTAAATGTTTCCAGAAGGGGGAAATAATTGAAAATATTTTTTTAACATTTCCACCAGTTCAGATATACTACAATATCTAAATACCATGGAATATTCTACTGTAATAAATACCTATTGCCTGCCTGAGAAAAATGACACCACACTTACATGGTTTGACTTACTGTAGAAGGAGCCAGGACCAATAATTACCATTTTTATTTTATATTACCTGTCTGTAATAAAATGTTCATAACAAGTAAAGTGGAAAATATAAAAAAGACACACTACTTTAAAAAAGTAGTCAACTGAATGCACTTGCTCTTCTATCCCTACGCTAGATTGCAGTAATGTTTCCAAACATGACAATACAGGAAAAACAGGGATTTTTAAATTTGCTTACTTCAAACATACTAATATCTTTGCAAACCATGGAATTTCCTACTGTTCTAAGTGTGTACTGCCAGAGCAAGAAAATCGGTAACACATTAAGCATGAATTGACATACTGTCAGTTGTAAGTACAGTGAGGGCCAAGGTCACAGCTCATTAAAAGCTGCTTCTCCTCAATTATCAGAATACTCTGAGCCCATTTGGAATGATGGAGGGGAGGTCGGGGGAGGAACACCTCAGATTTAGGCTCTTAAGGAGCCTCTTACCTACTCTTGTTAGAAAATAATAATATACTTGGTGGTCTAGTGCAGGGGCCATCAAATTTATCTTCAGGCCCCTTCAACAGTGCAGGTTTTCAGATTATTCCCATTTAAACAAGTGAATGTGATTAACTCAGGCCCATCCTTCAGAATGAATGAACCTATTATTGATTAATCTGTGGTCGTGTGAGAAAATCCTGAACATCTGCACTGATGAGGGGAGCATAAAACCAGGTTTGAGCACTTGGTCTAGTGGATATATTACTTTACCATGAGAACTTGTCCATTTTCAGCCTACACTCATGGAGTTGTAGTGTGGCAGCAGAAGGAGGGACACTCATTGCCCATCAATCTCCAGACAACAGTGGATCAAGACTGGGGCTCAGAAAATGGGGATCTATGGCTACCAGTGCAGTGGAACAAGGCTGGGGATGAATATGTGTGGTTATGTGGCTATTAGTGCAGCGGGACAAGGCTGGGGGTGAATATGTGTGGTTATATGGCTATCAATGCAGTGGGGCAAGGCTGAGGATGAATATGTGGGGTTATATGGCTATCAATGCAGTGGAACAAGGCTTGGGATGAATATGTGTGGTTATATGGCTATCAGTGCAGTGGGGCAAGGCTGGGGATGAATATGTGTGGTTATATGGCTATCAGTGCAGTGTGTCAAGGCTAGGAGTGGAGTGAATGTGTGTGGTTCTATCACTACCAGTGTAGTGGGACAAGGATCGGTTTGTGTGGTTCTATGGCTATCAGTGCAGTGGGGCAAGATGGGAAATCAATATGTGTGGGTATATGGCACCCAATGCAGTTTGTGTGTGTGTGTGTGTGTGTGTGTGTGTGTGTGTGTTAGGGGCTGCATCTGAAAAAAAGTGAAAAAAGCACTTTTCATGGGAATTCCCACCCAAGGTGAAAATCTACATTTTTTGCACTTTTCTCTTTTAGGGTGAAACAGTTTGCCATCCATAGTTTTTAGGGTACCTAACGAGCCTAGCATAGTGTGTGGTAATATTGACCATTAAGGTTGCAAAACCGTATCTTTAAAAGTGCAATCATGAAAAATACCTACTGTAGGGCTTCAGTACTTAATGGGGATAAAATAGTTCCCATGTACACATTTTTCATATGTACCCAGTTTTGAAGCAATGGTCTGGCAACTCTATTGACCCAGCACATAAAATAATTAGCATACAGTGCCACCAACAAGTTGAAGCCTTTATATACCCCTCCTTACATTACTTACACTGTTCAATCATTTCACTGAATCACTTCTATCTTACCCCTTTTACTTATGTCTATTATAAAGGTGCACTCTTTAGCCACACCTACATGCCTGAATATCCAATGGCCAACTGTATTCATATGATATGTCCTCTTGCTCTTTTCTTTGCTGTTGTAGGTCTCTCATACAAACAAAGGTTCATTTCTTAAGCCTGTTTTATCTTAAAGGCAAATATAGACAGCTCTTAAAACTCTGTCTAACTATATATATCACAAGGTGACAGGTTCACTTTAAGGTAAATGGGAATTCATTTTTCAAAGTTATTAATGTTCCTTTAATATACAAATTAAATAATAGGAAATTATATAACTTAAAAATAAGGCAATGATGTCATAATGTCAGAATTCCACTGTGGTTATTTTGCTGTGTTACACACCGGCTAATATTTCTTGCATTGTTTTCAGGCAGACAGGCACAGTTGTTTGCATGATTCATTGTTTTACTAGTTATACCCTTAAACTCATTGACATAGCACAATTTAAAGGATGTTCATATCAAAGGAAAGCTTTCATAAGCAAGACAGCATAGACCATAATGTGTTGTGGCACTCAAAGGATTAATTAATAATCATCATCATCATTTGACCATGGTTCTCAAATCTGACTCCAGGAGCACCTAACAAGTCATGTCTGTAGCACATCTCTGCTTGGTGAGTTTATTAAAATTAAAATGACTGAGCCTGCTAGTCAAGAGTAATTTGGTTGCAATCGATTTTAGTGCATGCCAAGCTGCCTGTGCCTATTTTAGCTGGAAATCTGGCTTGCTTAAGAGTGCAGACTTGGCTACCGAAGTGCAGTGTGTGTGTGTGTGTGTGGGGGGGAGTCATCATACCAGGAGGACATACACTCAATGAAGACCATAAAGTTCTGTAGCAGAGGACCTTTTCAGAAGGATCACTCTGCAGACATTGACCTCCTCAGAATGATAGGTCTAGGGAATCAATGAATCTAAAATTGCAGTAGTTCATGAAGCTCTTGAAAACCTTTCTGCCCCCAGAGTATATATCTGGAAGAAGTATCTCAGGTTCAGGAGCAGGATCGGTAGTAGGCTCAAAATGGGGAACTACTGAGGATTATGGAGAAGTAATATTAGGAGAGCATGGTTCAGAGAACTGGGCTTGTAGCTGCATCATACTCCCTTGAAGATCAGTCACAGCCTCAGAGGGAACATCCAGCCCTGTGGGATCCACAGAGAGGGCTTAGTTTTTCTTTAAAGCACTGTGACCTAACTGGATCCCAGTGTTAGGTTACTAGGAAATTACTGATGACATTGACCTCTGGAACAAGGATCTAGGCAGTGATGCTTTGTAGTGAAGATACAGTATGGGCAGAGCTGTGAGTATATTAATGGTGCAACTAGCACAAGAGAGTGAACATTGAATGTCTAACAGCATTTGAGCGTTGGCCAGACCAGGATGCATACACCCATATGCTGAGCAGTAGCAGAGATGTCTGGAGCACCAAGCTCAGATACCTGTCAAAGGGTAAGCCGAAGTCAAGAACCAGAATATCAGTAGAGGAAGATGGCAATCAAATTCTCAGCACAGAGGCTAACACCTAAATAACTGCCTAAGGCTAGCAAGGTGCAAACAAACTGGACAGCCACACTCAACTAGGAATGAGCCTGCCCTTAATGAGCAGGCTCTAAAGGAATGGTGTCCTACCCAGGGTGCAGTTTCTTTTAGATCACTAGTTCCTTACACAGAGAGGCAATCCAAATGTATATCTGGGGTTGGCCATTTTCTTGTTTAGAGGGGAATTGGCTGGCACTTCATGGCTGGACTTCTTTTCTGGCAGGACCACAAATCAGCTCCACCTCACTGACAAGGCTCAACAAGGCCGAAATGTACGTCTGAGTTTGGCTGCTTCTCTTGTTCAGAGGGGAGTTACCTGGCATGGCTGGACCAGTATAATGTAATTTAAGATATTTTCTCTCTGTGTTAGGCACTGGCGAACTAAAAGAGACTGCACCCTGGGTAGGACACCATTCCTATAGAGCCTGCTCAATTCTAGGGCAGGCTCGATCCTAGTTGAGTGTCTCTGACTAGTTATTTTGTATATGTAAATTAACCTTGGGATTGGTCACGGTATGGGTAATATGGGAATCCAGATGTGGACCCCTTGCTCACAGTGCCTAGAGATATCATCTACACCTCACTGACAAGGCTCATCAAGGCAAAACATATGTCTCAGGTTGGCTGCTTCTCTTGCTCAGAGGGGAATTGTCTGGCACATTGTGGCAGGACTGCTATTCTGGCAGGACCAATATGATGTGCTTTAGGATATTTCCTCTCTGTGTAAGGCACTAGTTAGCTAAAAGAGACTGCACCCTGGGTAGGACACCATTTCTATAGAGCCTGATCAATTCTAGGACAGGCTCATTCCTAGTTGAACATCTCTGACTAGTTATTTTGCATATACAAATTGCAATTGGAATTGGTCATCCTGAGGGTAATAGAGGAATCCAGATGTGACCCCCTTGCTCAGTTGTATAAGCAACTGACCATGTGCATGTAAACCTACAAGTCCTTGCACATAAAGTGGGTGAATCACTTGTGCATGAGCAAATGTAAAGAATGCAAAAGATGTACAACCACTTATAAAATGAGTTCACTTTGTGTACTGGAAACCTCCTTCCTCCAATTGCAGGGAAGCTGAACTTTTCCATTTTAAATTAATTTTCTGAGAAACATTTTCAATTTGCAGTAGCAATTGGGTTTCTCCAAACTCCCAATATTAGGTGGTTTGTAGCAAATTGTCATCAACCTATATTTATTATGTTTGCCCCAGTGTGCATATCAACCCACAGGGCCTCTACACACTGAGCATGTCATTAATCTTCCCTTATTCTAGGTGCTAAGGATTGCTTTACATACAAACATAGCCCCGCAGCTCTCTTGTTACCCTATCCCTCCTAAATGTGAATATGCCTCTAGATTTACTATTCAGTTATGTCTATCATCCAACCAGACCATACTGCTCATACACTGCAATCAGTTTTTAATTTTCCCGATTTTACCAGCCAGGTGATGAGCATTCACATGCGTACATTTTATATTACAGCCATTCTCCTTTAACTCTATATACATAATAGGAGTTGTTGTTTACACCTGTCTGTTGCAAAACCTGAGATGCTTCATCATTCTATTGACATGTCATAAACCAGGGGTAGCCAACCCTGGTCCTGAAGAGTTACCAACCATGCATGTTTTCAGGATATCCCTGAATGAGCACATATGCAAAAAAAATATGTTGTAGGTTTTATCCCCTGAGTAATATATGGGAACTCCCACTGCTGAAAGATGTTTTATTCAAAATGTATTACAGGTCAGACTTGAATTTTTTTAGGTGTAGTTTCTCAGTGGCCTGAAATTTTACGGTGGCGCTGTTGCTGTACCATCCTATGGACATCTCTGGTCAGGTGAACATAAATTTCCATGGGATGGTGTAGCAACAGCACAATTCTAGACCACTGAGATATTGTACCTACAAAATCCAAGCTTGAACTGTAATTACATTTGAATAAAATGCCTCTCAGCAGTGGAAGTACCTTTGTTTTACTCAGGGGGATAAACCCGACAACATATATATATATTTTTTTTTTTTGCATATTACTTTCCCTTTAAAAGGATAGTAATACTTAAAATGTAATACAATATATGTTGCAAAACAGGGGTACTCCCACTGCTGAGAGATATTTTACTAAAAAAAAACAGATCAAACTTAAATTTTTTAAGTGCAATATCACAGTGGCCTGAAAATTTACAGTGGCACTGTTGCTACACCATCCTGTGGACTGCTCTGGTCTGTAGACCATACATCTCCATAGGATGGTGTAGCAACAATGACACTGTAAATTTTCAGGCCACTGTGATATTGCACCTAAAAATTTCAAATTTGAGCTGTTATAAATTTTTAATAAAAAAACTTTTAGCGGTGGGAGTGCCTTTGTATTACTCAGGGGGATAAACCTGACAACATATATTTTTTTGCATATTACATATTACTTTCCCTTTAAAGTGATTGAGTTACTAATTAGTCCGCCTGTCTGTGGGATATCCTGAAAACATGCACTGTTGGTAGCTGTTGAGGACCAGTGTTGGCTATCCCCGACATGTACATTCTCCAGGTATTTCCTGATTTGATTCTAATTGGGGGCTGCCTGTTCAGCTTTTTATGTTGTGCCTCATATCTAAAAAGAGAAATCCCTATCATCTCAGACATGCAGTTCCTGATTGCTACTATTAATAATGGTGTTGCTTGGCTTCATGGAATGCTTTGATCTATCCAATATAATGATAGGAGTAAAAATGGGGTGAATATACACATCAACCAGAGCATTTCCTTGGGTGTTAGCCTCCAACCCCAGTGATTGTACCCCAGGGTATGGACTACAACATATGAGTGTTTTAGTACTTACACCATTTCCTCTGCTTCTCATTTAATACATTATGTTAAGCAAGGTATATGATAAAGAAATATTTCAAAACTCCTATAGACTGCCCCAATGCCTTCCACTTGGCACCAATGACAGTAAAGGTGCATGGAGTGAGTAGCTAATAAATGGGCATTAGGAAGATGGGGGGCTAGAGAATAGACTCCTGCAATTGTTTTTTTTTTCCTTTGGTGATAATGTCACAAACACGACAGAACGCTACTGGACAACCAGGGAAATAGCAGGCTGCAGGAGAGGACCAAGAGAGGTAAAATAAATGTAAGAAACTCAGCCCCCCTATCTGATTTGCCTAAAAAAACACACTTGTTGGAAAGAGGCTATTCACCCTTTCCAAGAAGCATTTTAATATTGTCCGTACTCATAATAATGTTGGATGATCTTGTGATCACCTAATACTATTTTGCACAACATTGGGAATGGAGGTGGGGGGCTGTAAAAGATCTTCTATCTCAACCCTGTTATTACTGAAAAGGTACAACCCTCTTTCAAACAAGGGAAGACTTTAAAGGGAAAGTAATATTTCATAATAAAAGCAGCTCTAATTAATCATCATAGTATTTGGACTTTGAAGAGTGTTATTTCAATTCTGTCAAGAGTAATTCAATGACAAAGTATCCCTCTCCCGCCCCTTTTACTGATGTCACACTGTTCAGCCACAGCAGAAGGGAGGTGCCCAGGTAGACTGCAGAGAGGGACAATCTTCAATTAAGATAAGGGAAAAACCTGAAAAGCTTGTCAAGGGGGGCAGGGCTTTCATTGTTCTCATAGGAATAAGAGTGTCCCCTTCTGTTATCTGTCTGGTCTATAGACTGCATTCCACATCTGAGAAGAGATGGCTTACACTAGGTAAAAGGGGCGGGAGGGGGAAACTTTGCTTGTGAATATCTCATAAACCATAAAGGTTTGAGAGATAAGACTTATATCATTATTCATGTTTTTTTAATGCCTACAAAATAAAATAAAGTTAAAACAAAGTATTACTATCCCTTTAAGAAGTGTAATCACCGATTATCTGGAAGGTAGGCATTGTTTGACTGTTTGACTATAGGGGGCATTTAAAGAGCCCATCTCTCTCTCCCCTTTGCTCTAAAACATACTGTGGTGACCTTGCATGAAACTGGAGAGCTTATCTTTCATTCAGGGGCACCTTATAATAATAATATGCATGTAGGGAGATTGGTCGATCATCCAACATAGTATTTTAAGGTTGGTGCCAATAAATAGCTGAGATCTCACCCCTTCCTAATACAATAGGGTCAGGAACATCCTCATTTGGGAAGGGGAAGGCCCCTCTTTCATATGAGGGTTTTTTTAAACCCTTGAGTGCCAGAGAGGTTTGCAATGTACCCCTCTGTCTCTCAAGGGGTTAAAAGTACTTAAGGATCATCCACAAAACAAAACACACATACTTATATTTATATGTATCTATAGAAGTTAATGGTAATGTGGTTTAATGCTCATGATATTCCTACAGAATGTCAAACCATACCAAAGAACTATTTTTATTGAGCTGGCAGTACATGGACTACAGTAGTATATTCCATTTTCAAAGATTTTAATATATTTTAATTGATGGAAATTTTAAATTACATTTATTTTTATAGCATCACGTTTGGAAACATTTGTGTGCACCTGTCTAGGAATAAAAATGCAAGTGACTGGTGTGGGTGGTTGTTTACTTTCCAAATTAGTAGGTCTTGTCTACCTTTTCCCAATGTCTGTAAAAATCTTAGTGCAGGCAGGTAATTATAGAAAAGAAAAGGGATAGGTGTAGTTTAGTGCTTCTAGAATTGCTTACGATAATTCAAACCATACCAGTGGGGTACCATTTTTCTTGAGCTGGCAATATAATAAAATATTCATGTTTTTCAATTATCTTAATACTTTTGAAGCGGTGGAACTATATAAAAATAAATATTTTCCGGTAGTGTCACCTTCTGGAAACATTTGTACACACTAAATTTGGGGTAGAAAGGCAAGAAATTCATCATTTGATGCAACCAGTTATCTTTTTTCCATAGATTATAGTAAGGGTAATTTTGTGTTTCTTGCATAGTCTATGGGATATCAGCTTTTACCAATGGGATGTTATTTCTGTTGGGAGATGAGCTAACAGTAAATGCCGTAGGAAATCCCATAGTTTTCAAAGATTTCCGTACCTTTCAAAGTGTAGAAATATAAAAAAATGCTTTTTTCTTTAGCACCATCTTTTGGAAATATTTGTGCATACCGGAATAGGGGTAGAAAAGCAAGTGACTTCTTATTTGATGCAGTTGGTTGCTTTCTCTTCTTTTAGTCTCTAGTTGTTACAAGAAGTTCATACCAGTGGCATACCATTTTACTCAACAGTCTTCTAGGTACCTATCGTTATATGATATACCTTGGTTTTCAGGGATTTCAGTATATTTCAAACAGCATAAAAAAATACTTTTTTTTTATACAAATGTGTATATATATATATATATAAGCACTGCAATTTTTTTAGCTCATCCACAAAAACACAACTGGCACTAAATGCATTAATACATTAAACACCTTACCTATTTACCCTGAAAAATTCAGGCCACATTTTATTAAACAGGCTTCTTTGAAGCAGTGAATGGTATGTGCTACTGCTCAACTGATCAAAGCAGCAGAGTTAGTGCATAACGCTTGAAGGATTAAAATGCAGGTCCTGGGAGGTTAGGATGTTATATTTGAAAGGAAAAGTAAGGTATAATAATTGGAAACATTTCCTTACCTTTGCAGTACTCTTCTGCTGGGTAGTTGACAGTACATTTACATCCTAAGGCATCACATGATGACTCCGTTCCAACACATTTATATCCTTTCTCGCAGAAGCAGTCGGCAGTGCTGCCATTCACACTACAAGCTAGTAAATATAAGCACTGAACTATTAGTACTTGTCATCAGCAACGGATACAGAGCAAAAGAGGAAAAAGTCTGGGAGATAATGGCAAAATGTAGCCTAGGAATAAGTGCCTTTGCATTCATTTAACCCTTTAAGTGCCAGAGGGGTTCCCTCACCTATTTTGAAATACCAGATGAATGTGCTTCACAATGCGTTGGGCACCCTCTGGCAATCAAAAGATTACAGGGTTAGTCCCAAGCACTCTGCTGGCTACAGTACGAAAACCCTGCCAGAAACAGTCATGGCTACCTATGTGGACTTGACATCCGGGTATCATAACAAAGGCACAAGATCAAAATTTGTGAGGAACATTAGGATTTCCTGGCCATAGTAAGGTAAGAGTGGGTTATTATTAAAAAGTATCACATCTCCATTAACATAAACATTTAGATGCTCTTCAAAGTCAAATACATTTATATGCATTTTCTTGTTGTTTTTAATAACTCTTGCAGTCCATAACTACTTGTTTCTGTTTTGCATTTGCTAACTTTATCAAGAGTTTTTTCTACCTACAGCTTTAGCCATCCTAAGTTAAGCCATCTTGATCATGTAAACAGCATCCACTCACTTCATTTAGTTACAACAGCAATTTACAGGTATGAAAGTCGTGAAAAATAAGTATGGTCTCATCTGTAGGTCAATGGGAAACCGTTAGATAAAAACAGCTGTTAACACTTAAGAGCAAATTAACTTAGGCATTAATCGCCTAACAACCTGGGGGTTATGCACTAAGGCGTGATAAAGAGGTGATAAAGTGGTAATGACTACTCCAGTGATATCACTTCTCCATTTCCTGTGTTATTCTATAGAGCCTATGCACTAAGATCTCCAAAGTTGGAGAAGTCAAAGTGCATTAGCTCCACAGAATAACATAGGAACTGGAGAAGGGATATCACTGGAGAAGTCATCTCCGCTTTATCACCTCTTTACCACATCTTAGTGCATCTCCCCCCTTGTGTTCCTTACAACACAGTCTGGAATTTTGAAGCCAGTTGTTTGCTGTGAGGATGTGAGGTCTATTGGCAGGCCTTAATAGAGATCTGTACATAGAGGAAACTGCACTTATAATGCAAAAATATAAAAAAATGTATATACTATACTGCTGTTTGAAGGATTCCTACCTAGGTAGGTCAATGTGTTAAACAAAGTTAGAACCGCTTATTCCTAGGGTATACTTTCCTCTTTAAACTGGTGCTATATAGGCATTAGTGATAATATTGTAGAAATTAGGACACCTGTACCTCTATAAAATGCCACTAAACCAGCCTCTGTATTTGTATAGCGAAAACCTGGTGGGGAGAATGTATAAATCTGCCAATTATTCTCAAAACAATTATTTGATCTATTTTGTCACTGAAACACTTTCATACATTACCCTCAGTGTGTCTTAATTTGCTTAACAAAATTACTTTCCTTGATAGGTATCAGTCATACTCCAAACTGATCCTTTTCTATTCTCTTTCCTTTCCTTTCTATTCTCTCTCTTTTATTTCTCTCCTCTTTTTCATTTCCTTTCTTCCTTTTCTCTTTACTTTATTACTATCTCTTCTTTCCTACCTGACGTCTGTAAGAACCTGGTCCAGAAAGTCCTGCTCTGTTGTTATCTGTACTTACTGACTAAGGGTCGTATGTTCAAAGGGATAACGGCAAAAAAATATCATATGAAAGACAAAAATAAGTAATTGTATGCATGAACGCCATATTTTCTATAGAGTATACAACAAAAAACTAGTAATGTCCATTGTGTACGACACAACTCCAGAATTGACGGGCAAAGGGGCGTGGCTAAACTATTCTCCAGTGTCGAATAGAGGAAAAGAAAATTTGTCGTAACTAACAACAAAAAATGTCTTTCAAAAGACAAAATTTGTACGTTAAGAAAAAAGTGGAGGGAATGTGTTCTGAATGCGAGAATGTTTGTCTTTAGTTAAGACATTTTTGTCGTTAGTTAAGACATTTTTAAAGACATTTTTGTTGTTAAGACCAGGGCTCAAAATTTCCACTCGCCTCCTCGCATTTGGCGAGTAAAAATTGAGTTGGGGCGAGTGGAAATTGAAGCCCTGCTGTCCCGCCCACCTCAGGCCGCCAGGAGGAGAAGAAGATAGCACCATAAAAAAAAATAAAAACGGAACTCAAAGGGTTAAGGTACACGCTGTGCTGCTCTGCAATATAACGAAAAGTAAAGGCATTCTTCAGAATGGCTTCTTACGATGTTTGTGTGATAGTGTGTAAATATCATAAGAAGCCAGACTGAATAATGCCTTCACTTTACATTATATTGCAGAGCAGCACAGCGTATACATTAACCCTTTGACTGCCGACAGGTCTGTGCCCCGCATCCAGAAAATTAGGCAGCCGCCTACGGTGCACAGGCCCAGGGGTCACAATGTCCGGGCTCCAGGTAACTGGTAGGAGGGGAGCACACAACACAGCGCTTCCCCTCCTGCCAATCACTTCTTGTGGCATGAACACGCAGACCGCGGGTTGAGGATCTTCCGTATCCTCTACCCAGTCTGACAAGAAGCGCTCACTAGGAGCAATGAACAGCTTCCTGTCAGGCTGGGTATAGGATACACAAGATCTTCTGCCGCGGTTCGCTCGGCCACGCTACAAGGAGGGAGGGGAGCAGGAGCGCAAGAGACACATGAAAGAGCCTGGGGAAGGGGACAACGACAAGCACAGAGGAACTGGGGAAGGGGACACAGACACTCAAAGGGGCTCGTGAAGGGGACAGAGTCACACATAGAGGGGCTGGGGAAGGGAACAGTGACACACACACACAGAGGGGAAGGGGACAATGACACACATAGAGGGGCTAGGGAAGGGGACACAGACACTGAGAGGGGAAGGGGACAGTGACACACACAGAGGGGATAGGGAAGGGGACACAGACACTCAGAGGGGCTGGGGAAGGGAACAGATACACACACACATAGAGGGTAAGGGGACAATGACACACAGAGGGGCTAGGGAAGGGGGCACAGACACTGAGGGGGGCTGGGGAAGGGGACAGTGACACACAGAGGGGAAGGGGACAATGACACACACAGAGGGGCTAGGGAAGGGGACACAGACACTCAGAGGGGCTGGGGAAGGGAACAGTGACACACACACACACACACACAGAGGGTAAGGGGACAATGACACACATAGAGGGGCTAGGGAAGGGGACACAGACACTGAGAGGGGCTGGGGAAGGGGACAGTGACACAGGGGATGGGGAAGGAGACAATGATGCACACAGAGGGGCTGGAGAGACAAGTTGCTCTCTAGTAAGTGCATTTAAACAGCTACTCTCAGATATTCTACTCTCTCTTTTGTTTGTAATGTGTGGAGGACTACGGTGTGACCAGTGTGGGGAGGAGGACAATGTGGAGGTGGACAGTGTGGAGGGGGCAGGGTGGACAGTGTGGGCTGTGTGAACAGAGTGTGTGTGGTGAGGGTGGGCAGTGTGTGGACAGGGTGTGAGGGTGGGCAAAGTGTGGACAGAGGGTGAGGGTGGGCAGGGTGTGGACAGGGGGGACGCAGTGTGTGAAGGTGGATAGGGTGTGGGCAGCAGTGTCATTTCATCAAAGAGAACTTGAGATGGGTGCGGTTAAAGGCGGAGATATGGGTGGGGTTAAAGGCATGGATATGGGTGGGGCTAGACGTGGAAACTGGTGGCGAGTAACTTTTCAAGCCTGGCTAGTAGCTCAGGACTTGAAATTTTGAGCCCTGGTTAAGACATTTTTTAAGACATTTTTGTCTTTAGTTAAGACATTTTTGTCTTTAGTTAAGACATTTTTTTGTCGTTCCATACAACAATTTCAGTCAGGAGGAACGACATATTTCCAATCACAACCGACACTCTCTGAAAATATTAATGATCCCAACTACACTGTACTTTGAAGATTCGTTACAAACAACAAAAGCTATTTTGCTACTCCTTTGAACATATGGCCCTAAGTTTTCCATTGCTGAGATTCCTGTCTCCTGTGAATGACCTTGGCTTTGAATTAGACCATGCATGCTTGCCACGAGTCCTGACCTTTGCTTCATTCCAAACCTGATGCTGTTGCTGATTCTGTGACCTTGGCTGTTTGTGAGCTCCCATTCATGAAATTCACCTGTGTGAGCTTCTTGCAGTTAACACTGCTCCCTAGCTTTGCACCCTAGATTCATTCTCAAGAAGCTTTCAGTGACTGTTACTTTTTGTTGTTTCTGCATCTGTTCTGACTGTGTAACCCTCCGTTGACCTGCAGGTCTGCCTCCTGTCCTGTTAGCCAGAGAGACACCTTCCTTTTTTATTTCTATCCCCTTCCTTCTTTATTTCTATAGTCTTCCTTCCTTCCTTATTTTATTTCTATCCCCTTCCTTCTTTATTTCTATAGTCTTCCTTCCTTCCTTATTTTATTTTTATCCCCTTCCTTCTTTTATTTTTATGGTCTTCCTTCCTTCTTTTATTTCTATCCCTTTCCTTCCTTCCTTCTTTTAGTTTAGTTCTACCCCTTTCCTTCCGTCTTTTATTTCTATCATCTCCCTTCCATCCTTCATTTCTGTTGTCTTCCTTCCTCCCTTCCTTCCTTAATTTCTATCATCTTCCTTCCTTCATTTCTATCCCCTTCATTCCTTCATTTATCTCTATGCCTTCCTTCCTTCCTTTCTATTCTCTTCCTTCCTTCATTTCAATCCCTTTCCTTCCTTCCTTTCAATTGTCTTCCTTCCTTCATTTCTATCCCTTTCCTTCCTTCCTTTCAATTGTCTTCCTTCCTTCATTTCTATCCCTATCCTTCCTTCCTTCATTTCTATTGTCTTCCTTCCTTCATTTCTATCCCTTTCCTTCCTTCCTTCCTCCCTTCCTTCCTTCATTTCCATCATCTTCCTTCCTTCATTTCTATTCCCTTCATTGCTTCTTTTACCTCTCTCCCCTTCCTTCCTTCCTTCCTTCATTTGTATTTTCTCTTTATTATGTTATCTCTTTCTTTTCTCTCTTTCCATTCTCTTTATTTTCTTCTATTTTCCTTTCTTTTCTCTATATCTTCTCTACTTATTTGCTATTTTCCCTGTCCTTACTTTCTTCTTGATTTCTTCTTTTTTTCTCTTTCTTCATAATTTTCTCTTTCTTTTTTCATTCTCTTTTTCCTTTTTTTGCTGTAGTCTAAAGCCGGACATTGCCATTTTGTTACATGAAAACACTAACATCAGCGGTCATCACTTCCAACCAGCTAATGGCCTTGTTGTGGATAATGGGAGCTGTAGTCCTTATCAGCTGGAGGTGAACCAATTAACTAACCCTGATTTACATGATTCGGAAGAACTATAGGCAGGGCTTTTCTCTGTGAATAATCTCATTGAGACTAGTGAAGACAATTGCCTATTGTGAGGTTTGAACTAAAGACATACTAAAATGGAGGTCAGTAAATACAGACAGCTTAAAATGTAATGCAAAAAAAAGTATATAGATGCCCCAGACTGCTGCGTGAAGGACAAACACAGTGGAAAGTACTGAGAAACACATATTTATAAACATATTGTTTGCATTTACAGGAACATTAACACATCGTAACAATAAATTCCTTTTTACCTTAATATGGGCAAAAACTCCTAATCGTCGCTTTGACTCTTAACTTCATTGATTAGTTCACCAAAGTTAGGCCTGGATTACATTGTATTTGATAACTTTATAAAATATTTAATCTGTATGTTTCTCCGCAGACCTCATTGGGATCCTGTTACATACAGCCAGGGCTCAAAATTTCCACTCGCCACTAGCCAATGGCGAGTGAAAATTTTGCGCTAGCGAGTAGAAATTCAGCCCTGGTGGGTACGTTATGGCTTGCAGTGGCGAGTAACTTTTTAGGTCTGGCTAGTAACAAATGACTTACAATTATAAGCCCTGCATACAGCCAATGATAACCACTTATCAATTGCAATGTAATTGAGGCCTTTATGTTTAATTAGTACTTATGTCTATGGAAGCAGCCATGATTCTTCTTGCAGGACCCCATACTGTTTCCAGTACAGTATTCAGTTCAAAGGGATAACAACAAAAAAATGTCATATGATCGACAAAAAATAAGTACTTGAATGCATGAAGGACATATTTTCTGTAGAAAATACGAAAAAACTAGTAATGTCCATCGTGTACGACACAACTCCAGAACTTCCGGGCAAAAGGGTGAGGCAAGGGCGTGGCTAGACTATTCACCAGCATCGTATAGGAGAAATGAAAATTTGTCATATACAACCATACTTGGGAACTCTTCGGATTTGCCCCGGAGACTCCGGATTTTACACTGCTTTACCGGGTCTCCAGGGCAGAGGCTGATTCCTCCGGATGTGGGGAGTTTCTATTGAAACTCTACCCACTCCTACTGTTTCCCCTGTTGTGACTCCTTCCCTGGACTTCTTTTGAGCTCTGTCTCACACCTTTAAACCCTCCCCCTTGCGTGTCAAGCCCCGCCCCTTTTTGACTCGATTTGCGTCATTATTCTCACCCCTGCTGCACCAGAGGACTCCCCTCCGGGTGGACATCCGTGGAAAGTTCCCAGGTATGTATACAACGGAAAAAATATGCTGTGCAAATGACAGAATTTGGAGAAAGAAAGACCAAAGAGGCGCTTCCTTGTGCAGTAACTTCAAACAACTGTACTCACACACCACCACCAAAGGAATGGTGCTCAAAGGGTTAATTGCTGGCACTTATGTGTCAGTCAGCTTTCAAACCTAGGATATATAAAGCTGCATCCCTTCAGCTTCTTTACTCCTCTGAGAGATGGCCGCTCACCCAAACTTCCTCTCACGGAGCCAAATATTATTGTGTTTTAATTACGTTTCAAATGACAGAATTTGCACATTACGAAATAGTGGAGGAAATGTCGCATTTTTTGTCGTTACATATGACAATTTCAGTCAGGAATCGTAGTTCAACGAAATATTTGCAATCACAGCCAACACTGTCTGAAAATATTACTGAGCCCAACAACACCGCACTTTAATATGTCGTTACAAAAGACAAAAGTTATTTCGCTACTACTGAACATGTGGCCCTGAGAAGTAAAGAGTCAGTCAGCGCCTTGCAGCAAGTTCTCATGTGCACCTCCATAGACATGAAATCCAGTACTGATTAACCCTTTGAGTGGCAGAGGGGTACGCAACGCATTGCAAAGCAATGCGTTGCGTACCCCTCTGGCACTCAAAGGGTTTAATATTAATATTGGATAACCAACCTATGCAAAATTAATTAATTGAAGCCATTAGGCTTTTCGGCTCAAATTAAGTTATTATTGAAAGGTTTTAGTGTTTCTTTAACCTTTGGAGTGCCAGAGGGGTAGACGATGCATTATAGAACAATGCGTTGTGTACCCCTCTGGCACCTCAAGGGTGAAATAAATGTTATTCACAGATGTTATTTGGATTAGGCACACCGTTCTCACCTGAAGCAACTTTGGCCCCTGTAACGACTACTGCTGGAAGCAATCCATAAATACTCGTGTCTTTCAAGAATGTTTGTAATTCCCTTGCCATATTAGGATCCGAAAAAGCTATTTCTATGTCGCCAACATAGGTTTCTCCTCCTGCAGCTAATAGAGATAATAAAAGATTAGGTTAGATCTGCTCAACGATGTTCTTTATAATTATTTGTTTTTTCATTATAAATAAATAATGGTTCTGGGTAACAAACATTCTAAATCCTAGATCTAAATCCTAATTGTAGAATATCATGTTAAAGGGATAGTAATACTTAAAATGTAAAAAAATATGTTGTAGAGTTTATCCCCCTGAGTAAAACAAGAGTACTCCCACTGATGAAAAGTTAGTACAGCTCAAAGTTGAATTTTTTAGGTGCAGTATCACAGTGGCTTGAAACTGTACAGTGGCGCTGTTGCTACACCAGCCTATGGAGATTTATGGTCTACGGGCCAGAGCTGCCCATAGGATGGTGTAACAACAGCGCCACTGTACAATTTCAGACCACTGTGATATTGCACCTAAAAAATTCAACTTTGAGTTGTAATAACTTTTGAATAAAACACCTTTCAGCAGTGGGAGTACCCTTTTTTTTTCAGGGGTATACGCACTACAATATATATTTTTTTACATATTAAGTTTTACTATCCCTTTAAAAGAGTCAACAACAGAAAGCCATCAAAAGTCCAGTAGGCTGATGTGACAAGGCCTTATTCACACTGGTGACTTATTGTAGAGCTGTTAAAATTGTGCTAATTGTACTGTTGATAAATTGACTGCCCTAATAATGCTGTAGACACTCGTGATTTTCACGTTGTGTACCCTAATGCAGTATGATGTAACTTGGATGTGGTCATGAACTGGACTCATCCGGGTTTCAGCATACCTGGTGTTCACTGTGGTCCATGGGCCACATTGTGTTCAGACAAGCAACACTGAAGGCAATGACTGATCACGTGGCATCAACTAAGAATATATGGCTAATACCCCTGTGGGTAGCCTTGAGACACACCTCAGCCGTGCAACCATATTGCTAAACAATCTTTTAGATTAGAGCAATTATTGCAAAATGTAAGTCGAAGAATGTTGAAGAAAAGAAGAGACTACAATGTACTGTCTTTTCCGTGATCCTGCAAAAGGATCCTTTAGATGCAACCTTAGTAAATGTGCAAATTGTGTAGATATGGAACACAAGAATAACACCTTTCGGAATAGAAATGGAGACAAAGAATATAAAATAGATCAATTTATCAATTGTGGGACGGCGTACGTCATTTATTTGATCTCCTGTGGATGTGGATTACAGTATATAGGCCGCACCACAAGGACTTTAAGAGAAAGGGCAGGAGAACATAGAAGAAACATTTCTAGAAATTGTATAGAACATAGTGTTCCAAAACATGTTAATCAATGCACACAAGGAGGGAGGTCAAATTTTAAATTTATGGGGATAGAGCAAATACCTAGACAATATCCAGACAGATTTACAAAATTATGCCAATGAGAATCCTTTTGGATTTTCAAGTTAGGTACTTTAAGCCCTGAAGGTCTGAATTAAAATATAGATTTAGGATATTTAAAGGGATAGTAATACTTTGTTTTATCTTTATTTTATTTTGTAGGCATTAAAAAACATGAAGAATGTTCCCCCTCACGCCCCTTTTACCTAGTGTAAGCCATCTCTTCTCAGATGTGGAATGCAGTCCATAGACCAGACAGATAACAGAAGGGGACACTCTTCCTTCTATGAGAACAATGAAAGCCCTGCCCCCCTTGACAAGCTTTTCAGGTTTTTCCCTTATCTTAATTGAAGATTGTCCCTCTTTGCAGTCTACCTGGGCACCTCCCTTCTGCTCTGGCTGAACAGTGTTACATCAGTAAAAGGGGCGGGAGGGGGACACTTTGTCATTGAATTATTCTTGTACTACAAGTCTGACAGTATTGATATAACACTCTCCAAAGTCCAAATACTATGATGATTAATTTGAGCTGCTTTTATTATGAAACATTACTATCCCTTTAAACTAAATTTAAATCAATATTGAACAAACATAGATGGTATTGTGGTTTTCAAGATGGGGTATATGTATGGGTATACATGTATATATATATATGTGTACACATATATACTCTTCATGTGATTATATACATATATGTATATGTCTTATGAATTAATTTTAAGAGACACTGTGGTAGATAAAATGCATATTAAGTAAGTGTTTTTATTTATCCAATTTATTTTTAGGATTATTATTATATTTATACATGTTTTAGACACATATTGTAATGGTTTTGTAATACACTCAGACCCAGCAGGTTAGAATAAAACACAGTTTTATTAAAAGACATGAAAGACTGCCCACTACAGGCTTATATAGTATGACAGGAAAATGACAATCATGTATATATGCCCTCTCAGGCCCAGTATACAGGGAAAAAGAATAGATACTGTCACAGGACAGGCATAATCAGACAGTACTAACACAACATGGGTTAAAGTTCATGAAAAGTAATCAGTCTCTGTTGTGGTGTGTTTGACAACACCCAGTAGATGGTAAAAGAGCAAGAGACTGTGGTGCGAGATGTAAGAGCACCTAGTCAGTAAGGCAGGGCTGAGTCTACTCCCTGTGCTGAGCAGGAAACGGAGGCCACGATACTCTGCAAGAGCTAGCACTACCTTGAGCCGTGAGCACCCGACCGGTGCGATAACGGAGACAATGTACACTGCAAGAGCTGAGGGACTAGAGCCAGTAGCACCCAACCGGTGCAGTAACGGAGACACTGACACTGCAAGAGCGGAGATGTTAGAGCCAATAGCACCCGACCGGTGCGGTAACGGAAATACTGTACACTGCAAGAGCTGATGGAACAAGAGCCAATAGTACCCGGCCGGTGCGGTAACGGAAACTCTGTACACTGCAAGAGCTGATGGAATCGCCCAATAGCACCTGACGGTGCGGTAACTGAGTCACTGCGTATAGCAAGGGTTAACGGAAGTGCAGTGTTAACGGAGGCCACAATGCTCTGCAAGTGTTAACAGAAGGCTCAGTGTAACGGAGGCTACAATGCTCTGCAAATGTAAATGGAAGGCTCAAGGTTAACGGAGGCAACAGTGCTCTGCAAGTATTAATGGACGGCTCAGTGAAGCGGAGGCAACAGTGCTCTGCAAGTGTTAATGGAAGACTCAGTGTAACGGAGGCAACAGTGCTCTGCAAGAGTTAATCGGAAGGCTCAGTGTATCGGAGGCAACAGTACTCAGTCTGCAGTATATCAGCAACAGCTGGAACTCAACGCAGGGACGTCAGGATAGCCGGGTCAGGTCACAGAGCAGGAACGTCAGCCAGGCCGGGTCAAATCACGGAGCAGGAACGTCAGCCAGGCCGGGTCGAATCACGGAGCAGGAACCAATGAGAGTAGTCAGACGGGCCAAGTCGGTACACAGGAACACAGCAACACAGTAGCACTGGTACAGGAACACCACGAAAGGGCACCTGACAGGTGCCAGAGGCCTGGAATAAGAAGGCCATACTGGGCGGGCCAAACAAAGCTCAGCCAATGGGAGCGCACCACAACAAAGAGTGACAGAGCGGATCACAGGAACCGTGATACATATATAGTTATCACTTGTTTGTTATGTGAACTTTTATGTAACGTGGGCCTCTATATGCATTCTTTTATACCTTTGTGGATAAACATATGAGTGTATAGGGGTGCAAGGTTGTATATTTATTGATTTTATGTTTTAGACATATCTTTGGTGGATCTTTAATACTGATAATACTGTTTATTTTTAAACTATGGTTCTGTTATCTATGTCGATGGAGAGTCAGTCTTCTGGTTTCCCATTATAGTGCTCGGAATACACGCATGCAAACTAAGCAAGCTCAGGCAGGAACTACATGTTTCTGAACTCTATTTTTGGTATGGTAAGAGAACGGACTATTCCGCGTTGCATTAATAGAACTCATGATAGAGTCGGTTCAGCTGAATACCACAAAGTCTTTTGGGATCTTGCACATGCGCAGTTTATCGGGCACGTAGAAGATGCCGGGGAAGTCTCTCCTAATCGATATGGAGGCGTATTTAATCTCAAGAAGATTTAAGGTACATTTTTTCATATTATTATTCATTGTAGTCCTTGAAAAAGTGTCCAAATAGGATACGAAACGCGTTGGACATTTATACTTTTTATAAATTTTTATCTCATCTTATATTGTATTATCATGAGAATGTTAGTTTAAATAAATTACTAGACCAAGTATTGCTGGAAATTGGATTTAATATTATTGAATATCGGGGGACTGGATTAAGGAGATCTAAACAGGACAAGAATCTGCAAATTTCCTAAAGGCAATCTAACATAGAACATCTGGTGAGTGCATGCAAACGGGAAGTATTCCTATTTGATTCTTTACAGATTTGCTCTTAGATGGGTCTGCATTGTTTTCTTGTTTCTATTGAAAAAAGACATGTGTCCATCAAGTCCAGCCCATGCCAAAAACACATCCTGCTGTTCAAAGGATTCAGAAGCAGCAGTAAGAACTGCAGTCACAAATTCTGCAATTACATCAGGGCATTTGACAATGACCAGTGGCCAATGGCCAACACAACCTGACATGCTGGCCCTAGGCCAGTAGAGAATTATTTTTCTGAGGGCTTTTTTGTGGGGCTTGTTTCTAACAAGCCTAAGTCCTACAAATCAATGTTTCCTCAGAGCTTGGGCCTCTAACAACAAGTCCTACAAGTCGTCCTCCACAAAATACTCTATCCCATCAAGTATCAGTCTACCCCAGTCCCTATCTCTGTCAGGTTATGTACCAATTTATTATTTTGTTTTTAATTTTATTTAATTATGTATTAACTCTCCCCCCAATATCAGTCGACAAACACCCCCCCAAAAACAAATTCCATTTGATAATTTCCCCAGACTCCACCCACCAACACAGACACCCTCCTCAGACCCCTTTTATACCATATCTTACTGGGGTATTTTTTAATTGTATTTTTTTTATTTTTTTATTAACTATCCTCCCAATCCCAGTAAACAACCCACCACCAAAATATTCCCCCATTGAACCGATACTGTGTCATTATTGCTCCCATATTGCACTCATATTGCACCAATATTGTACCCAATTTGCATCATTATTGCACCCATATTGTGTCAACATTGCACCCATAATGCGTCAATATTGCACCCATAATGTGTCCTTATTGTACCCATATTGCACCCATATTACTCCAATATTGCACCCATATTGCATCCATATTGCACCAATATTGCACCCAATTTGGGTCATTATTGCACCCATATTGCGTCAACATTGCACCCATATTGCGTCATTATTGCACCCATATTGCACCCATATTGCGTCAACATTGCACCCATATTGCACCAATATTACACCCAATTTGCGTCATTATTGCACCCATATTGCACCAATATTGCACCCATACTGCACCCATATTGTACCATTATTGCACCCATATTGCATCCATATTGCACCATTATTGCACCAAGTTTGCATCATTAATGCACCAATATTGCGTCCTTAATGTTGCGACATGTTAACGCACAATCTGGTGAATGCGCCATTTGGAACAATGCAAAATGTAGACTTTGCGACACTTTAAGAAGCATAACTTTAATTTCGACACTTTAAATGACACGGCCAAATACATGCGTCATTTTATGATGCGAAACTTTACATGCGTCACTTCAAATGGATACCTATGAAGGTTAATTGGAGCATTGAAACATTACTATCCCTTTAAGAGGTTAATAGAGCAAGTGGCAATGGGGGAGATTCACTAAGCGGTGATAAAGTGGAGATGACTTCTCCAGTTTACCACTTCTCCAATTCCTATGTTATTCTATGGAGTCTATGCACTAAGATTTCTTCACCTTTTGCTGGGAAAGTGGACAGAATGGAATGGGAGTAAGCTGAATGGACTGGAAAGTAGGTGGGGTTACAGCTAAGCTCACCAAGCTGGAAAATCCACCAGACATTCAATCTGAAAGTCTTAGAGTTCCCAGGTATGAACATCAGCCTCTCTATGTAACATACTGTACTGTGCCCTTTACTTCCCAAATCACTAATTAATGTCCCAGAGGCATATTCACTTGTCTGAGGCATGTACAAAAAAACTTGTTCTACCACTGTTTGTTTCCACTGCAGCTTGGGATTAATGGGTATGGTATTCACATGTACAGTGATCACATTGTCAAGGCCCGAGGGGCATAAGTCTTTGAAAAATGCTGTCTTTCTGACCTTTCTCTTGGTTATAAGAGGAAACAATTCTAGTTATTTTAACATCTAGCATAGTGGTTCTCAGTCTTTACTCAAGGAACTTCCATCTTTAAGGCAGTTTGTAAAGGATTTATTATGGGGTAAACATATCCTGCAGTGGATTGATAATGTCTGCAGCTTTTTATTTAGCTTTCTCTATACAGTACTGGGCAAAAGCTTTAGGCAGGTGTGAAAAAAATGATGTAAAATAGGAATGCTTTCAAAAATAGACATGTTAATAATATATTTTTATCAAGGTAACACCTTGGGTCTCTTTAGTGTTGTTCTGTTTATTGTCCTTATCCTTTGCGGTATCTGTAGATGACCCCTATTGTGTTTGTGGCTGTTTATGCCGATTTAATCTGGTTTCTTGTGCTTCTGATTAACAACTGTTCTACCAAAAGAGGAATGTCTCCAGCTATATTTTATAATAAACGTATAATTCGTCTTTACAAAAAAAGTTAAATTTTTTCAGTGTAGTGGCCATATTTTGCTTATCTCTAATCCCAGAGTTTAAATTATTCTCATGAATGATCTTGATCTATTAATTTTGTTAATTACAGTACAGTTTAACAAAAAAATAACATACTTTGTTTTTTTCAAATCTAATTTATTTTTCACAAAGATTTTACCTTCACGCCTCTCTCGATTAAGCTCCTTCTGGTCATTACTTCCTGTTCTGTCCACACTGTATATCTAGAAGAAGGAGATATGACATTTGTTAGTTGTGATTTCTTATTCAGACAATGATCAGCACTAAATATAGAAATAGAAACATTTTTGGTAAGGAAAGAGGGGCAATTGTTTAACAAATGGACTATTTAAAGATTCTCTCACCACAGGCTCAGTGCCACAAGATTGGCGGAGAGCCTATGTAGTGCCTCTATTTAAGAAGGGAACTAAAACAGAACCTGGGAATTATAGACCTGTAAGTTTGACCTTTGTAGTGGAAAAACTGCTAGAAGGGATAATAAGGGATTATATTCAGGAGTACAACAAAAAAAATAAGATCATTAGCAGGAATCAACATAAATTTATGAGGAATAGATCATGCCAAACTAATCTTCTCAGCTTCTTTGAGGAATAAGTAGGAACTAGCAACCTAGATAATGGTAAGGCAGTTGATGTAGTACATCTAGATTTTGCAAAAGCATTTGATACAGTGTCACACAGAAGGTTGAGGTATAAAATAAAGACATTGGGGCTAGGGGATAACCTTTGCGATTGGATAGAAAACTGTTTGAAGGATAGGGAACAGTGTGTGATTGTAAATTGACAATGCTCCAATACAGTTAAAGTTGAGAGTAGAGTACCTCAGTGCTCAGTATTAGGTCCGCTGCTTTTTTTTACTGCTACTGCAGAGTGCAAGTGTCTGCCTCCGTTACTGCTACGGCAGTGTGCCATTGGCCTTGTCTCCATTACTGCTCCTGCAGAGTGCGAGTGTCTGCCTCCATTACTCCTACGGCAGTGTGCCATTTGCCTTGTTTCTGTTACTGCTCTGGTAGAGTGCAAGTGGCCTGTCTCCGTTACTGCTACGGCAGTGTGCCATTGGCCTTGTCTCCATTACTGCGCTGGCAGATTGCAAGTGGTCTGGTCTCCATTACTGCTACGGCAGTGTCATATGTTGCTCACTTCCTGATATTACTTTGGCAGTTCACGTTTGTTCTGCTAACCTATTTCTGGGCGTTACATATCCTTAAGCTCACTATATGGAGTGAGCTCCATCACAGACCTCTCTTCACATGGGACTATTTACACTCTTTTAAGACCATTAACCCATGCAGTACCTTTCTACTGGGAATTCAATGTATTCTGCCTGACCTGTGTCAGTATATGCTATTATGGACTGTATGGTTATACTGGACCTGTGTAGGCATATGTATATGTAACCTGTCATGTGTCTGTATTATTCTGCTTAAATACTACAGGACCTGTGAGGGTTATTATATTACTGTAATTTCAATAAAACTGTGTTTTATCCTAAACCACTGTGTCTGTGTGTCAAACAAACCGTTACAGGGATTTACATAAAATGGCAGATTGGGCAAACAAATGGAAAATTAAGTTTAATGTGGGGAAGTGTAAAGTCATTCATTTGGGAGGAAATAATCCCAAGGCTACTTATGAAGTTAATGGAATCATTTTAGGGGACTTGTTGCTAGAGAAAGACCTGGGTATCCTTGTTAACTATAAACTTGGAAACAGTGACCAGTGTCAAAGGCAAACAAAATCCTGTCTTGTATAAAAAGAGGTATTGAAGCAAGAGTGGATAACATTATTTTGCCATTGTACAAATCATTGGTAAGACCTCACCTCGAATATGCAGTACAGTTTTGGGCATCAATTCTGAAAAAGGATATACTAGATCTAGAGAGGGTACAGCAAAGAGCAACAAAATTAATTAAGGGAATGGAGGAATTGACGTATGAGGAACGACTAAACAAACTTGGTTTATTTACTCTAGAGAAAAGACGACTAAGAGGTGACCTTATCACATTGTATAAGTATATGAGAGGTCAATACAAGGATCTCTGCGGTGAGCTATTTATTAGTTTTCCAGATATCACCTCTCAAACCAAAGCCTTTTAAGTTATGGATTAACCTGTATGAAACACTTTTGCAAAATCCAAGTATACTACACCAACATCAGTTCCCTTGTCCAAATTTCTACTTACCCTTTCATAAAATGCAAGTAAATTAGTTCAACATGATCTATTCTTCATAAGACCATGCTGGCTCTTACTAATAATGTTGTTGATTGTCAAATAGTCACAAATACTATCAGTTAGTAACCCTTCTAGCAGGGCTTATAATTTTAAGTCCTTTGCTACTAGCCAGACCTAAAAAGTTACTCGCCACTGCAAGCTAAAACATACCCACCAGGGCTGAATTTCTACTCACCAGGGCTAAATTTTCACTCGCCATTGGCTAGTGGAGAGTGGAAATTTTGAGCCCTGCTTCTAGTAGCTTAACCACTAATGAAGTCAAGCTCCCAGGTCTATAATTTCCAGGTTTGGATCTTGCCCTCTTTTTGAACCATGGCACTACATCAGTTTTGCTCCAACCACAGGGCACTAAGCCTAATAATAGTGAAGCAATAAATATTAAGTATAATGGTCTTGCTATTGATGACCTAAGACTCTTAAGTACCCTTGGGTGTAAACCATCAGTTTCAGGTGATTTATTCATCATAGACTTTTCTGATCTCATTTGGACTTTGTCCTCAGTTAGCCATCTGAATTTGTCTGTTTGGACATAACCTGCCATTGTTGTTATATATATATATATATATATATATATATATATATATATATATATATATAATCACTCTGTAGTACTATAAAGATAATAATAATAATTTATTTAATGAGACACATCAGAACGGAAATAAAGGAAAAATTCCAATAATAGTAAAATTGTAGGTGCCTACATTGTTTCTGTATTTTCTAATACATCTTCCAGGGGGCATCTGAAGCAGTCATTCTTTAGTGATCTACAGTTCACATTGTATAGTGCTCTGATACACTTCTGGATAGGTGTTTTTTTTTTAACTATTATTGGAATTTTTCCTTTATTTCTGTTTTGATGTGTCTCATGAAATAAATTATTATTATTATTATCATACCTGGGAACTTTCATTTGAGGGCTACCCGGAGGGTAGTCCTCTGTTCAGCAGGGGGTAACAAAAATGACGCTAATTGCGTCAAAAAGGGGCGGGGCTTAACTCGAGTGTTGGGGGGATTTAAAATGTGTCACACACAAGGCTGGGGACGGAGGCACAACGGGAGAAAAAGCGGATGTGGCAGAGTTTCAATAGAAACTCTCCACATCCGGAGGAATCTGCCTCTGCCCTGGAGACCCGGTAAAGCTCTGTCAGAACCGGAGTCTCCGGGGCAAATCCGGAGAGTTCCCAGGTATGATTATTATCTTTATAGTACTATAGAGTGCTTTTTCTTGATGGTATTTGCTTGTTGTTTTTTGTGGTCTTTCTACTATTAGGCCACTGGAAAAATAGCAAACTGGTACTATTTGTAGATCATACATTATATAGGCCATTCTAGCGCCACTCTGCATTTTTGGTCTTTTTTCTCTCTCTCTCTCTCTCTCTCTCTCTCTCTCTCTCTCTCTATATATATATATATATATATATATATATATATATATATATATATCCTATTCTATATATATAATAATTTGCTGAAACGTGTATAACAACGCAGTCATGGGCAGTAGATACTGCTGCGTGTGCTGCAGTCATGCACAGTAGAGACTGCCCGTGACGAGCCTGGAGCACCCCGCTTTGTATCAGCCGCGGCGTGGGCAGCCTCTACTGCACATGACTGCCCTGCGACTGGCTAGCAGTGGCACTGTGGCCCGTGTAACGGGCTCTTCAACTAGTATATATAATAATGTGTTTAAGCTGTCAGCCATAAACTTATCTCCATTGCTTTAATAGATGTTTTTAAACCCTTGTACATGAAGCAATGCTTTGGAGTTCTCTTAAGTATTCAAGGAAGGTTAGTTTCTCCCCCCCACGGTGCTGTTAGTTTGCTCTGTAATTGCACCTCTTTAGCTTATTAACCTTTAGCTCCTTAATAACCGGTGACGTACCAGGATTTTCGCCTTGTTTTTTCCCTCAAGAATCAGTGACAGACCTGGCAGGTCACGTACTTTGTGTTTACAGCTCTCCTGTGGGAGCACTGTAAGCACAGACAGGGTCTGAAACTGAACTCTCCAAGACTGGAGCAGTCTCTCTCTCTTAGACCCTCATGCCAGCTCACCAACAACAATCAAAACAGTCCTTAAGGGAAGGTCACTTCTCTGGACCTCTAGTCGTTAAGGGGTTAAAGGGATAGTAATACTTCGTTTTATCTTTATTTTATTTTGTAGGCATTAAAAAAACATGAAGAACGATATAAGTCTTATCTCTCAAACCTTTATGGTTTAAGAGATATTCACAAACAAAGTATCCCCCCCCCGTTCAGCCAGATCAGAAGGGAGGTGCCCAGGTAGACTGCAGAGAGGGACAATCTTCAATTAAGATAAGGGAAAAAGCTGAAAAACTTGTCAAGGGGGGAAGGGCTTTCATTGTTTTCATGCAAAGAAGATTGTCCCCTGCTGTTATCTGTCTGGTCTATGGACTGCATTCCACATCTGAGAAGAGATGGCTTACAATAGGTAAAAGGGGCGGGAGGGGAAACTTTGCTTGTGAATATCTCTCAAACCATAAAGGTTTGAGAGATAAGACTTATATCGTTCTCCATGTTTTTTTAATGCCTACAAAATAAAATAAAGATAAAACGAAGTATTACTATCCCTTTAAGGATCAGTGGAGTGTGCAATGCATTCTGAAGCAACGTGTTTTACAACCCTTCGGTCCTTAAAGGGTTAAATATGGCCCATAAAACCTTTGATGTTAGACTGGTGTGCTGAATTTCCTAGAACCAGACACTGAACGCTGAATTATTTGATGGAAGAAGAAATCATTGTAAGTGGAATGTGTTATTCACGTGATCCTGTTCACTCACAGAAGGAACAAATTGCTCTTGTTCAGCTCTGACCAATCCAATCTTGGCAATTTCAAATAAAAGAAGGCAGGCCGATAATAAGTATTTTATCCAAGGTACTCTTGTCATCTTGCTCAGAGTTTCTGCAAAACACAGAAAGAATATAAAAATACTATGTGAGGTGAAATAACAATAAAGCAACACTAATTATCTACAAGTGGTCTCCAGTGATGTAGTACTAAAGAAAGCAGTGCTACAGTTGTAATCAGAATTATTCAACCCCCATTGCAAATCAGGTTTATTGTCAAAATTTGCAGACTTTCTGCTGTTTGTAATGAAAAAATCAAACAAAAGCAATTGAAATCGCTCAACACAACACATACTTCAAGTGGTTTCCCCAAATTCAACTGAAAATACAACTAATGATTTCTCCAGTTTCAAAATTATTCAACCCCTTCATGGCAAGCATCTTTAGTACCTAGTAGAGCGCCCTTTTGCTGTTATGACCTGCTGCAAACTATATGCATAGCCAGACACCAGCTTCTGGCAGCGTTCATGAGGAATGGCCTCCAATTCAGTAATATTATTGGGTTTGCGTGCTGCAACCGCCTTCTTCAAATCCCACCAGAGATTTTCTATGGGGTTAAAGTCTGGTGACTGTGATGGCCACTGTAGAATCTTCCAGGACTTCTTCTGCAACCAAGCCTTGGTGGAATTTGAGGTATGCTTGTGATCATTGTTCTGTTGGAAGGTCCAATGATGCCCAAATCTTCAGCTTCTTCACAGATGGCCTGATGTTTTCTCATAGGATTTCCTGATATTTCAATGAATCCATCTTGCCTTC